>CM042010.1:136380515-136748015 GCA_023525715.1 Cichorium intybus
TCATCTTTCCTAAAAATCATTTATTTTCCTTTTATTTCTCTAAATAAAATCCCTATTTTACCCTTATATAATCGTTTTTCTAAAATAACATTTAATAATATACTAGATAATTACAATTATTCCATTTTAATCAAGACCGTTCATATTTCTAATCCTACGGATCAGATTTGGTCTTACGTCCACACAATAATTTTTGGTCTTAATATAACCTAACCCTATATATATATATATATATATATATATATATATATATATATATATATATATATATATATATATATATATATATATATATATATATATATTTATATATATATATATATATATATATATATATATATATATATATATATATATATATATGTGTGTGTGTGTGTGTGTGTATATATATATATATATATATATATATATATATATATATATATATATATATATATATATATATATATATATATATATATATGTTTCCTTTAGTATTCCAATCATACATTGTCTCATTCTAATAGGCATATTCTATAGTTGAAGGCAGTCATTATTCAAAAAGGCATAACAGTTTGCATGTATTAAGTAATCTTATTATTCATAGTAAGGCACTTGTATAAATATGAGTAATTACAAATAATAAGCATATAATTTCCTAATGATCCAGTCTTAACTTAGACTTGACAGTCCAATCATCATATAAGCATGTAACCTATCTTAGGTTCTTAGGTTCAAAAAACTATCGTACGATACATTCTATCATAACCCTTACTTTCTGGCTTAAGGTCTTATCCTAAGTTCGTATTCTCACTTAAGCCTCACACAGTTTAAGCCTAGGTTCGAGTCTCGACACCTAATTCGCTTAAACTATGGCTTTGATACCAAACTGTAACACTCCATATTTTATACACCTTAAATGGTGTAATATTTTATAAAACATTTTTAAGTAATATTTCATCCTTTTAAAAAATTTCTCATGACATTAAGTCATGTCTTAAAGTTTTTGGTCCCAACAAAAACAAATAAAATTTAAAAATGTTTAAACAACTTTGGGGTTACAAACTCATATCAACATAACCATAGGAAATCAATAAGACATTTAAAAGCTAGTATCCCAAAAATAATCCAACGTTTCTACTGAAATTTCGGCATGACCGCTAGGCTAATTAGATATAATCCATAATGGCATGACTTAATCAAAATATCTCATAGAAAGACTCAAGACTTAATAAAACATTACAACATAAGCACAAGGGTAATATTATACCATAAACAAATATCTCTCAATATATTCCGTGACTATACCGTCTAAGGAATCAATTGATCTTCCAGTCATCATTTCTATCTATAAGCCTCATATAACTTCTAAGTCCCTTCAATTATTTGATCTGATGCTAATCAACTTGTTCTTGGGATACATAACATTAAAACCAATATTACGTAAGATAAATTGTCTCTTGAGATACATGGGTTTTAGACCCACCAAGATCTTAAATTAAATTGACAACTTGGGAAGGTATATTCCCTAACCGAGGTTCATGTAACCTGGTACTTGGAAATCATATTGAAAATTCATACATACAATCATATTGAAATCATGTTAAAACTTTTATCACCAATACATGGGTTTTAGTCCCAACCAGGCTTGCCCATTTTAAAATTGCTCTTGCTTAGGCCTTTTTACATACAAAGTTCTCATGGGATCTACTGCCCTTACGACTTTAAAATGTGTTTTAATATAAAAGGTATCCACAAGTTTATAAGGAATGTTTCTTTAAAGGGAATAAAACAATAACCTGAATTAACCGTGAAGTTGAATTAAGCATTCTTTACAAGGGGTGTGGATACCTTCCATAACACAAAACAACTTAAATCCATGAAGGAAATGGATCCTATAAGAACTCTATAGTTAACGAGGCCCGTACGAGAGTAATTTCCAGATAGGTAACCCATGTAGGAAGTTTTTGTGTTGGGATGCCCAAAGCAAAGAATATTTAGGTGTGTGCCTTTTAGGGATGTTAGAAATGGTATTAGAGCTAGGGGATGGGTCTATGTGTTCGATGTGGTAGTTGAACTCCGTAAAATGGGTGAAGGTGGGTAGCTACCTGCACCTAATATAATATCAGATGGGAAGGAGAGATGATCACTCCTTATAAGGGTGTGGATATCTTCTCTATTACAATGCACTTTAATGTCATGTGGACAACAAATCCTACTAGAACTCTATAGTGAAGGAGGCCGTGACGAGAGCAATAAGAATATAGGTAACCTCCTAGGAAGTGTTCGTTACAAGATGCCCAAATAGGACAATATTGTGGTACGTGCCTTTTGGGGATGTTACAATACCAAAACAAATTATTGTTAAGTTGACTGAATTGTCATTGGTGGAATTATTCGGCAATTGATGGTCAAATAACAGTTGTCATTATGTAATTATTGGGTGGTTCATAACTATTAAATTAATTTAGAAAGATATGTCTCGACCTTAGTCTATAAGAAAAGCACTTGTAATGTTAGAATAAGGTCATAAAGGCTTTAGAGATACCAAGACCAACAATAAGTTGTTTGACATAAATATACCAATGTGCTTAACTAGAAATAATAAATATTTAACAAAAATTCAAATTCATTATGTAAAACATATTTATGTAAAATGGTTCGCAACATGATTATTAAAAAATTAGCTTAACATTGAAAAGAATTTAAAATGGAATTTTTGGAAAAAAAAAATACAATTATATAAAAAGTACAAAATATATAAAAAATACAAAAAAAATTATATTTTATAAAAATACCATATAGAAATAGAAAAATTTATTGAAACAAATTAAAGTTGATAAAGTGATGTTCAATTTTAAAAAGGATAATGATATAAATGGGTAAAAACTATCTAAAGTGTTTTAAAAATACCATTGAACTAAATAAACGTTGGAAAAAGGTAATAAACTTTTATCTTGTTTTTAAAAGACAATTGTAACCTCGAATAGTAGGTTTTTCCAATTGCAATGGTATTTAAAAAAAAAGAAAATTTTCTTAGCTTTTAATAGCATTTATAGTTTAATGGTATTATAAAATGCTTCAGATAGTTTGTTACCCATTTATGTCATTAACCTTGATTTATTGACACCTTGAAGTTCAGCCCCTCAACAACTTAAGGTTAGCATTTAACAACTTTTGATTAGGTTTTTAAGATATACATCTTACCTAAGATCGTTTTAGGCTTTCCAATATCATGATCGTAAATATCGCATCAGGTTCAGAAGATTCTATCAAACTGACCGGTCTTCAAATTTTGATTACAATGTTTTGTTTGTGCAGTGCAAATTATAACTTGACATTGATTAAGACATATATAGTGGAATCAATAATAAATTAAGTATGAACCATTACTCTTGTAGCTACAAACCACAAAAATTAAGAAGAAAATGTTTTAAGCAGAAAAAATAAGATCAATTGACCATGTATAATCAAAGACAAAAGATCACAAAGGGACTAACAAGAGGGTCATGATTTTATGTCTAATTTGAGATGAATAAATGATATGATGATGCTCAATGAGACTTCTTCCAACCTACGATGCTCGATTGCAAGTGGAATAAATGAAATTTTGAGGCTCAAATATATAATAACGATTAATCATGTAAGATCTTAAGATCATAGTCGGGATCATAATATCCTAATATAGTTCTTCCTTCAGATAGATCATATTATGATCATGATCATTTTTTCGCATATTAAGATCAAGATCAGGATCTTAACAACTATAAACCTATGAAATAAATAAACTCATGGTACTTAAATGATTTTAATTATGTAAAACTATAAATAATTATCGTATAACTAAAAAAGATCAATGGAGTAGGAAAGTTTTAGCTATTTTCTAACATTTTTAGTGAAAGGCTGTTGATGTCAGTTTATATTTGGCTTAATCAATCGTCACATGATTGATTGTATTAAAACCAATAGTCTATATGTCAAGAAATTTGAGAAGTATAATGTTGCATATCGAAAGAACGTTATCTATTGATGACATTTGATAGGAGTAAGAAGGATTAAAATGGATTAAGATATGAAAAGCCTTTATCTTATCGTCTAATTGGGATAACCGTAAAAGAGGATTGTACAACCATGAACCACTTAAGAGAGATATCAGTTAAGTACACATGATGATAAATCAACATCTAAAGAGTGTTGGGTAAACCTAGAACCGAATAATGTTATTGAAATAAATGATTGAAATACTTTTAGAGTTTTTCCATAGAGAATTCATTTTGAAGAAATATAAGGACTTGAATAATCCTAAGGGTGAGGTGATTGTAACACCAACAATTTGGTGCCATAATTTTTGACCTTTAGATGTAACTAACACTTGTTAAGATTAGTTATAGGATAATTAATTATAATTTTACGTAATTAATCCTTTAATATATGAGGAATTATTTAACTTGTAGGTTTGACTAATCAAAAGCGGATACAAGCTAATGTTAAGGTGCTGTTTGTTTTTGAAGATGTAAAATGTCTGCAGTCTGCGGACCGCATCTGCAGACATCTGCAGAAAAAGAGGTGGACCAAATGTCTGCAGTCTGCAAAAAGAAGACTGTTTGTTTTTTAAAGTCTGCAGAATGTAAAAAAAACTAAAATTTAAATAAACCGATTTTTTTTAAACATAAGAGTTTTCAACATCTAGTTTTAGAACGCCGATATATTTTATAACAATTAACAATTGTTGTTTTGTTTTGAACACCGATATATTTTATAACAATTAACAATTGTTTTGTTTTCTTTGTGCAGTTGTGGGGATTTGCACATACTTCTCGCTATCCTTGAATTAGTATGTAAATAGGTAATGAACTTGCTTTCTATTGGTTTTTATTCATATATGATAGTTGTAATGTTTGAGTTATAAATTTATTTTGATTATTTATATACACCGATGGAATTGGAATGCGAATAAAAATAAAGCATGAAATTACCCATTGTACCCTCAAATCGATTCATCAAAATCACATCCTTATCTTCTCCAACCATTGAAATAGCAACAAAATTATCTTAATCCATCAAAATCGCACCCTAATAGTCTCAATCCAGCAAAGATGCAACCTCATAATCTCAATTCATCGAAATTGCAAGAAATTTATCAAGTGCTCATGGATACTTGAAACGGGTTCAGAAAACAAAATCGAACCTAGGAGCAAAAGATCGAACCTTTTCAGCAAAAAATCGGAAGAAGTATAGTAGCAGAAAACATGACCTCTTTGAACAAGCCGATTGGAAGGAGAAGGAGAGCAGCAGAAGGTGGGGTAGAAGAAAGAGGAGGATATGAGGCACGTTTTTTTATGGTGGTGACTGGTCAGGCGGGGACAGCAGCAATAGGAGACAGCAGCGACGGGAGAGAGAAACGACGCCGGAGGAAGGCAGCAGTGGCGGCGGCACGCCGGAGAGACTAGGGAGGCGGCAAGAGCAACTCGCGTATTCGGAAAGAGAGGATACGTACCGGTGTTTTTTTTCTAGCCTCAAAGGCGTGTTTTTGTTTGAAGAGGTCAAAAGAGGCAAGTCTGTCACTTCTGGAAAAAGAGGTTGTGCAGACCTTTTAAGGTCTGCGAGCTGCGAAAAAACAAACGATCTGCGTATTAAAAACATCTGCGCGCGTCTGCCCACCCGCAGACAAAGAGGTTAGAAGTGCTTTTTAAAAAAAACAAACAGCTCCTAAGTTGTTGAGAGAATAACCTCCAAGGTAATAATAAATCAGGGATAATGACATAAATATGTAACAAATTATCTAAAGTGTTTTAAAAATACCAATTTTTTTTATAAATACTACCAGAAGGTAATGAACTTTTATTTTTGTTTTTAAAATACTATTATAACTAGGAAAACTTACTATCGCAGGTTACAATGATATTTTAAAAATAAAATTAAAGGTTTGTTACCGTTTACAACATCTATTTATTTTAATGATATTCTTAAAACGCTTTATATAATTTATAACCCATTTATGACATTAACATCTAAGAGATAAAGTGTCGTAAGTCCAAAAAAACTAATAACGTAACTCTTTTCATGTCAATTCAACATGACATGTCAATGTCAGTTTCCAACCCAAAAGGATCTTATTTCATTTGAATTGATTAATACTGAAAAAAATTGAAAAAATATAATTTTTGATTAAACATTAATAAAATATTAAAATCGAAAATAATAATAATGCAATGACTTTTATACATTTTGCACTTTTCATGACATAGTTTATGCATGCAATAAACAATTTAAAGAAGTAAAAGTTTTGATTCCCAACAAAAGTTACCATCAATTTTCATTTTCTCATGAGAACTGCGATTCTTTGTTTCCCATTTCAATTCTTAACAACTTCATATTTTACACATATTCTTCTGTGTTTATTTCGGGAGCGTCTTTGTTCTTTGATTCTTTGTAACTTAAAACATTACAATAGGAAATCATATAGATATATTTTATTGATGTTTTTACTTTAAATTTGATGGTGGGTTATAGTGAAAAAGTAAAGGACGAGGCTTCCTGTGAACCTTCGTTAACTTATTATGTGTAAACATTGGGACCATTTTTCCATGTGATACATTTACATTCTTACTATTTACAAGGTGAGCAATAGAGGATTCTTTTTAAAATTTCAAGTCCCATTTAATTAGGTGGCTGTAATTTTTAATCGTGACGAATCAATGTTTGCTTAATAAACCTTTTAATTTAGAATAATTGTTTATTTTCTTTTATATATTGTAAATAACACATTGGGTCATGTACTCATGTGCTTGTCAATATTAATAACCAAGGCATCAATGGGAAGCAAGTCGATTCATATTAAGAGCATTTTTAAATATCAATTTTATTTATAATTTTATTTTGTCACGTCATCTTAAATTTTATTAAATTTATGAAACATAATGTTATCAAACTTAAGTCGTGTTTAATTATTGACTACTTATTTTATGTTTTATGTAATTAACTAATTTATCATTATTTTTATTTATAATTTTTTTATAAAAACCCCCTTATCTATTTTATTATTTATAATCATATATAATATTTATAAAATAAAAAAATATTTGACAATAATATTAAATAAAAAACATATTATAATACTGAAAAAATATATATGTATGTCTTTTTTTAAATAAAAGAAATAAAAAATTATTATATTTATATTTATAAAAATAAAGAAACGATGAAAATATTATATGAACATTATGAACTTAATATTAAATATTGAAAATTAAAATGAAAAAAAACATTAAAAATTAAATAAATCAAAGGGAATACAATGAAAATTATCAAATAAAAAGAGTTAATTGTGCAAATATTAAACTTAAAAAACACTTCACTGTAATTTTAAAAAGCCTTTTCTGATTTTGATTATTGATATTTAACCTCTAAAATAACTCACCTGGGATATGTTCTAACTAGTTGAAATTGTTTCAGTGAGAGGTAGTTCGTACAGTATTTAATCGAATGATTAAAACGTCTAAACTATTCAAAGCGTTTGTTTCGTAAATATTTTATATTTGAATAAATCAAATCAGTCAAAGCCTCTTAATAAACATTTGAATCATTAAGTAGAAAAATAATTTGAACCCATTTTTTTTCAAAAAACATTCACATATACCATTTAAACTAAATGCTTATTCATTCAGATCATTCTGATGATGTCCTTGGTTTTATTTTGAAGAATTTGATCGTCGGAACCATTGACATGATTCTGCTGACCACCCATGACAATACACTTTTACCGATTAGACAGCTACACATATGCTTTTTTGATACATCTAACATCATGGCACTGAATTGTATGTCTTGGTTTAGTGAACTCGTTGATCATATGCTGTAGTAGTCTTTTTGCATGTCGACAGAACTATACATCTACTATCACTGACATGTCCGGTTCAACGATTCTCTTGGTTCTTGCACGGGCAATAACATTTCTCCTTAATATTTATGTCTTACAAAGAATATCATAAAATGAGCATAGATGTTACAATCATTACACATAATACATTAATATGACAAACTAACTACAGAAATGTATTCGATGTAAAAAAATTCAAACTATATGTATAGAGAGAGATTACCTATGACACACACATTTATAATGGTAGGCACTATTTCTCGGATCATTTCCTTCGACAGGAACTTGCTCGGCTCTACACCGGTACCTACAGCCTCTACATTCATTGAACGTACAAGTTGGCATCACTGAACCAATCAATGATCGTCTCTTGCTCACATGCAAATGCAATCCTCTTCTTGACAAGAAAATCTCTCCTGAAACCCCTGGAAGTAACATAAAATGTTGAATGGAGACACATGGGATCTTTCAAGGATAATAAAAAGGATAGGATACCTCAGTAAGAAATCATCAGAACAAAAACCAAAACAAATAATAAAACTTACGAAATGATATTACGACGCTTGACTCCTTAAGGCCTATTCTGGAGAACGGAGACACTCTACCTCTCAAGTCTCAACCCCCCTTTTTTTCTGAACGGCTAAAAAGACTCTTAACTCTCTTAAATACACTAATAGCTTTTTATTCACTATTTTCTCTCGCAATCTACTATCTTCTCATAAAAAACATGTAATCGCGAATCATATTTATATATAATAAACATAATACTTTTCTAAATGAATAAACATGATCAAATCAATAGAACTTTAATTAATATGAAATTTGAGTCACATACGTACTGACATAAAATAATAAAAAGAGTTATGGGGAGACTTACCTTGAAACACAAGTGTAGCCGAAATAAAGCACAGGAGGAAACTGGGGTTGGCCATTCGTTGCCTGGTAAAATGGTAATGGAGTTGAAAGGAAGGTGTTATAGGGTTTAATAGGAGTGGGAAAAAAAGGAAATTGTATTTTGTGGTCAAAATGGGACCATAAGAAGATAGAGTGGGATTCTGATAATAACACGGATAGTAGTTATTTCATTCATCTTTTAGTTTTATATTTGAAAGAATATTTATCTTGTGATATATTTGTGTTTTTATAAATATACTGTATAAGTTGGGAGAATTTCTTTTATATTTTTACAAACCTCTTTATAATTACGCATATATCCTTATAAAATTTGAAATTATGTATATATCCTTACAAACCTTAAAAAGTAAGATATATGCCCAAAAGATTAATTTAATAATAAATAATCTTTAAAAAAAATAAAAAACAGTTTTTAAAGTAGATTATACCCAAGTTACTAAAATACCCCGATAAAATCCTTTCATAATCGAAAATTCCTTCATGTTTAAACAACTGATCATGACAAATTCGACTATGATCACATATTCCATATCGAATGATAGGAAATTGTAACGACTGATATGTTTGAAAAATATGGAACAAGGGTAGTATGGTAATGTCATAATTTAATTAGTTTTTAAAATTATAAAAAATAAAATTAAAAATAGGTTTTTAATTTTTAAAATGATTAATTATTATTAAATTAATCTTTTGGGTATATATGTGATTTTTTTGGGTTTGTAAGGATATATACATAGTTACAGATGTTTGTAAGAATGTAAACGAAATTCTCCCGTATAAGTTTGTCAAATGCAACATCTCCTTAACTTATCCATCCTCAAGTTATTTACCCCAATTATATATATATATATATATATATATATATATATATATATATATATATATATATATATATATATATATATATATATATATATATATATATATATATATATATATATATTGAAAGGTTTTCTGCAACCATGAACTAAAAACCTAAGTTCACATGCAACCTAGAAAAGATTTATGTTTTCTTACTTTGAACATGTAACTAATTCCTAAAGGCCAAACAAAAATTAACTAAAAGAATAAATCAGAAAAACTAACCTTTAGTTTTAATCTTGAAGCTAAGCAGTACAAGTGTCCTGCCTCAAATGAGATCACACCCAGGGAGCCAGAGGGTGGACGAAAAATTCCAGAGAGAATTATAGAATGAGCACCTATAATGAGGTCTAGGGTTCCCTATTTATAGGGAAACAAGAAACCCTAGCCGTCAGCCATTTTCCGGATTATACGTACGCGCGTCGCGGCTTTTACATTTGCGCGCCGCGCGCCGCAATTCAACTATTGAATTTGTACGACTTTAATCCCTGACTTCCTGATTAATCTAATTAATGCCACAGAAATCAATCCAATTAATTTCTGATTAATTATTAATCAATCAATATAGTTTCTAATTAATATATTATCACTTTAATATATTAACAAACCATATCTTTTATTTCTATTGATTTATTAATCCCATAATAAACCAACCTTTCTCTCTACCGAACTTTTTACCAAACCTCCAGCTATGAGGGCAACCCAAATGGACTTTGCTTCTATTAATTAGGTAAATACAAATTATTAGTCATGGCTTAGACACCTAATCCAACAGTCTCCCACTTGGATAAGTCTATGACTATAATTACCAATTTAACCTCTAATTATTCAGCAAACTGTAGCTTCCTAGAAACTGCTGCCGAACTCTGACCTAGTCAGTTCTGTCCATAGATAAGTGATCAGATGATCCTCCGTCCAACAAGATATTTTCAGACATGAGACATGGATTGAGATCAATCTCTGTCTGACACACTGTTTCCCGATTTCCGATTTTGCTTATGACTTTTAGACTTCCAATTGAACGAATCAATTCAGTCCTGGCTGGCCAGCGCTTCAGTCAACTTCAAAATCATCGAGTGGCCAACAGATATCTGTTTCCCGTCTGGGTCAAGGGACGAATAAGCTTCGACTAATATGTTATATCCTTTACCCGACAAATCACTCACAACAGCACGTTTTATAACACCGAGTTACCGATGCGTTTTCGTACTATCAATAAACAACCGCCTTGCAAATTATAACTCATATCTCTCAACTTTAAGACCATAAGATATTATCGTCTCAACATTGCTCGTGATATAATCCATGAAGCAATCCATTGAGCGCGGGTTTATCCAATACTCAAATCTCCATTTCCAAGTACTCATGAACGTTGCAGCAATCTTATTGCTATGTCTAACTCCTTAGACAATTTACAAACCAATTCATGACAGTCTTCCTTCATACTTACTCCCTAAGAGTATGAACGACTGTGGATATTTGAATAATCCAATTATTCAGGAAGTAAACATGCAAAAGTGAAACATAAAATCTGACTGGCAGCTACTCCTGCTTATTACCAAGTCTCCACGAGGTAATCACCAAGTCGGATTTATCATAACTATTATCGGTTTCTTATTCTCTTTTAAGCTTTCAATTCAAGCCTTTTATATCTATGTCTATGACCTTTTCACTCTTTCTATGTATCCAAGTGTCTAACACTTATACACTTTATTGCAGATGATCCTATCGGATACTCTTCCGATGAGATCTCAATTTGTCATTTTGTCATTCTCTCTCACAACTCCATTCCGGTGATGTGTACCGTGACTGCCCATGGTTCTCGGGTCTTTAGTCTACATGACTACACCCTAAGACAATTTCAAGGTGTCATGATGTGCCGGTGAACCACACGCGCTCCATCAAAAACCAACGAAATTATTTAACCATGAAGTCCTACAGCACCACGTTCTGGTGTAAACAATTACCGATTTGAAAAACCCTTTCAAATCAATCACCTTAATCATTTCCCAATGATTTTTCACGTCTGTTCAAAAATTCATTCAGTATTCTCAGCCAGGCAATATCCTGAATCTAACTTACAATGCTCTAAGCATTAAGTCATCAGGATATGTTCATAACACTTCTGATTTGTCCAAGAGGCTCGAGGAACCTGATGTAATCTCATTCCAAGCCCTTTCGGAATCCTAAGATTACCAATAATCCTTGTGTCATGATTTCCGGAAACCATTTCCTTTCAGGGACTCTTTCTTATGCATCTTGAATCCCATCAAGATCATATTCTCAACGGCTAAGTCAATACTGTCAGTCTCATCTATCTGATAGATGTCTATGAACTACGTGAGCATGATGCACCTTCTTTGTTTCTTTCATGCCAATTCATTACACTTTGCAATGACAGGAAACTCCATTCCTGGGGTTATGCATCTTAAATCTCATCAAGATCATATTGGCAGAATTCTGATCTATCTAATAGATGTTCACAACCACCTGAGTATGTTGTATCTCTTAAAGTCTTTCATAGTGAACCGTTTCTTAACACCAAGTCATTACACTTTGTAATGATAAGAGACGTTTCCTAGAACCAGTATGTAACCCACATACAATGATAGCAGATAACAACGATACTCCCACTGGCTTTGACACCGTTATATGACTCTTTCAGACTATTCACAAAATCCAGAACTTATGGCACATTTTGCGAAACCGAAATCCAAACCTTTCCGACATATTAAAGGAAATCTTTCAGGCTATTCACAAAATCCAAACCTTTTGGCCTATTTTGAGAATCCGAATATCCTTTCTTGCGAGACGCCCATGGGACGAATCTCGGGGTCATGTACCTTTTGTAATGGCATGCTCTATGTGAGTCCCTATTAGTGTGCCGGTAAACCACACACGCTCCACTAACGACTCACACTATGCCACGCAGAATCCTCTCGGATTACATCTTCTATTGAGAGTGCTTCTCTCAGAATCAGTTGCTTGACTCCAAGTGATGACTCATTCAACCAGATGTTCTGTAAGTACATTTCTATGTTCCCTTCTTTTGATGATTCAATTACTCCCACTGGTTCCTAGACCAGTTGTAAAGATCAATCAAACTGTCACATAGACTGTGTCTCGCGGTAAGGTTCTCTTATTTGGCAGCAACCGGGCTCACCAATGCTTCCAGCAGTCGGATTACTTATCCGTACCATCTTTAGTGTTTTACCACTACCCGGTATATCACCCAAATCATAACTTCTTATGACAGTGACAATAACTACTGGTCAAGCAAAGAGAGGGTATGTCAGGTTTAACAGGAATCTAATTCCTGGTCAAGTCCCAGTGGTGACTAAAGGTTCTTTCACTTGGCTAAGCCCTGAACTCATTCAGAATTATTCTTACTCCCACTGTTTCCTTAGAACTTGAGTTCTTTCTAAAAGTACTCTTCTTTCAAAAGATAACCGGAGTGGCCAATGAAACGACATTGCTGATCAGTTTCAGGCTTGTCATGAGATTCAGACGAATGCTACATGACCCTGGACTTTCTATGTACTAGTGGGATGATCCCAGCTTTACATTTCAGACAATGTCAACATAACCTACTTAGTCTAAGATATGGTCGGAATATGGCTTCTGTGGTCTGACTGGTTGAATATTCAATTCATTGAAATATTAGTCGGAAATGTATCCAATGTATCTTATACACCGAGGATCAAAACTATTTCGATCAATGCTCCATCATCTTCCCTAAGACACATTATAACCATTTGTGTTCTTGGAAGAGGGTAAACTGTGAAACATTCCCTCAGTCTATGTTGTTACTCAGGTTCTGTTGATCTTATGCTTCCTTTGAAATCTTTGAACACTTCAAGGTTCCAATCAATCGCTTATTCCGATAAACGAAGCCATATTTGTCAAACCATTTGGCAAATATCATGAAGCATAAATAATCGTGTTCTGTTCGAAGATTCGAGCAATACACAGTAACTTATGTGTCTGTTGCTCAAAATCTTAATACCTTTACAGTTCCATGTAAATTTATGACTTTGTTAATATTGTTCAAGACATGCAATCATCACCTGACTCCAAGTCAACTGATTCCAAAATCCTATCCATTGGATCTTTGGGCGATTCCTTTCTTGCCACAATTAATTTTATTAAGCACTCAATTCATCATGTGACTCTATGTCAAATGATTTCAAAGTCCTGTCCAACTGGACCTTTGGTTGAAGTGATTCTCATAAAATTCACTTTAACAATCATAAAGAACACAATTTACAAATCCAATCCTATTGGATGTATCAACATTCAAGTTATAACCATTTACGTCATCAACACATTCACACAACATTTCGAGGACAATTAAAACAACCATGTTTTAAAAAATATTTCATTAAACCAGAATTATCCTTAGAACAATGTACATTGCGAATCTATGTTAAATGTATCTATAAACCAATAACAAGAACAAATATCTAGCTTAACTCCAAAAATGTACGAGCTCCGTATCCATTCTGAATATGCTCCTGTGCGACAACATCCCGCATCCTACAGAGTCCGTGCATACAGAGCAAATGTGAGAAACACATCCTGTATCAAGGAAATGAGGATCAGGTATTATGAGTTCTAAGATATTTATGAGTTTACCAAACGGTTTGGCTTTGGAGCATTTTTCCAATCTTTCCGTGACTGTGTCCCACCTTGTAGATTCCCAGTTTGAAACATCGAACAATCGGTCCAGACGATCTGGATCATTTCTTGATGCACCTTAATACTGGACTCAATCCTGAAGTAGCTTGATTAATGGAACTATGCTTCTCCATGAACGATTCATACAGAGTCGACATTGAATGCACTTCCACAATTGTCTTATCCGGTTACCCTTTCTGTTCATCTGGATGAACAGATCAGCGAGTTGAGCTAATGCTTAACTCCCGATCACAAAGGGAAACCAGTTTTATACTGTTCGCCTATGTATCCCTCAATCTCGGGAACACGCAAACTGGTGCTACTTCCTTCTAGCTTGCAACTTCAAGCTCTTTGAAGATCCTAGTTCGTTCCCTTTATTCAACCAGTTCACGGAACCTTTCCTGAACTAGCTGTGCTAACTTATCAGACCCCAGGAATTCTAAATCCCTACGTAACTCGGGGTTAATGATCAATAGCATAAGGCAACGAACTTCCTTGGACTCAATAGTCAAGGAGTCATGCTCATCACAAGCTGCTGTGTGATGCCATGTTTGGGAGCGGACACTCAGTTTGATATGGTTCGCCAGCAAAACTAAGAACTATTCTCTAATTGCAAAACCATATCATATAGTCAAGGCCAGTCAGCCTTACCATATTTAACAGGTGCTTTCTAAAGCTCTCAGAAATGGGTGAAGGAGGGGAAGGAGGAGAATGACACTTTCTTCAGACATATATAAAATTTGAATTTATTCGTTTAATTCATCCTTTTAAATAATTACCCAATATACATTATTTAACAAGGCTAGGATCCAAAATACCCCAACTATGCTGTGAAGAGGGATGCCGTAGTCACAACACAGTGGTCATTAAGGTAGATAACTTTTATCAATTTCAGTCTTATGAAATTCCTAGATCTGTGAGATTCATTGAACTGTTCAATGACATGTTTAATCTTGGATATGCCCCACCGTTTGTGACTGGGATGCCGAGGATCACAAACCGGGTGTGAATAACCATGCAAATTAGCTTGGTACTCTCGGGGTCCATTATCATCTCAAATTGATGTGCCGGTTAACCACACACGCTCCATCAACAATGATAACACCTGAGAAACCCATTGCCACTCTTTATGAACCCCCATTGGTGTGCCGGTAACCCACACACGCTCCACCAACATTTCATAAAGTGCAATGTGCAATTTCATGGGTTAGCATCAAATTCACATTTTTTTAAAGTAACTATATTGGGAATTCTTGTACGGGTTCTAGTACTTTGATCATTATACTTTTAATGATTAAGCGGTCCTATCAAAACTGTTCGGCTAACGACCCTCCACTGATCATGTGAGCGGTGGGTGAGAGTGAACACCCATTAGACCGCCATTTTATAGGCAGTCTCCTTATACCCACTTTATAGACCAGCTTCGTGAATGAGGCCTACTAATGATTTGACTAACCAATTTATCTTATACATATAGTATTAACCTTTTATAATATATATAAGGTGTATTTTAAATCTTTTAAAATATTCCTGGTTTATCTTTTAATTTCCTGAAATTTAACTATTAAATTTCAAATTAAATTAAACCTTTAATTTGATTTAATTTATCTTTTAATTAAACTATTAATCAAATTAATTAAATCTAGATATTTTAAACCTTTTAAAATATTTTAGGATTTATCCTTTAATTTTCAAAATTTAACCATTAAATTAAAATTAAATTAAATTCCTTGAATTATCTTTTAATTAAACAATTAATTAAATTAATTCAAATGTAGATAGGTTTTTCCAAATTAATCAAATCAATTTAAACCTATCTTAAACCCCTAATTATCGAATTCAAACAAACTGGGTTTAAGGTTATCCATTTAATTAACCAATTAAAGTTACCAAAAATAGAAAACCTCCTAAAACCCTAACCAGGAAAAACGAAAAAGAAGGGGGGAGGGGCTAGGGTTTCAAAAACCCTAAACCCCAAAATCGAAATTTAGGCCCAAGAGATTTATAAACAATAAACCCTAATTAGGAAAACTATTACAGCCATTCAATAAGAAAACAACCAAACGCTCTGATACCACTGAAAGGTTTTCTGCAACCATGAACTAAAAACCTAAGTTCACATGCAACCTAGAAAAGATCTATGTTTTCTTACTTTGAACATGTAACTAATTCCTAAAGGCCAAACAAAAATTAACTAAAAGAATAAATCAGAAAAACTAACCTTTAGTTTTAATCTTGAAGCTAAGCAGCACAAGTGTCCTGCCTCAAATGAGATCACACCCAGGGAGCCAGAGGGTGGACGGAAAATTACAGAGAGAATTATAGAATGAGCACCTATAATGAGGTCTAGGGTTCCCTATTTATAGGGAAACAAGAAACCCTAGCCGTCAGCCATTTTCCGGATTATACGTACGCGCGTCGCGGCTTTTACATATCTTTTATTTCTATTGATTTATTAATCCCATAATAAACCAACCTTTCTCTCTACCGAACTTTCTACCAAACCTCCAGCTATGAGTGCAACCCAAATGGACTTTGCTTTTATTAATTAGGTAAATACAAATTATTAGTCATGGCTTAGACACCTAATCCAACACACACACACACACATATATATATATATATATATATATATATATATATATATATATATATATATATATATATAGGGATAGGTTATATAGAGACCAATAAAAGGTGGAGAACTAGAGACCAAACGTGGACCAATTATTTTAGAAGGGCATGTTAGTAATTGTGTATTTTAGTTAAATTATAATATAATAAATTAATTGATAATTTCCTAAAATATAGGGATTTGATTAATTGTTACCTAAAAAAGTAATTATCATTTAATATTATTTTTTCATCCAAAAAACGTTTTTATTTATAAATAAAATTATCAATGATATTGAAAATTTTATAATTTTATCAAAAATTTTCTAATCATGTATGAATAAACGTATTTTGTATTTATATATCAATATGGTTGTAATCGTAAATGAATAAAGTATAAATTGAAGATAATTTCAATAAAATTATAATCGTAAATGAATAAACCACTATTCTGAAATGTATAATACAAAAAGAAAAAAATTACAATGTAGAAATTTATTATTTTTCTTATAATCATAATTAAAAACATGAAAATAACATTATATTCATAAATGAATAAAACAATGATATAACACTAAAGTTCTATCCGTTAATGAAAATCATATAATCATCAATGAATAAGTCATTATCTTCTCCACTTTTGGTTGTACATTAGCATTCCAAAACTTCATTCCGAAAATGATCGAGATTCTTTATTTATCTTGATATTCTTGATCTTTTCTGTACATTGTCAAACATAAAATAAATATATCAATAACAGTAACTAAATCAAAAGTAAATTGAAAAGACTCATTGATATTAACTAGTACAAATCATGTAATCATCAATGAATAAAACATTGTAATCATCAATGAATAAGGTATTGTAATCATCAATGAACAATACATGTAATCATCAATGAATAAAACATTGTAATCATCAATGAATAAGGTATTGTAATCATCAATGAACAATGCATGTAATCATTTATGGCACGATAGCTCTAATCATAAGTGATTATATTTCTATTCATTGATGAATAACATTATATTCCATTTACTATAAAAAAAAGTTTGTTTGGAAAAAAAAGATTCATTAATGAATGCCATGTTGTAATCATTTTTTAACAATTCATGTCATTATTTTATAAACATGGTTATACTAATGTTTGATTTTCAAATTAAATGACAATATATCATTGTTAATCATATATGATTAAACGAGAAAATCACATTTTCCAGAAAACACAAAGTTATAATCATAAATGAATACCAAAATGGATATTTTCGATAGCTGGTTGCTATTTAGTAACATTACCCCTTATCAAAAGTAAAAAAGATGCACCATTTTTTTGGAGCAATTCAAGACAAAAACAGAAGTTGCATAAGAGTATTTATCTAACCTTAAATTTACTGATTATGAACCTCGCAATACGTCCACTGGTTATCTTGTGATCCCCAACAGAAGACTCCAAACTAAAATCTATCTCAGGCACAGATGTGAAACCAAACCACAATTGATATGAAGAAGGTGGTTTTATATGTACCTGTATGGTTCCTCTAAGAGTTTTATCCGTATTGCCATTGAAAGGGGCACCTTCACAAATAAGAAAACAAATCTTTAAAACCAAAAAAAGGACCTTTTCCTAGCATTCATACAAACCCAATTTCCATTATCTTTAAATATTTACAATCAATAAGCATTTAAACCTGATAGACTTGTTTGGCCACAGAATTAAGCACGGATTTCCACTTTGGTACACTAGAAGACGCTTGTTCATTGACCTTAAAGCTTTTCATCTCACTAGAAGACACGTAGTTGGAGAATCGAGTGGGAATGAAGTGAAATACGCACAACCATTGAAGAATTAAGGCTAATCAGGGGCTGTGATTTCTTATTGTTGCAGTTCGATCAGAAGAGAAAGAAAAAAAGGAGGAGGGTCGTGATGTATTTAGGGTTGCAATTTACACATGGGTATCAATTGTAGTCGCAAAGGTTGTGAATGGCGATCGGAACTAAGCCAACAATCGATTTCTTCATTGGACCTGGAGGTACAGAGCCGCATTTTCCTTAGGGTTTGGAGTAGAAATCGAGATATAGAGAGGAAGGAGAGAGAGAGAGAGATTTTCTAGGAAATGATAAAAATAGACTAATTTTTTTTACCATAATACCCTTATAGTCTGTTAAAAAATATTATTTCATTAAATTACTATTAGATATTAGATATATTATCTTTTAATATCAGCCTTTGATTTTAAATTTTGAATGGTCCAGATCTGGCCTCCAGTTCTCTACCTTTTAAGGAGACTCTATTGAACCTATATATATATATATATATATATATATATATATATATATATATATATATATATATATATATATATATATATATATATATATATATATATATATATATATATAACCACATTAAACAGATAGAGGGTTACAAAAAGTGTGTTGGTGACATAATTGACATGAGTTGTATCATTCAATCAAGAAGCGAACTTTACATTATGTTACTCTTATTCCTTCACTTTATTTTTAATTTAAAGAAGGAAAGTAATAGATGGTGTTCATTTGATAAATGATAATGGATGAACAAGTTAAACAACATGAAGAATTTAAGATCATTTTCAACGAAGGAGCTAAGGCCATCAGGAGTGTCCACCACAGGCTCTCACTTTTTTCTCTTCCACATCAGTACCCCTCACTCCTCCCTCACCCTTGGAAATGGTCACCTCTCACTTACCATTAGTTTTGGTACACTGAATCAAGCTCAATGTACAAGCATATTGCTTGGTTTTCCTTTTGCTCGCGCGACGTGAAGGCCACTTGCGGTGATGAAAATGCGACGACCCCTCACTAGAGGGGCGGTGTTCATGGCGAAGCTCGCATGCCACATAGGACCTCGCACAAGCCCAACGCCTGCATACCAGATGGCCTAAAGAAAGGAAAAAGGTATACAACAGGATCCAAGACTCGAAAGGTTAGAACTTTCCTGATTTGGTTTCTAAACTAATTTATTCTTCACCAAAACAATTTTTATAAATATAAATGATTTATCTTTAGACACACTAATTTGGGTTTTTATATATATTTATAAACATCTAAAATTAATGTATGAATACTGTTAAGCTATATGATACTCTATCTTATTTATGCTTAATGACAATACAACGTTACATTAAATAATAAATATAGAAAAGCAAACAAAAACTATAAACACTAAAAAGATAAGAAAATAAGAAAAACATAAGAAAAAACAAAAACTAAGAACCAATAATAAAATAATCCAAATTATTTGAAACCATTCGCCGACAACGATGTAATTTGATATGTTCGTGTCGGACCAATCTCTAGCAGGTGCAATAAACTGATGCGTAAGACCAAAAATTTTATAAAATGATCTTATCAAACTAAGAATTGTCGAACTCTCCGGAAACGAGTATGAAACATATTAGAATATTTGACTACTAGTTAATACTAACACATAAAACAAAATGGGGGAATTTAATGTAAAAATGAAAAAGGAAAACTAATTTGGAAAACAGTTCTAAAAGTATTCTTATTTAGACTCAATTGCACCATTCAATTATGATTGATTTCTATTGAGTGCAATTATTATTAAACAGTTGTTCCCTTATTCCTAAATTGATTAGTTTCTTTGGTCCATTCACTAATCCTAATGATTCTAAAGATTCCTAATCACAATGGCCATGCTAATTAGTTATCTTTGTACTAGTTATTAAATTCATATCACGTAGATTTAATCGGGCAATTAATTCAAATGGTTTTGGTGACTAATTATTGCATAGAATGGTTATATAATGTAGCTTACACATTAAAGATATTATTTTACTGTCCTAACCCTAGGATTTCCTCTATCTCTAGTCATTTCTTCCTAAAGGTTATAGTACAACCATGATTCAAGCTACACAAGTAGATTGGTCCTCTAGATTGCATAAACTTAGCAATAGAACGATAAAGAATTTAACTTTAGCATCTAAGGATCTTTAATTAAACTAGCAAGATAAATTAAACAACTTTTAATAACCAAATATCAATCAATGCATAAAATCATTTATTCAAAGTTAAACAAAAACAATGAGTTTAACCCCAAATTCAGAACTAGAACGGAAAAACACCATAATGTTCACTAATTATAGACAGAAAAGTAAACATATACGCTAACCTAATGATTCATACTCTTGATCCTTCAAAGTTCTGCTCCATATCAGCCTTACGGCCTCCCAACAGCCTTCTGGACTATAAAAAAACGTCGACTCGAGGATTTTTCCTTGGTCCAAAGGTGGAATAATGTGTAAAAGATGTATCAAAATCGTAGTTGTAGTCGTTTTAAGAATTTTTATGCCGTGTCGAGATAGGATCGTGATCCCCTCTTGGCCGCGTCGTGATGGTCACTTTATCCACGATTTATCCTTATCTTGTCCTTCGTCCTTATCATCCATAATGATGCATTGTACTCTTGGATGCATCACTTTCTTTGTCCATATTGCATGTTTTCAACTTCTTTTGCTCCAAAATGCCATTAATTCTGAAATAAACAAATTCAAGTCATTAAGTACCATTTATCTCATATTTTAACCAAAATTATAGATTTCAGCACCTAGATAGCGCATATAAAATATCTATAAATGATGTGCTATCACCGGTTCTTAATGATCAATGCACCTTAGTTTTTCTAAGAAGATATACACAACATTTTCTCATCTCGAGGACACCATAGTTACTTTCTCGAAGAATGACCACGTGCAGGACAGTTGTTTCACCATTACTCACTTAACGTCCATTAAGTTAAGTGGACTGTAGTTGTTTGAGATGCCAAATATGTTTTTGCTTGTTAGCGTAACAAATCCTGTTAATTGACACATGTTAATTAACAAGATTCCTGCCAAAGACACGTTTCAATCCCTTATTGAAGGATTTTCCCCTACCTACTTTTTAGTAACTTACAGTTACGATGTGTAACGGTATTACACACACACACACACACGAAAAACATAGACGTACATAGAGATATCCAGTGACACTATTTCACTATTACATACATTTACACACCTTTCTGTGCTGATTTAGGGTTAAATATGAGTTTATGCTCAAACAATATATACGTTCATTCTAGAATCATCGTACAATTTTGTTTCTTTTGATAGAAAGTACAAAAGGATGTTACTTCACACTTTCAATATTATACTTGATTATATCAATGAAATATTTTCTTTAGATTTGAGTGGTTGATTGATTGTTCTTATTCGACCGAACTTTACATTTGCACATTTTTTTGCCATTACGATATTGCTTAGAAATTTCATCCTATCAACATTTCTATACTATTTTTTTACAGCAATGGGCATGGCATCGAAAGAGGTATACTATAGAAAGATGTTTTTTTCTAACACCACGATCTGCATCCTTCGACCAACCATCCTTGAAATTACATTTTTCGAGGTTGGATATCCCCATAACAATACTATAGTGGCGCCCTATGATGAGATAGATTGTAATCATTGACAAGGAGGATCACTTCTTAGTAATCAACATCCCCACATGTACCAACATTATCATCAACACATTTAGCAGTGTCATTATCACCAACATAGTTAGAATTCTATTGAGATACATACTTAATATGTAACGTGTAGTTTAAATAGATTTTCGAAAGATCCTTACAATATTAGGTGTACATTATATTGACCACGACTACAAGTAGATATCTTCACGAATCGAACCCACGATCCGAGCCGGGCGCTACTACTTTATACTTACAAACAAATCACACAATAACTATGAGCTACGAAAGCTCGGTGAGTAACCAAATACAAGAACCAACTTAGTCTCACAACAATCAAGCCAAGTATTGGAACCCAAATCATCTAGCTCATAAACCATGAGTTTTATAGTTATTCCTTTTTACAACATATTGTACAATACTTATTCATTGTCCTCGTAGAGAAACCAGTCATGCAATATCTAAACATCTTGACAATGTCCAACCTTCTAAACATGATTTAACCATCTAACAATACTCAGTTATACAAATGTCAATTCCCATACTTAGGCATCAACCTACCACCAAGGAAATTCATCAAGTCACATAGATAGTATCTAGCCATTTAGGCATTAACTTCACCACATAGCTGCTATCCTTGCTACAATAGCGATATCAATTCCTTTAAGCATTTCTCATCATTTAAAACATTGCCCATCCACATAAGCAACAACTCCTACAACATAACCACCATTCTTTCCATGTAGGCACACACTCCACCATACAAGCAATAACCTCACCCCTTAGGCATTAACTCCAAAACACAACACTAACCTTGTTACACGAATTATGTCTAGCCGCATAGGAAATTTCCTACTCCACCAAAGCAATTACATATCACACAAGAACATACATGCCACATAGGCAGTATATACACCCCTTAGGTAGATTTTGGGGTAGACTTTGCTATGCAGACCGTGAAACCAAAAGAGGGGCAAAAATACATCATGTATTGACAACTACGAATTACGTACTGGCCCTAGGGGTGAGCAAATAGGACCAAATACTGATCCCATACCGGTACCAAACCTATCCCAATACCGTTTGCACTCTATATGGTCCGGGGATCGGTTCTTGAAATGGTAGAAGTTTGGGAATCGATACAACCACAGAACGATATCAGGGAAAATACCAAAAATACCGACTATAATACCGTACCATTTACTTCCTTGCCTCTAACATATATTATGTCTTTGTGTGTATAAAATCCTGATGTCATTGTGTGTGTATGTATGTGTTTTTGAAACTCATATCATCACTTCCCCATATATTTTCTACTCCAAATCCAACAGCAACGTAGATTACAAAAGTTACTTCATATATATAATATACTCATTGTCACAGAAGGAAGGAGAATACAAAAGGTGAGTTACTTAATAAAATATCAGCTCAACAATATAATTGACGAGAGCTCAACAACAATATAACATATATTATTCACTGACTTTAACAAACCATACACTAGAAAAAGAAAAAGTCGGTACCAATCAGTTTATTATGGTTTGGGTATCGTTTTATCACCAAAATACATCCGTCGAGGAAAAGCGGTCCAAGTGGTACCGGTATCAAATTTCCCGTATCATTCCCAATACCACACCGGTCTCATATTCCTGAATTGGTTCGATAATTGGTACTATCAAATGTTTCACAAAACAATGCGGTACCAACCGGTATGGTACGGTTCGGTACCTGTCCAGTACCGAATAACACCCCTAACCGGCCCTTCTGAAATGTTAATTTGAGGAACAAGGAAAAAACAATTAGGTTGTTTTATGGTAAATTATTAGGAAAAATAGTGATATGAATTTCTCTTGAATATAATATAGTTACGTTTTAGAGTTATTTGTTTTCCAAATAACTTACCAAAATATCAATTATGAAATCTAGTTCGTCAACATAAGGTTTAAGATGTTCTTATTCTAGAGAGTGCTTCCAATGAGGTCCCTAGTTGACACAGCCTCGCTTTTGGACTTATTCTAGAGAGTGCCTTAATTTGCACATTCTCAAAGGGAAAAAACAATTAGGTTGTTTTATGGTAAATTATTAGGAAAAATAGTGATATGAATTTCTCTTGAATATAATATAGTTACGTTTTAGAGTTATTTGTTTTCCAAATAACTTACCAAAATATCAATTATGAAATCTAGTTCGTCAACATAAGGTTTAAGATGTTCTTATTCTAGAGAGTGCTTCCAATGAGGTCTCTAGTTGACACAGCCTCGCTTTTGGACTTGTTCTAGAGAGTGCCTTTGCACATTCTCAAAGGGAGAGGAAGGTTAGAATAGTGATGCAATTATACTTGTTGAAAGCATCACTTTAGCATAGTTCACGTAGTATCCCATACAGAAACTTTACATTATGATCTCATTAAAAGTAAATAGTTGATTGTCATGAAATACACTATTGATCCTTTTAACATTATATGCAAACGGTTTATATTATTGTAAATGAAATACAATGGGGTCGTGTAATTAAATAATGTACGGACAAATGAAGTTTCTCATTGTTTCTAGAGTTGAATTATTAAATTATCATATCGCTCGTAATAGTTATACAGAAATCTGTCTTTTCGTTTAAGTCATAAAAGATGATAAACAAACTTTTATATACAATTTTAGTTTAATGTTAAACCATCTATTTTATTTGTAAATCACATGTGTTTATGTGATGAAAATTTTATTATCCGGTATTCCCAATACATTTGACCTAGTGCATGGGATTCATACAAAATACTTGTTAAATATAAACTAGACAAACTGTAGTTATTCTAGTTAACTAGAAAGACAATCAAAAGAATTGATGATATCTTTTTTTTGAACAGCAAATTTTATTAAAAAAGCCAGCAAAACGCAGGCACGAAACAAAGAGACTACAAAAACCAAAAAACGCCGAAAAGAAACCTAAGCTAAAACTGTATACTTTTTGCTAATAACTATACATATATAAACAATCACAACGAATTAGATCTAACCTCATACCTTATGTCACATTAGACGGCTAGCTTCTTGAGGTTTTATTAGTTATAAATATTACTTCTTGATTTAGATAAAAACAAATAACAGTATAAAATGACTGCTGATTTACTCGTTCTTTGGTTGATGTTTTTTTTCAATAAGGGTGGATGTATTGTGTTGGAATGGTATGCAACTGCAAACCCTTAGATTTTGTTATTAGAAGTATATCTTTTTGTTAATAGTAACCACTAACATATATTATTATCAAGGAAAATTCTATTTCTTACTACTTTATCCTCCTAATTCATCCTCCTAACCTACTAAATTTTGACATGTGGAATCCATTATTTATCTCTCTTAATACAATAAATAGAAAATGCAAAATTACAAGCCCAAGAAATAGAAAATGCAAAAAAGAAAAGTTAAGCATATGTCATAATATAAGTGAAAAGCCCAATAAGCCAAAATACAATAAATTCAAATCCGTGACGACTCTCTCTGTTCTCTCTGTCGACTCTATTTTAGGAGGATTACCTCTTTCATATCTTTGTTGGATTAATTGATTTGGATATACACGAGTTAGTATTTATCAGTTTATATTTTATTTGGATTAAGATTAAGTTTATTAGTTTGAATTGGTATTGATCTAGGATAGGTAGAAATCTTCCATTTATTTAGGTAGCGTATGTTAGCCTAATAAGATTGTCTTAGGTTTGGGCCTCTTTAGTCCACTAGCTTCTCTTAGCCCTTTTAACCCATTGTATATATGTTTCTTTTCTTTGTATTGTTTGCTATGAACTCCATTTTCACAGTAATGAATTCTCTCTCAAAACCCTAGCTCTCTTCCCTCTCTTCTCTTTGAAACTTGATCTTTGATAGTCAACATGGTATCAGAGCTAGATTGTTAAGGGGTTTTGTAGCAGGCACGACGATGCGCGCCGCGGTGAGTTCGCTGGGGGTACGGGGGCAGCGCGCCCCGTTTTCGGAGATTTCGATACTTTTGGTATGATTTTCTGCTTCGTTTATGTGTTCCGATTGGTATTTTCGGCTCGATTTGGTCGATTTCAAGAAGGTTATTTTTACTGTTAGTTTGTTTTCTCGATTTGGTTTTCTGATTCGCTTAGTATTCTGAGTTGCTACTGTTTTCTTGAGAAGCTGCTATTCTGGGTTGGTTCTTTGATATTGAGGGTTTTAATTGTTGCTGCTATTATTGGCTTGTTTGTTCATCTGCATAAGGACGATTTGGTATATTTGCTTGACTGTTTATTGACATTATGGCTCCAAGAGATGACTCTCTTCAGTCCATTAGTACACAACTAGATGGTAAAAACTATGCGTATTGGAGTTATGTAATGAAGAATTTTTTACGGGGCAAGGCTATGTGGGGGATTGTTACAGGTCTAAAGGGAAAACCAACAGATGACAAAGCTGCAAATTTTGCTATTTTATTGGACTCTTGGGAGACTGATAATTCCAAAATTATTACATGGATTAATAATTCTGTTATTCAGTCAATTGGCACCCAGTTGGCAAAGTATGATACAACAAAAGAAGTTTGGGATCATTTGGAAAGGCTGTATACTCAATCTAATTTTGCAAAACAGTATCAACTAGAATTTGATATCCGAGCCCTCCAACAAAACAGTCTAAGTATTCAGGATTTTTATGCTTCTATGTCTGATTTGTGGGATCAATTAGCTCTCACTGAATCTGCAGATTTAAAGGCTTTCAAGCCTTACATTGCCAGAAGGGAAGAGCAGAGATTGGTCCAGTTTTTTATGGCATTAAGGTCTGATTTTGAAGGTTTACGTGGGACAATTCTTCATCCTACTCCTCTTCCCACGGTTGATTCAGTTGTTCATGAGTTGATTGCCGAGGAAACCCGTATCAAGTCCCAATCTGACAAAGGGTCTAAGGCAGTAGCCACTCCTACTGTCTTTGCTGTTCAACATCGACCACAGACTTCTAATCAGTATAAGCCGAAAGTTGCATTTGATGAGTGTGCCTTTTGTAAAAAGAAAAATCATTGGAAGTCTCAATGTCCATTGCTATTGGGGAAGGGAAATTATCAAAACCAAACAAGGCCATCTGGACAGTTTCAACCTCCACAGTTCAACAGGCCTCCTGGACAGTTTCAACAATGTCCACCATTTCGTCCCCCACAGTTCACTGCTGCTGCTACTGTACCTTCTACAGAGAATGATTTGAATACGACACCACCATCAGCTTTGGATCCACAGGTTTTTGAGCAGTTTCGCCAGTTCATTGCTTCCAATCCTACTGCCATGTCAACATCTATGTCTCACACATGTCTATCAGCATCTAGTCCTTCAGGTATTCCTTCATCCTTATGGATATTGGATTCTGGTGCATCTCATCATATGTCACCACATTTGTCATCCTTTTCTTCGTTATCAGTTAGCCCTCATGTTTCTGTTATGTCAGCTAGTGCTACACCTATGCCAGTTGAGGGTATTGGTCCTGTTGTTACCCCTCATATCTCTCTCACTAATGTCTATTATATTCCCACACTTGCTTTGAATCTTGTTTCGGTCAGTCAGTTGTGTAAATCTGGTTATTGGGTCTTCTTTTCTGATTCTCTTTGTTGTGTACAGGACCCACAGTCTCGGAGGGTGACTGGGATCGGCCGTAAACTTGGGGAGCTTTATGTTTTGGAGCAGCTCCAAGTTTCTGATATTGCGGCCTCTAGTCTTCATTTGTCGTCTTTTCGTTTAAGTCATTCGTCTTCAAATTTTTATCTTTGGCACTCTCGTTTGGGTCATGTTTCAGCATCACGCTTACAGTTTTTATCCTCTACTGGTGTGTTAGGTCATTTAAACAATGTTGATATTTCTGATTGTTGTGGTTGTAAACTGGAAAAATTCTCTGCCTTACCTTTTAATAATATTGTCACTCGTTCTTTTGCTCCTTTTGATCTTGTGCATTCTGATGTGTGGGGTCCTTCCCCAATAACCTCCAAAGGAGGATCGCCTTATTATGTTTCGTTCATAGATGTGTTGGATTAGGTGTCTAAGCCATGACTAATAATTAGTATTTATCTAATTAATAGTAGCATAGTCCATTTGGGTTGCCCTCATAGTTGGAGGATTGGCAGAAAGTCCGGTAGAGAGAAAGATTGATTTATTATGTGATTAATAAATCAATAGAAATTAATTAAATAGTTTATTAATATATTTAAGTGGTAATATATTAATTAGAAACTATAATAATTAATTAGAAATTTTTCTGGAATTAATTGGAATTAAATTGGCAGTTAAATTGATTAATTAAGGTGCAGGGACTAAAATTGTAATTATTCAATAGTTGAGTAAGTGACAGTTGAGTGAGTAAGAGTGGTGAACGAAATTATATATGGAAATATATATATTTTCGATTTTGATAATGAGGATAAAAAGGGTTTGAATTATTAAGATAAAGGCTTATCTTAATTTGAATTCAAAAAGGTTTATCTTTAAGGTTTATCTGATCACCATTTGGATCCTATAAATAGGGAGGCTCACCCTAACCCTAGAGCCACGATTTTGAAGCTCTCTAAGAAGGTATTTTCGGCCAACAACTCCAAGCTAGGGTGTGACTGCATTTGAGGCAAGAGGTTTCTGTTGCTTTGCTTCCAAGATTCACTAAAGGTTGGTTTTTCTTGATCTTTCTTTTAGTTTAATTCTTTTTGGGCCTTTTAGGAATTGTTATATGTTTAACTAGAAGAAAAACTTAGATCTATATAGGTTGCATGTGAACTTAGGAATTTTAGTTCATAGTTGCAGAAAACCTTTCAGTGGTAACATAGCTATTTGGTTGTTTTTCTTGTTAAATTGCTATAACTGCTTTCCTGAAAATTAGGGTTTAATTGTTTATAAACCCTAATGTGGCCAATTTCGAAATTTAGGGTTTGTTTTAGAAACCCTAGCCCCTCCCCTATGATTTGGCGATTTTTTGTGGATTAGGGTAGAAGGTATTCTATTTTTGGTAACTTTAAATTATTTAAAAGATAAACCTTAAAACCCTTTATCCTAAAAATCGAAATTTAAGGGATTAGGATAGGTTTTAATTAATTTGATTAATTTGATAAAAACCTATCTACTTTTGAATTAATTTAATTAATTGGTAATTAAAAGATAATTCAAGGATTTAATTTAATTTAAAATTTAATTGCTTTAAATTGGCGAAAATTAAATAGATAAATCCTAAAATATTTTAAAATGTTTAAAATATCATATTTAATTAATTTAATTAATTGGTTAATTAAAAGATAATTAAAATCGATTTTAAAGTTTAATTTAATTTGAAATTTAATAGTTTAAATTGGCAATAAATTAAAAGATAATCCAGAAACAATTTTTTAAATGGTTTAAAAAATTACATCTTATATATATTATAATTAGGGAGTTATTATTATATGTATAAGATTAAAATGGTTAGTCAAATCATTAGTAGGCCTCATTCACGAAGCTGGTCTATAAAGTGGGTATAAGGAGACTGCCTATAAAATGGCGGTCTAATGGGTGAACACTCTCGCCCACCGCTCGCTTGATCAGTGGAAGGTCGTTAGCCGAACATGTTTGATAGGACCACCTAATAATCACTAAAAGTTAATGATTCAAAGTACTAGAACACTTAATAAAATCCCAATCTAGTTACTTTAGGAAAAATGTGAATTGATGCTAATCCATGAAATTGCACATTGGACTTTATGAAACATTGGTGGAGCGTGTGTGGTTAACCGGCACGCCAATTGGGGTTCATAAAGAGTTGCAATGGGTTTCCCGGGTATTATCATTGTTGATGGAGCGTGTGTGGTTTACCGGCACATCAATTAGAGATGATAATTAACCCGAGAGTACCAAGCTAATTTGCATGGTTATTCACATCCAGTTTGTGATCCTCGGCATCCCAGTCACAAACAGTGGGGCACATCCGAGATTAAACATGCCATTTAAAAGTTTAATGAATCTCATCAGAACTAGGAATTTCATAAGATGAAATTGATAAGTGTTTATCTACCTTAATGACCATTATGTTGTGATTACGGCATCCCTCTTCACACCATAGTTGGGGTATTTTGGATCCTAGCCTTAATAAATAATATATTGGGTAATTATTTAAAAGGAACAGTTAAACTAATAAATTCTATTTCTTTTATAGATGTCAAGTGTCAAGTCTCCTCCTTCTCCTCCTTCACCCATTTCTGAAAGCATCAGAATGCACCTGCTTAATATGGAAAGGCTGACTGGCCTCAACTGTAAAAAATGGCTTCGTAATTGGAGACTGGGTCTCGGCATTGCTGGCAAGCTACATCTCACCGAGTCTCCGATCCCAGTTCCACCGGAACAAGTCATCATAAAAGGTCCTTATGATGAATCCGAAGAGATTCGTGACCTCATGCTATCAACCATTGACCCTGAGTTCCGCAAGGATTTTGAATCCTTGGGGCCATATGAGTTGATGCAACTGGTGGAGGAAAGGTTCCAAAAACCAGTTGAAGAGGAACGAGCTAGAATCCTCGGAAGACTTGCAGAGTGCAAGCTAAAGGGAGGAAGTAGCATCAATTCGCATGTTCTTCAGATTGAAGGGTACATAGGCGAGTTATATAAACTTGGTCATCCCATGAGTCAGGAGGAGAGTGTTAACATCCTGCTCGCTTCGCTGACAAATGAGTACGATCTGTTCATTCAGACGTATAGAAAGGAAAACCAGAAAAAGACCCTCATGGAAATGCGTCCACTGTTGACTTTATACGAGTCACTCTTGGACAGGCATAGCTCCAATGGCTCAGCTACTTCTGGATTAAGTCCAGTAAAGAGACGTAACAAGAAACGGTCAAGATCGACTGGACATGTCTCAAACTGGGAATCTGCTAAATCGGATACAGTCACGGAAAGATTGGAAGATGCTCCAACTCTTTTGAAAGCTCAGGTATATCTAAAAACCTCAAAACTCCTGTTCCAAGATTTCTTGATACATAATGTGACAGTCGCATTTTGGTTTGTATGCAGGGAATCAAGAAGGCACGGGACTCTGGTGCATAGGAGCACATATGGATTGGATCTCCAGCTCGTGCAGTTTTGAAGTTTAGATAGATATTAAATATTGTTATTAGTCTTTAGATACATTTTTGACATTGTCTATTACATTGTTCAAGGATTTTATTTTTAATAAAATTGTCATATTTTCTTTTAACACCTGTTGTCTAAAATTATCCTTGAAATGTTACATGAATGTGTTGAATGTATGATTAGTAATAACTTGAATGTTGATGCATCCAAAGTGTTTGGATTCAAGAATTGTGTCATTTATGATTGTTAATACAAAAGTTATAAGAATCAATTCAACCATAGGTCCAGTTGGACAGGACCTTGGAATCATTTGACTTAGAGTCACTTGATGAATTGATTTCTTAATGTGTCAAGAAATGAATCAACCAAAGGTCCAGTTGGACAGGACTTTGGAATCATCTGACTTGGAGTCAGATGATGATTAAGTTCTTTATAAAGCACATGTGGCAAGAAATGAATCACCCAAAGATCCAGAGGATAGGATTTTGGAATCAGTTGACTTAGAGTCAACTGAAGATTGCAAGTCTTGAACAAAGTCATAAGTTTACATAGATATGTAAAGGACATTGAGATTAAGAGCAACAGACACACCTGTTGTTGTGTATTGCTAGAATCTTGATATAGAACATAATTGTTTATACTTCACGATATTCATCATTCGGTATGACGAATATGACATTGCTAATCGGGATAAGCAATTGAATTGAAACCTCGAACAGTTCAAGGACTTCGAAGGAAGTACAAGTTCCATAGAACCTGAGCGATAACATAAACTGAGGAAAAGGTTTCACAGTTCATTCTCTTCCAAGAATATTAATGGTTATAATGTGTCTTAGGGAAGATAATGGAGCATTGGTCGAAACAGTTCGATCCTCGGTGTATGAGATACATTGCCAATTAGTTTCCAATAAGATGAACACTATACCAGTCAGTCCATATAAACCATACTCCGACCACATCCTAGACTAAGTAGGTCTTGCAGACACTGCCTGAAATGTAAAGCTGGGATTATCCCACTTGTACATAGAAAGTCCAGGGTCTTGTAGTGTTCATCTGAGCCTCATGACCAGCTGAACTTGATCAGCATTATCGTCTCATTAGCTATCCCACTGTAACTAAAGAGCTCTTTTAGAAAGAACTCATGGTCCAAGGAAACAGTGGGAGTTGGGACAGTCCTAAATGAGTTTAGGATTAGCAATGAAAGAACCTTTTAGTCATCACTAGGCTTGGAGCAGAAATCAGATTTCTGCTTTACAACTGACATAATCTCCTCTTGACCAGTAGTATTGATCACCATCATAAGTAGTTGTGATCAGGGTGACATACCGATTGGTGGTAAAACACTGCAGTTGGTACGGATTTGCAATCCGACTACTTGGAAGCATTGGTGAGCCCGGCTGCTGCCAAATAAGAGGACCTTAGGGCGAGACACGGTCTGTATGAAAATTTGATTGATTTTACACCTGGTCTAAAAACCAGTGGGAGTAACTGAGTTATCAAAAGAAAGCAACATGGACATATACATACCTTCAGAGCATCTAGTTGAGTGAGTCGATACTCAGAGTCAAGCAATTGATTCCGTGTAAAGCACTCTCAATAGCAGATGAAATCCGAGAGGATTCTGTGTGGCATAGTGTGAGTCGTTAGTGGAGCGTGTGTGGTTTACCGACACACTAATAGGGACACACATAGAGCATGCCATTACAAAAGGTACAAGGCCCCGGGTTTCGTCCTACGGACATCTCGCAATAAAGGATATTCAGATTCTCAAAATATGCCAAAGGATTGGATTTTGAGAAAGGACTGAAAGATTTCCATTAAAATGTCAGAAAGGTTTGGATTCTCAAAATGTACCATAAGTCCTGGATTTTGTGAATAGTCTATAACCATGTCAAAGCCAGTAGGAGTCGCCGTTATCTACTATCTCCATACGTGGGATACATAATGTTTCTAGGAAACGTCTCTTTTCGTTACAAAGTGTAATGACTTGGTGTTAAGAGACAGATCACTATGAAAGCCTTAATAGAAATACGGCATACTCAGGTGGTTGTAAACGTCTATGAGATAGATCCAGATTCTGCCAAGATGATCTTGATGAGATTCAAGATGCATAGACTTAGGAAAAGTTTTTTTTATCATTTCAAAGTGTGATGACTTGGCGTGGAAGAAACTAAGAAGGTGCAATATACTCACATAATTCAAAGTCATCTATTAGATATATGAAATCACCAGCATAGACTTAGCCATTGTAAGCATGATCTTGATAAGATTCAAGATGCACGAGAAAAGTCTCTGAAAGGAAAATAGTTTTTCGAAAATCATGACACAAAGGATTATAAATAATCCTTGGATTCCGAAAGGGTTTGGAATAGGATTAGTTCGGGTTCCACAAGTTTTGGATCGATCATAAAGTCATGAACATGTCCTGATAACTTAATGCTTAGGGCATAGTAAGTTGGATTCAGGACATTGCCTGGCTAGGTATACTGGATGGATTGTTTTCAAGTGAGAATTCATTAGGAAATGATTGGGGTGATAGTGTTAATTTGAAAGTTTTTCAAATGGATAACGTCAGGACATGATGTTGAAGGACATGATGGTTAAAGAATCTCGATGGTATTCTGATGGAGCGCATGTGGTTCACCGGCACATCATAGCACCTCGAAATAGTCTTAGGGTGCAGTCAAGTAGACTAAAGACCCCAAAACCATAGGAAGTCACCGTACACATTACCAGAATGGAGTTAGGAGAGAAATTAACAGGATAACATATTGAGATGTTATCGGATGAGCATCCGATTGGATCATCTACAATAAAGTGTACAAGTATAAGATACTTTGGATACATAGAAAGAGTGTAAGGTTCATAAAGACATAGATGTAAAATTAGAATTGAAAGTTTAAAAGAAATTTTTGAAACCGATAATAGTTTATGACAAGACCAGACTTGGTGATTACCTTGTGGAGACTTGGTAATAAGCAAGAGTAGCTGCCAGTCAGATCTTTATGTTTCGCTTTCGCATGTTTTACTTCCCGAATAATTTAATTATTCAGAAAGGTCCACAGTCGCTCATACTTTGGGAAGTAAGTATTGAATCAAGACCGTCGTGAATTGATTTGTAGACTGTCTAAGGAGTTAGGCATAGCAATAGGATTGCTACAACATTCATGAGTACTTAGAAATAGAGATTTGAGTATTGGATAAACCCACGCTCAATAGATTGCTTCATGGATTATATCACAAGCAATATTGAGACGATAATATCCTATGATCTTCAAGTAGAGAGATATGAGTTATAATTTACAAGGCAGTTGTTCATTGATAATACGAAAATGCATCGGTAACTCGATGTTATAAAACGTGTTGTTGTGAATGATTTGACTGGTAAAAGATATAAGCATATGAGTCGAAGCTTATTCGTTCCTTGACCCTGATGGGAAACAGATATCTGTAGGCCTCTCGATGATTTTGAAGTTGACTAAAGTGCTGGCCAACCTGGACTAAATTGATGTGTTCAATTAGAAGTTCTAAAGTCATAAGCAGAATCGGAAATCGGGAAACAGAGTATCGGACAGAGATTGATCTCAATCCATGTCTCGTGTCTGAAAATATCTTGTTGGACGAAGGATCATCTGATCACTTATCTTTGGACAGAACTGACTAGGTCAGAGTTCGGCAGCGGTTTCTAGGAAGCTACAGTTGCTAAATTAATTAGAGAGTAAATTGGTAATTTTAGTCATAGACTTATCCAAGTGGGAGACTGTTAGATTAGGTGTCTAAGCCATGACTAATAATTAGTATTTATCTAATTAATAGTAGCATAGTCCATTTGGGTTGCCCTCATAGTTGGAGGATTGGCAGAAAGTCCGGTAGAGAGAAAGATTGATTTATTATGTGATTAATAAATCAATAGAAATTAATTAAATAGTTTATTAATATATTTAAGTGGTAATATATTAATTAGAAACTATAATAATTAATTAGAAATTTTTCTGGAATTAATTGGAATTAAATTGGCAGTTAAATTGATTAATTAAGGTGCAGGGACTAAAACTGTAATTATTCAATAGTTGAGTAAGTGACAGTTGAGTGAGTAAGAGTGGTGAACGAAATTATATATGGAAATATATATATTTTCGATTTTGATAATGAGGATAAAAAGGGTTTGAATTATTAAGATAAAGGCTTATCTTAATTTGAATTCAAAAAGGTTTATCTTTAAGGTTTATCTGATCACCATTTGGATCCTATAAATAGGGAGGCTCACCCTAACCCTAGAGCCACGATTTTGAAGCTCTCTAAGAAGGTATTTTCGGCCAACAACTCCAAGCTAGGGTGTGACTGCATTTGAGGCAAGAGGTTTCTGTTGCTTTGCTTCCAAGATTCACTAAAGGTTGGTTTTTCTTGATCTTTCTTTTAGTTTAATTCTTTTTGGGCCTTTTAGGAATTGTTATATGTTTAACTAGAAGAAAAACTTAGATCTATATAGGTTGCATGTGAACTTAGGAATTTTAGTTCATAGTTGCAGAAAACCTTTCAAAATGATTATACTCGTTATACATGGGTTTATTTTATGAAGCGCAGGTCAGATTTCTTTGTCATTTATAGCAATTTCAGAGCTCTTGTGAAGACCCAACACTCTGCTGTCATAAAATGCTTCCGGTGTGATTTAGGAGGGGAATATACCTCTAATGATTTTACTCAGTTACTAGCATCTGATGGGACTGTTCACCAATCATCATGTACTGATACTCCTCAACAGAATGGTATAGCAAAACGGAAACATCGACACCTTGTAGAAACGGCACGGTCTTTGTTATTATCTTCTGATGTTCCTAGTGTCTTTTGGGGAGAAGCTATTCATACTGCTGCCTATGTGATTAATCGCATCCCGACTCGCCACAACTCTGAAATGTCTCCTTATGAAAAGTTGTATGGTCAATTACCAGATTATTCATCTTTACGGGTATTTGGGTGCACCTGTTTTGTCTTACGGCCTTATGTAGAATGAAGCAAGTTGTCTCCAAAGTCGGCTCTTTGTGTATTCTTGGGATATGGTATTGGTCAGAAAGGATATCGGTGTTATGATCCGACGAGTCAGAAACTGTATGTCTCTCGACATGTTACTTTTCTGGAGCACATTCCTTACTATGCTATTCCTGTACAGTCTCACAACATGACTCGGTCAGAACTTCAAAATATTGATCCTTTTACCATTGATAGTGATGGAACTACATCTAGTGCCCCAGTTGATGATGCTTCCATAGCTCCAGACAACCCTCCTGCTCAGTCTGCAACTGCTCCCACTCCTGTTGTCGCTCAAGAAAATCATCCTCCACCATCGAGACCTGTACGTACTCATAAGACTACTAAACTACCAGATTTTGTATATTCTTCTTATTCGCCAATATTTGCATCTTTTATTGCAAATATACATCGGCTTTCTGAACCAGAGTCTTACAAAGAAGCTGTTTCTGATCCTCGTTGGCAGAATGCTATGGCGGAAGAGCTTACAGCTCTTTATCAGACTCATACGTGGGATCTTGTACATCTTCCTCATGGAAAACGTACAATTGGTTGTCGTTGGGTATATAAGATCAAAACCAAGTCTGATGGCTCAATTGAAAGATATAAGGCAATGCTGGTTGTAAAAGGATACTCGCAGCAATATGGTATGGATTATGAGGAGACTTTTGCCCCAGTGGCAAAAATGACTACTGTCCGCACTCTGATCGCAGTTTCCTCTATTCGTCAATGGAAGATATTCTAAATGGATGTCAAGAATGCATTTTTGAACGGTGAACTTCATGAGGAAGTTTACATGTCTCCTCCTCTAGGTATTGCTCACCAACCAGGTGAAGTTTGTCGACTTCGGAAAGCCTTGTATGGTCTCAAACAAGCCCCTCGTGCTTGGTTTGAGAAATTCTCTACTGTGATTACTTCTCTCGGTTTTACTCCTAGTAATCATGATTCAGCGTTATTCATTAGATGCACGAATGCAGGTCGGATTCTCCTATCCTTGTATGTTGATGACATGATTATTACTGGTGATGATCATGATGGTATAGAATCTTTGAAGCGTGATTTGGCTTACCGCTTTGCTATGAAAGACTTGGGATTGCTACGTTATTTCTTAGGGATTGAAGTTGCACAATCTTCAAAAGGTTATCTTTTATCTCAGACAAAGTATATTTCTGATCTATTTGAACGTGCTCGTCTCTCAGACAACATGACAGTTGATACTCCTCTGGAGACTAATGCCAGGTACTCTCCAACAGACGGTGTTCCCTTGTCAGATCCAAGCCTATATCGAACTATTGTGGGAAGTCTGGTTTATCTTACTGTTACTCGACCAGACATATCTCATGCAGTTCATGTGGTTAGCCAGTTTGTCACCGCTCCTACTACTGTTCATTGGGGAGCTGTTCTTCGTATCTTGAGATATCTTCGAGGCAATCAATTCCAAACCCTTGTCTTTCCTTCCACGTCCTCTCTAAACTTATGTGCCTATAGCGATGCTGATTGGGATAGCGATCCTCATGATCGAAAATCCACCACTGGTTTTTGCATCTTTCTTGGAGACTCATTGATTTCATGGAAGAGTAAGAAACAAGATGTTGTCTCTCGGTCCTCTACTGAAGCTGAGTATCGAGCTATGGCTGTCACCACTTGTGAGATTGTTTGGCTACGATGGCTTCTTGCTGATATGGGAGTTGACACTTCTCATCCTACTCCATTGCACTGTGACAACAACAGTGTAATACAGATTGCCAAGAATTCGGTTTTTCATGAACGGACAAAACATATAGAAATTGATTGTCATTTCACTCGTCATCATCTTCAACTTGGGACCATCACCTTGCCGCATATTCCATCAACCGTACAGATTGCTGATATGTTTACGAAGGCTTTGTCTGGTTCTCGATTTCGTTTTTTGTGTGACAAACTCTCAATGCTTATAACTGTCGCATTGTGAGTTTGAGAGGGGATGTTAGCCTAATAAGATTGTCTTAGGTTTGGGCCTCTTTAGTCCACTAGTTTCTCTTAGCCCTTTTAGCCCATTGTATACATGTTTCTTTTCTTTGTATTGTTTGCTATGAACTCCATTTTCACAGTAATGAATTCTCTCTCAAAACCCTAGCTCTCTTCCCTCTCTTCTCTTTGAAACTTGATCTTTGATAGTCAACAGCGTAGTTGTTAATTGTTATCTTTTATGTTTTTTAAAGGCTATAAATATAGTCGGGTATTAATAAATGAATGTGAGCTTTTTCTTTTACGTACACCAATTTTGTTTCATATTACAAAGTTCTTTTCCCTCCTGTGCAAATTGTATACGTGAGCTTTGGTTTGAAGCTTTATAATCTACATTTGGTATTAGAGCCTAGGGCTCGGGAAGATGTAGGAAGCCGGTTTGAGAGTCGACTTTCGAAGGGGGACGGGGAGTACCGTCTGAGACTACGGGGGTGTGAATCGTTTTTGTTAGCGGGGGGAAAAAAGAGCTTCTATTCGTGATCAACTATTCGTATTGAAAAGAGACCAACCGGCGAAGGTGTGTTGCAAAGACGAACGGGAAAGATCCGTTAAAGCAGGTGGCTGTGGATTTAGTTCGTTCTGCAGGGGCAAGAAGACGGTAAAGCTTGGAGCTTGTTTTTCTTAGTCGGTGGGATAAGTCTCTTGGAACGGGTTTGATCGGAAAAAGGTTGAAGCTATGAAAAGGCGCGGAAAAGACGAGCGGAAGGAAATCAAAGCAGGTGGCTTTGAGTTCGGTTCGTGTTGCGGGAAATAGAAGACGGTAAAGGTGGTGGTGACCTTGTCTTGTTGAGCGGTGGAAGAATCTCTACGGTGTGAACATTATGGCTGTGGCGGTTCAAATCGGGTGGCTTCGGATGTGGCCGGGGAAGAGGTCGTGGATCCGGGAAAAGTCGTAATGTTAATGAACGTGGCCAACGGTATGTCATGTTACATGTTACAAGGGTCGAGCTAGTGAAGACTTTGGATGTGACCGAGATGGAGGTCGGATGTCCGGAAAAGGTCAAGAATGCTGTGAACGAGTAGTATGATCAAATCAATTAAGGGGGTGATTGTTGGATTAATTGATTTTGATATACACGAGTTATTATTTATCACTTTATATTTTATTTGGATTAGGATTAAGTTTATTAATAGTTTATTAGTTTGAATTGGTATTGATCTAGGATAGGTAGAAATCTTCCATTTATTTAGGTAGCGTAGTTGTTAATTGTTATCTTTTATGTTTTTTAAAGGCTATAAATATAGCCGGGTATTAATAAATGAATGTGAGCTTTTTCTTTTACGTACACCAATTTTGTTTCATATTACAAAGTTCTTTTTCCTCCTATGCAAATTGTATACGTGAGCTTTGGTTTGAAGCTTTATAATCTACAATCTCTTAGTCGACTCTCTGTGTTCAGTTAACAGCATCACCATTTCCAATTCTCCATTATCCAACTACTTAATCACGTTAAGTTTTTTTTTTGTTTACTTTAATATTTTATATTACTCAATGATGACTAATGACTAATTGTTTTAAAGTGATAAACTATAATTTAAGCATTTGGTTCATTGGTTACGCTTCTAAAGTTTAGTGTTCTTATTGATTGGCATTATTTGGCTTTAATGTTTGTGATTTTAATGTTTGTGAGGAAGTTAAATTTTTTATGGAATTCCTTTATTGCTTTGTAATAAGTTAATTACTATTTAGTTTTTCAAAGGGGCATTTAGTTTAACGATATAGATATGCTGAAAATGTGTAACTTTCTAAGAGGTTGAGGACTCATATAACGTGATCACAAATATTGTAGATTTAGGAGTAGGATTATAGTGAAATATTCATATAGGAACTTTTAAATGTTAGGAACCTATATGTACCAATATAAGCTATTGAATAACCTCATTTCTGTTTTTATGTTTTTAGTTTGTTTATACTTCTTTATCATCTTAAGATATATCAAACGTAGAAAAATCTATTTTATGTTTAACACTTTTTACACTATTCACACTTCAATGAAAATTATGTTTATTAAACCGTGAATGCAGTAACATACTTTTTGTCGTAAAATATAAATCAGTATCGATTTTTAACCGTAAATAATATAAAATTATAAATTTGTGTATATTTTGTATCTTTTTTAATAATAAACAAATATTAAACTGTAGATGTAGGGGTTCTCATGGTTTCTAACTTTTAGGATTTCATATTTGAACCACTCCCTAGGATTATAAGGGTGCGTGAGTTGGCCCATTCTAAAAGATGACTATTTAGTTTATTGACTACATTTTTTATCATTTATTTGAAGACAACAATGAATGGTGATGAAAATAAGATATTAAAACGCAAGAAGAAATAGGGGATTAGATTGGTTTGTTAATTCTCAAAATAAAACAAAAAAACCCAAGAAAAATCTTCCTCGTCGCCAAATGATATTCCATATGGTAGCACCAAATTTCTATATAGGGACAGAGAAAGTGACATGGATGTAAAAACACTTCCACATGATCATGGAATGAGAAAGGGTGTCCTTGATTATGAATCCAACGATTAAGTTGCACTAATGAGAGAATATATGCAAAGAGGTCCTTGCCAATCACATATTTATCATTTTCCTAATATAAATCTTAGAGGTAATATACGACACATAAATATAACTTGCTTGAATATAGTGTCGAAAAAGATGCAATAATTTTTCTCTTTGTTATTTATTGATGGATTTAGCACAAAAGGTGGAGATGTGTAAAAAAACCTAATACTTTAAAACAATTAAAATTGATAGTTTGTAAACAATTTATTTTTATAAACAAATATTCAAACAAATCTTTTATTACAAAACAAACAAAGATGAAAATTTTATTTGTTACAACAACAGGAGGTTCAATTCAGTCTACAAAGAAGAACCAGGAACACGAAAAACAACCTAGGGTCTTCTCTTTATCGGAAGATGAAGTCTCTTTAGAGCTCTCAACCTTTAAGAGCTTCCACTTACTGCCTCTATCTTTATGAATTACTACTTCCAGTCGCTTCATTTTTTAGCAACATTACTAAATAAGCGCCCCAACAAGTAAAACATGTACTTAAATATAAGTTATATACAATATAAAAGACATGATGATGTTAAGATTGCAACTTATTGAAATAATACCATATTTTTAAAACATCTCTCAATCATAACAAAGAAAAGGGCGGGGTCGATTAAATTTAGTTATTTAGAAAGAAATCTATGTTTGATAAGCATTTGAGGTGTTGGTAAAGATATATGTTGTTTGAAGCAAAGAATCCACTTGAAAATCTTTATAACACCTTCAACAACCTTTTCTCTCGTAAAATAATATCCATCTCAATATGTTTTGTTCTTTCATGAAGACCTTGGTTAGAAATTAGAATCTAATAAACTGACATAATTATCATCACAAAACACCTTAACATGACTTAAGTTATTAATTCACAAATCAAACAAAAGTTTCAACACCTAGAGCACTTCACATGTTACAATAGCTAAACCTCTATAGTCAGACTCGGTAAAGGGTCTAGATATTGTAGATTGCTTATTGCTTTTCCAAAATATAAATAAATTTCCTAAAAAAGTTAAAAACACAATAACTGATATTCTACATCAACACAAGCACTTAGGCTTAAGTACTTAGATTTTCAAATACTAATTCCATTTCCATGACCAAGTTTTAAATATCTTCAGATTCTAAAACCTAGTTTTAAGTGAAATACTCTAGGATAATATATATACCAACTTATATTCTATATATTAATCTATATATCAGGGCTAATGATTTTTAAATATATTAGCTTCCGGATGAGCTTTGACGTTCAGCGATATTTGTAAGAACAATATCACTAGAATCGATACCTTGACTAATAATGACAAGATTTAAATTTATTGATGTATTAACTGGTTTACAACCTAACATACCAAATTCAGGAAACAACTCGAGGCATATTTCTATTGAGCCAAGTAGAAACCAATATTTATATCCAAAATTTATTCCTAAGAAATAATTTGACATCCCTAAATCATATGCTTGGATAATAACACTTACATAACTTCTAGTCAACATAACCTCATCTATATTGACAAGAAAAAAAAATACATAAACATTATTCCTATACAACGTGAATAGAGAGTATCTTTGACGGTCTGCATGAAACCATATTCGACTTATGATCCAATAAGCATCTCATTCCACTTTAGTTGTGCTTATTTAAGAACATAAAGTTATCTGAGAAGTTTACAGACTATTATCATCTTTAGAAAAATATTGTAAATGGAACGACGTATATACATCTTCGTCTAAGGCCCTGTTTGTTTACCACTTAACATCTCTTAATCTGAATGGTTAAGTGCTCCCAACCATTCAGATCGTTTGTTTACCACTTAATTTTTATCACTTAAATTAAAAAATGCCTCTTAATTTCTCAGACTTTAAAAGACTTCTGTTTAAAAAAAAAGACACGCGTGTTCCATATTTGCCCTAACATTCACGCATCCCTCATATCTGATTTCACGCCTCCTTCACGCCTCCAAAAATCGATCGAGAGAACCGATCTTCTCCTACCCTTCTTCTCCCCTCGTCTTGCTGGTCCGGTTGCCTCTCCGCCGGCGATCTGCATCTGCCCTCTTCCTCCGGCGATTTTCGTACCTGCAGCACCTCCAATAAGAATTAATAACAAGACTGATTACAAAAGAACCCTCAGAACATTTAAGAGATACTTCAATAACAAAAGAACCCTCAGAATAATCAAATAAATTTAAACAATCTACAACACTAACATTATCATCATGCTCTACTATACAAATAGGAAAAACTACTTCATTAAACTTGACATCCTTGGAATAGAAAAAGTTATTGTTGTCAAGAATCCAAAGTTTATAATCTTTTTTCAAGATTGAGTATCCTAATAAAACACATTTTCTAGATATAGACCCAACTATATCTTGATTATCAAAATTTTACGGCAAAGCAAAAACATCCAACACATTTTTTGGATATAGACCCAAATGTTCCTTTACGAACTAAAAGAGGTTTCATGTCTATTAAATAAGTAGCAGTAAATATATGATCCCCCACAAATTTAGAAAAAAACCCCGTGAAACACCAAGGATCTATAAAAATTCAGAAAATACATATTTTCCTCTCAACAACACCATTTTGATAAGGGGTATATACACATGATGATAGAAGTATTATACATGTTTTAATGAACTGGTTAGTCTATTTTTATACTAGCAAGTGTCATTATTATAAAACTGGGCACTCTTAATAGTTCTAGCAATTTTATATTCTTTCCAAATTGGTTACTTAACATATTTGAAAAGCCAACAATGTTGGAAAACACTTCATCTTTCGATATTAAAAGATAAACATGTGCAACCCTACTGAAGCTGTCAATAATAGTTTATCAACATATGCAACCATCAAGTTTTGATCATCTATAAGGATCCGACACAGCTATATTAACTAAGATTTCTAACTTAGTAACATTTTGTTCACTATATGGAAATAGTTGCTTAACCCTATGACACACATCATAAGGTTTTTAAATAGAATCAACTGAAATATCAAATTTATTTCTTAAAACACTGGTCTTATAATATCAAATTTTTCTTGCATATAATATTACCATTAGGATCTATGTTGTAAAGTCCCAAACCTAACTAGTAGTGTACGATATCATCAAGGACAATGAATCATGTATGAATTGTCCATCTTTGTAAAGAATAACATAAAATTATTGTTTTTAACTAACGTATAAACTGATAGAAGGTTAACATCAAAATAAGGAACAACTACCCCACCAAACAAGGTAATGAAATTTGAAGATTTAAGGTTTTCAACATTTTTATTCTGGAATAAGGTCCTTTAGGGTGGTCTACTCTAAGATTTAGGTTAGCGATGTCAACCAAACTAGAAAATTTTGTTAGACACCATCATGTGTTCATTTGCTAAAGGATCTATAACCCATTTATTAGCCTTATTAGATGTATACATACTAATATTTGCCATATTTATAAACATTTATTCACTTGAAGGCATCTCCTAGTTAAGGACAAAACTTTAGATCTATTAATTTTAAATATAAAATTATAAAGAAGTAGAAGGATCAGACAAGCTATTATTAGGTGAGCAGTTTTTATCATTGTTGTAGAAGTCGGTCTTGGAGGCCGATTAATCGGCGATTAGTCGTTTGACGGTATTCAACGATTACGATTAGACCTAATCGGTTAACTTGACGGTTTGCTACAAAAATCGGTCAAATATCGGTCTTGGCGGCCAATTACTCGGTATTGGCGGTCACTTTTTATTTTTTTATTTATTATTTATTTTTTTATTTTTAAATGACGACACAAACACTCCTTATTAACTCAAGAAAACTGAAAATAGATCAAAATGAAAGAATAAAATAAATAAATGTATAATCTTTGATGTCTCTCTCGAAATAAAATGAATCAAACTTTTCTATTTTAATATATTTATATATTTTTAAATGAATTCATTTATAATTTAGGGTCTCCGATTAATCATTTAATCTCACTCGACCGTCAAGCTACCGTCAAACAGTTTTGACAACCTTGGTTTTTATTCTCTTTCTTTTCTAGTTTAATTTTACAATTTTTTAGATATCTACTTAACTTGTAGTAATGTCTAGAGTATCACCTTTCATATCACATCATTTACACATAAGATATGTAATTTTACATAAACCCTTTTATAGTAATTTACTTTTTCAACAAATGCATAATTTTTTCCCTTTATTAGAATAAGTATTTAGACAACTACCATTATGTGATTCCTTACAATAAAGTTTTAAAAATTAACTTTAACATTAGAGAGGTTTCTTCATGATAATGTTAATCCTTATTTGAGGATATGGGTCATCGAAACCTATAAGGCATTATATTAGTTTGATATGGTGGTTATGCTCCTTAGAGTTTCCTAAAGCATCACAAACACAAGTACTTAGGTTGGTTAAGTTATGAAAATCATTCCATAAGAAATTAATAGATACACTAAGACCACTTTGACTTAGTGAATTTATCCTTTGATACAAGTTAAAGAAAATTGATCTAGATGTTTTTTCATATGTTTCTTAGAGTTCTTGACATGAAAAAAATAGATATTTCAGAGTATCAGGGTATGCTTGAATTAAATACAAATATTTAGGCAGAATAAGCAACAATCAATTTAGTAAACAACATTTTCCCTATCCCACTAATTAGCCTTAAGTTCATCATCTCTTAGTCTTGACATGTATCCATCAACGAACCCTAATTTATTTACTGCTCTAGGAGCCCTATAATTTGATGTGCTCCATATTATATAGTTCTTGATTCAATATGTTTGGAATATGTAATACATTAATGACCACTATCACTAGGATGTAAGTAAAATGGGTCTATTATTTCATTGCCGTAACAATAACAGTTCCTTGATCGGTAGAAGATGATTTAGGAGTTATATTAACCATTTTCTTAATAAAGTATCATAGATAATTAGACACATTAAATCTATTGATATTAATAGCTACCTAAACTAGAACTTCACACAAAAATGGTGTCAATTCAAGGATAACATAATGAATGAGATCAAAGAAAGGAATAAAATCACTCAGGAAAACTCTACAAAAGTAATCTAATAGATATAATATTTATTAACACACACACATGCACATATAGAAATGTAGTCTAGCATCAGTTAACAAATTAAAGAACCCATAAAGCTTAGCACAAATGATCTCCTTTATAGGCGAATTATAAACACTTCTAGGTTTAATAATTTCTTGCTAAAATAAGGAGTAGGAAAGAACTGATGTAGAATGACCAATAACATGTGTTGCAATAAGCATTAGTTTACAAAAAGAAGGGAGATAGAAGCAAAAGAACTTACAAAATTTCTACTAAAGATCACGAGCAATATAAAAACCATAAACTCAACAGAAAAGCAAAAAGAATAAAAGCACTTATATATATATATATATATATATATATATATATATATATATATATATATATATATATATATATATATATATATATATATATATATATATATATATATATATATATATATATATATGGAATACAACATAGAAAATCCTAAACCTACCCAAAAAAACTTAGTGCTACTTGGAGAACAAAAAGGGATAAAGATACTTAAAGTAGGTATATGATCGGGTAGAAAATGGAACCCTAATTTTGAGGTTTACAAACACTAAACTCCAATCTTCAGGGAATATGATACCAATAAGAATCACTTGATAATCACACAACCTCACATATTTGGGAGGTAACCCTTGCAAGTTTATCATTCGAAAAAACTCTAGATTGATCGATCAAGAAAAACCTTAATAGTTCCAAAACATGTATTTATAAAACAACACAAATACCAAATCAACCATCAGTATTCTTACCACAGAAGTTGTTACAATGGTTTTTCAAAAGAAGATTTCACAAGGAACGCCTTATAAACAAAATCAAGGAGGAACCTAAAAGTTAAAAATGATGATATCATACATTTGATATCATCAGCTTCAACTAAAGCTCTGATAACATGTTAAGAAACCTAATAATGTGAAAATGTTTCAAATTTTAGAATCATGAACTACCAAACTCGATACTTTGTAAAATGATTTATTTTAGCAACAACCACCCAAACGAATAGTTTATTACAAAACAACAAAAACTAACAACTTATCTATTGTAGTAATAAGAGCTTAAACTATATTGGCAAAAATGAACCAGGACACGAAGATTACCTAGGGGTTTCTCTCTATAGGAAGATGAAGTCCCTCAAAGCTTTCAATGTGTTGTATACAAAAATAACGAATAATAAATAATTAATATTCGTATATATGAAAATATCATTTAGAACAACTAGTTGCATCTTAAACCTTCAAAAGCTTTCACTTTTGCATCTATGTTTATAAATTACCACTTATAGTCACTCCACTTTCACCAACATTACTAAAAAAGTACTCCAACAATTAAAAGATGCACTTAACTAGAACAGGTTATAAATATAGAAAACACACAATTTTTCATTATTTAAGATTTTGAATTACTGAAATAATACATATTTCAATAAGATGATTTTGTTAAGAATGACTTAATAAGTTGGAATAACTACATAAGTTTGATAAATATGTTGGAAATGTTAATAGTATACATAATCAAACTAGAGAAAACTGTGTGATGCTTAATAAACCTAATAAATCAATCGAAGTGCTTTTGATAACCAACCTTCAAACCAAAAAATGAATATTACACCCGCTTGCTTGCTTTGCTACTTTGTCTGAGGTATCTTTTACATCAAGGAGTGTCAACTTTGTGTCATGATGAAAGTGAATAATTAAGTAATAAAGGAAATTTTATCAATGTCTTGAATGGTTAGCGAATCGTAATGACGATGTTGATAAAGCTATAATGATAAATGCTCCAAAAACTCATAGTTCTCATCAACTCTTGTACAAAATAAAAAAACTAAAGCCATTATTAGAGAACTTTGTGAATATTACTTTGTGATATTAGTAGATGAATCATTTAATATAACTCACAATCAACAAATGTATTTGTCTTTACATTATGTAGATTAGAAGTGAGACATAGTTAAAAGGTTTGTCAATGTTATGCATGTCGTGGATACCACAACTTTATCTCTTACAAATGTAAATTACTCTTTGCTTGTGAAGTATTCATTAAGTCCATCAAAATCTTAGGTCAAAGATACGACAAAGCTAGCAATGTAAAGGGTGCTTGAGAAGTATTCATGAAGATGTTGTATTATGTTCATTAGTTTGATGATAAATTTCAAATTTTCGAGTTGGTGTTGATCCTCCCGGTGGTGATAAGTAGTGTATATATAACTAACATTTTCAGCACTCACTTTTGTAAATAACAAGTTACGTAATGTTATTGGTGATCAAATTTTAAAGTATTGCATAGTAACTTATATACAAGAAGATATATTTTGCATAGATAGTGATGAATTGTTAATCGCTTTCAAAATATGAAGGCTCAATGAAAACATTTGTAAATTATTTTACAATGTAAGTGCTCTCTAGAAATTTCATTTTTCCTTTTGAATTATTAATCACAATTGGGTACATATGCATATTACCTATTCTAATCTAGATTTGTTACCTTGCTAATATATAATAAATAGACGTATGTTCATGCATTGTGTAGAAGTAAAATAGTATAGTGAAATATATTGAGAAATCATATTTGAACATAAAAACTTTAGATCTAATCAAAATATGCAAAACTAATTATAAATTGGCCATCACAATAAACATTAAATTTTCATTGAAATCTCAAAATTTAAAGTTAAAGGGAGAATAAAAAACAGACTAAAAATAACATAAAGGTTATTACTAAAATACGTATTGTTGTGGATATCTTTTCAATGAGACTCATAGGTGTACAAAAATATAATTTAATGATTTCATGACGTACAAATCGATAAATAACTACCGGTTCAAAGTTAGAACGTTGTATTATTAAAATCAAACTTCAATCAAATTAACATATATATATATATATATATATATATATATATATATATATATATATATATATATATATATATATATATATATATATATATATATATATATTATTTTAAAAGTTTAAAATAAGAACGAGTGAGATGGTAACTGTAAATTTAAAAAAGCTAATATAAAAATCTAAAACAAATTACAACTTATGACCAAAATCTAAAATAAAATTCTTTTTTAACTGTCTAATATATAATAAAAGTTAGTTATTCTTGATGTAGTTTACATTTAATAAAGAAAGTATATGAATATGTTTTTAATAAATTTATGATTGAAAATTTGACTCTGAATTAGTTAATTCCCTTATTTAGTTTCATATTAAAAAAACTTATTTCTTCGTAAAATTTTATTTTTCTACTAGGTTATTAACTCGTATTCAACACGGGTTAGATATTTATAAAATGTAATTACTTATATCATATATGACAATAAAATAAAATTCATATATTTTTAGAGTTCTATATGTTACATATTCTACCTCCCTCTTAAAGAGATAATTTTGTATTTCTAATAATGAAAAAAGCATTACATAATAGTACAATTTAAACCATAGATAAATAGCAAAATACTTAATAATCTCACAAAACATCATCCAACGGTTGGATAAAAAATCAAACCTGGCTAATGGCGAATAATTTCTTATCCTTAAAGAAAAAGGGTTTTAAGAGGCTCGTCAGAAAAATGAGGCCTTATCATTTTTTTCGTCTAATTGCCATTAATTATAATTATAATACTAAAATTAGAATGCCTGGTTGTTTTGAAAAAAAAACACATTAATATATGACCACCCTTTTTACCCCAAAGAATAAAATTGTAACTTTATCATATTTTTTGTATTAATCGATCCCCCTCCAGCAAAACCCACAACTTTGATAGCTTCACAAAGAGCATTTTATGAAGTTTATTGTGACAAAAAGAATGACCCATTTAATAAACCAAAAATATGATATGTATAGCCTGCAAATATTCTCAAACTGAAGGGTCCTATTTAGAAAAAAAATTAACTAAATAATAAATTAAAAGAAAAATCTTTCAATTGCACATGATAGGAATTAAACACCAGATCAATTGGACTGTTATCGCTTTGTTTTACAAAACGAAGGGGCTGTTTCTAATAAAATCCATAAGCAAACATACATAATTCTATTAAAATCGAGTAAAAAAAATACTTAAACTACAAAGGAAAAAGAGTCTAGCTCCTTAAATCGGTAGAGTCCCTCATTTCATATTCAGAATATAAAACAAACATAAACCTCATTTACCTTCTGAATCAGTAACAAACATAAACCTCTAGAATCTATACATAGGCTACATTTGAGTCGCAACGAAAATCTTAGAACTAAAAACAAAAATCTCAATTTTATACACATGAAAACCTGCATAATCAAAAATTTATTGAACAGAAATGTTTCAAGACCTGTAAATACACATACATTTAAACACACATTTCCTACAAATTTAGTATAAAAAACATTAAAATGATTTTTAGTAGTCAATGAAAGTAAAATCAAAGTAGATATAAACAGAGCACAATCCGAGACTACCAAATTACTTGTATACCCATGTTTGTTCAGGTTCTTGAGCATCCGACCTTCCAATTTGTCTGTCGAATAATCTGACTAATTTGATACTACCAAATTACATATATCCTTTTTTGATCTATTAGTTTGATATTTATTTATTGTTATTTAAAATCACAATAAACATTTTTAGAGTAATCTAATTCAAATAAACCAATTAAGACTGCTATCACTGGGTTAATTTCAAAGTACATTGTCCTAATAATGAAGAAAAATAAAAGTAAAATGATTGGGACCAATGTTGCAACAAAAAATAAATGGAAGTAGAATGGTACTTTTACATACACTCACAAGTAGGATGCTATTTTCACATCTATAACATCAGGTTTACTCTTATAGCGTTTAGCTTCATAGTGACTAAAATCTTTGTTTAGTATGATATGTAAATAAATCCACAACTAGTAGGGTATTATTAGAAGAATTTCATAAAAAAAACAACAAAGAGTTGAACTCTGATTCAAATCATTGCAAAACAAAAATATAATGCAACCATCTTAACGCAGACAGAGAAACCAGAGTATTTTGAAAAACCTGCGACCATGTTTTCGGTTGTAAATTGCTTTGGAAGTATTCGTTGGTTGGATTTATTAGGAATTAGTATAAATTGAAATTGAAAGTAAGATGCTATTGTAGATAAAAGATTGAAAGTATGTTGCTAATAATCTCACAAGAATTAAAAAATAATTACAGAAGACAAAAACTGAATAGTCCTTGTTAATCTCAATATCATACGAAAGTAGGATGCTATTGTAGCTAAAAAATTGAAAGTATGTTGCTAATAATCTCATAATAACTTTACAATCAATTTTCTGAACGGGAAAAAAGAATGTTTTTCATTTTTGGTCCTTTTTGACATTTCGTTTTGCTTTTAGTTCAACTATAGAAGGTTTCAATCCTAGACTTTAATATAAACTTGTAAGTGCAATGTAGGATGCTATTGATATTCAATTGTCTTCTAAAGTATATTGCAGTAAAAAAAACAAAAGACAACAACTATATACAGATCGGTTTCATTGTAAGTGCATTGTAGGATTCTTTCTATATGAAAGTAGGATGATATTGTAAATAAAAAATTGAAAGTATGTTGTTAATAATATCAAAAAATTGAAAGTATGTTGATATTGATTTTATTTGGTTCAGATCCAAAAAAGAATGTTTTTTCATTTTTTGTCCTATTTTGACATTTTGCATTGCTTTTAGTCTCTCACAACGGAACACGCATATGGAAGCCATACACACATACACAACATATGCAAACACACATAACATCAAATACATTCACATTCACATACACAATGGAATAAATGGCAGTGTACTTTCGTTGAGAAAAATCAGTAACTGATACGGAAAACATGGGAAAAACGAAGCAATAAATCGGTTAATGTCCAAAATCGATTTCAAAAGAATAATCGGATTATGTTTAATAAAAGAAATAGTTGATGTCAATTACTTAATGTCAAAGGAAAAGCTGTTTGGTTTGTCAAATTCATATGATTTTGGGTGATACATTTCCTCAAGCAGTTTATGTAACTATAAAGCATCTACGTAATTGAAAAAGAGAAAAAACAAACCTTGATTTGGAGTCAACTAAGCTGAAAGTTAGAGAACGTTAAATAAAAGAGAAGCAATGTAAATTGGAGCAATGTATCGTTTTCAAGAATGAGGATACGTATATATAGCAAAAACGTATCAGTTACACCTTCAATCTCATCATATTGATTGATTATTTCCTAAAGTAGATCTTCTAAATTGAAGTAAATTGCTATGATTAAGGGATTGATTAAGCGATTGAAGGTTTCCATATTAAAATCGATCATGTATTGAGGATGCATATAGATGTCATTGAGCAGGAAAACTTAGCTGAGAGTTTATCAGAGGAGGACACATGGCATTCTCATTACTCCTTTATTAGAATAGGAAGATTTCTTCCTCCACCAACATGATTTTTCTTTTTCCCTTAAAAACATTAAAATTTTAAATATCACATCCATTGGACATACGTTGAACTAAAAATCAAAAGAAGTTAGAATTTGTCATGTGTGGTTTATTTGTTTTGTTTTATATTTTTAAATCTAAAATTATTCGAGCAACTAATATAATCATTATAAATAAATAACTAATAAATATAATAAATGATTTTTCTATTATAATATGTAATTAAAGACAATATTATTGAGTTGTTGTTAATACAATAAATATTTAGTTAATAGGCTATCTATTTGAGAATTTTGCAATCAAACCTAAAACTCCAAGTAGGTCTCTTATCCACATTGACAACGATAGTCTTGAGATGATACTATGATAATTATCACCTTTTGTGCTAAATAATATTATGTTTGACGCGTCATAATTATCATATAAGATAGTTTATGTTTTGAGTTTTTTAAAATTGTGATGTTTGGCAACCTAACAAATAGCTTATAAACCAAGCTACTTAGACTTACGTGTCAACGAACTTATGATTTTTTTTTTGAATTCTTCCAAATATACTTTTGATTAATTATATATATTTTTCTAGGGTAAATTATAAATAAAACACTAAGTTTTCAAAAAAAATCGATTTTGACACTGTGTTATTTTTTTTTCAATTAAGTAATTATGTTTTCAGTTTTGTTTCAATATTGACCATTTAACCGGTTAACCCGGTTCTCAGCTAACATGACATGATGACGTGGCACTCATGTGTCAAAATTGAAACAAAATTGAAAACATAGTGACTTAATTGGAAAATTTTAAAAAGTTGGTGACATATTTGAAAAAAAAACAGAGTGTCAAAATATAATTTTTTTTGAAAACTTAGTGTCTTTTTTGAAATTTTTTCTAAAAACTAATTAGAAGTGTTTCTTAATATTTAATTATATTTGTAAAATATTTAACCAATACAAATTAATAATTCAAGATTAAAATTTTGTAATACCCGTATTTTCGACTAGTATTAATTATGTACGTTTTACGACGTTAATTGTATAAGTTGTTGACTATTAGATTTTAACGTACCGTAAAACGATATCTATTTGAATAATATTGATTCGAAATTGTTTTTTATATATTTTATACGTTACAATTTCTGCAATTTTTCCAATTCTTTATTTATTAAAGAAAATGCTACATCTTGTAAATTAGATGTATACGTGTAAGTTTTAAATGAATGACTAACCATTTGAATTTTGTACAAAATGTCCCTAATTTTTATCCACACAATTAGGTGGCGATATATATCTCCTCCTAAATAGATAACTTTCAACAATTAGATATCATATAATATACTTATATCCCTATTGTATAAAAATATTTAAAGAAATGTAATCTCCACAACCTACATACAAATATAAAAATGGTTGTTTTAAAATAAGTAAATTGGTTAGCATTTTCTTTAATAAATAAATAATTGGAAAAATAACAGAAATTCTAACTTAATACTTGTCGAAAATACATGTGTTATAGACTTTTAATCTTGAATTATTAATTTGTGTTGGTTGAATAGTTTAGAAGTATAATTAAATATTTTGAAAAGCTTCTAATTAGTTTTTGGAAAATTTTCAAAAAAGACACTAAGTTTTCAAAAAATTTCAATTTTGACACTCTGTTATTTTTTTCAATTAAGTCACTAACTTTTTAATTAAATCATTATATTTTCAATTTTGACACTTGGGTGCCATGTCAGCATGCCACGTCATCAAATACTGACACATCATCATGCCACGTCAGCTGAGAACCGGGTTGACCGGTCAAATGGTCAATATTGAAACAAAATTGAAAACATAGTGACTTAATTGAAAAAAATTAAAATCTTAGTGACTTAATTGAAAAAAAATAACACAGTGTCAAAATCCAAATTTTTTAAACACTTAGTATCCTTTTTGGAATTTTTTTCATATTTAACTTTCCGGCTAGCTTATCAGCTAGTGTTCACCATCGTTTTATATTAGCTAGTTTATTACCTACCAACCAAAGAACCTATGGCACACTTGGATGCAACATCCTTTAATAACTTTGCAATTGTTTACCCGTAGATGCATAAATGCATGTATAAATGTTGATTTAAACAATAAATGTTGTTTTAAAAGTAGCATAATAGATGCATAAATGCGTGTATAAGTCGATCCAAAAAATACATAAATCTGCTACGAACTAACTTTACCTAGTTGGCCAGATATAGACTAAAACATGAGGGCTTACACAAAGGCTTTCTTCAAATAAATATCATTTTGACCCGTAGATATATGGTCTTCAAAAACGGATATTATCTAACTAAAATTAAACTAGTAACATTATATCATATTAGGCATATAATATTTAAAAACTGATCATTGAAACTATCTTAGTCTCCTCCAATAGGAAACATGATATCGTTTGTCTTTTTTAAACTAAAAAGTGTATTAGAAAATAAGCAATTATTGGTATGCAAAAAGTAATAAAAAAAAAAAAGACAACACTACAAAACAATGCAATTATAAAAATAAAGTAGCATGAAAGTTCGGTAGTTTTGCAACTTTCTGGGGTGTCCGCCATTTAGGGGTGAGCGTTATTCGGATTAAACCGTGAAACCGTCCGAACCGAACCTTATACGGTTTACGGTTTCGGGTTAAACGGTTTACGGTTCGGTTTTTGGTTTGTGAAAAATTAAACGGGCCCCGCCCGAAAACCGAATAATATATATATATATATATATATATATATATATATATATATATATATATATATATATATATATATATATATATATATATATATATATATATAATTGATATTACCCATTTACCCTTAAACCCTTTACAGTTTACACTGAAATTAGGTTAGTCTCCTTAGTCCTTACGCGAATAGCCGAATACAGACTCCATTCCATTCCAAGTCGGACCAAAGCTGAAAGGCGATAGCTCCACTTCACTCTCGATCTCGCATCTGCGCCACTCCAGTCGTCGTTTGTTTATGATTTCTCTCCTCTCGATCTCGCATATACGCCACAGGCAAGTCAACCATTGCTTATTTACTTTATGATTTAGTTCACTGAGTTCACTATCCTTTCCTCAGTCGTTATCTCAAGTTTCCAAATCGCATCTCAAGTTTCCAAATCGCAAGTCTCAAACAGTCAAATTCAGCACAAGTGTAAGTCCTAAATCCTAATTCCCATCTGATTTTCTGCCCCAAGAACTCCTTGAGTTAGTGAACCGTATCTCAGACCCCAATATGAATCTGATTTTGAGTTTAAGTACAGAAATCAGTTTGAGTTTAATTAGATTATATAATCTGAATTTGGTTTAATCAGAACCGTATAATCTGAATTTGGGTTTAATCAGAACCTTATAAATGTATAATCTAAACTCCTTGGTCTCTGTTTGAGTTTAATTACAAAAAATCAGAAATAATATAATCTGAATTTGTTGTTGTTACTATGTGTTCATGTGTTTGAGTTTGGTCTCTAGTATGTGTTCATCTGATTTTGGTCTATAGTCTGTGTGTTACTGTTGCTGTGTGAGGCTAATTACAGAAATCATATAATCTGAATTTGTTGTTGTTTTTATGTTGTTAGATGTCTCATGTAACACCCCTTTTCTCAAACCATATTTAAAATACAAATACAATTTTCAAACATATTTTACAACTTGTGACTATAAAATAGCCACTTAAATTTTTGTTTTATTTTACAAACTTAAACTCGAGGGGTATTACAGACTCAATACAGATAACCATAATTTAAACTTACAGTGTACAATAACGGTCCCAACTGCAACTCTCGCTCCTTCACCTAAGTACATAGCATTTCAAAAACATAGTATACGTGAGACATAAAGTCTCGTGAGTAATATGGGTTTAGACCCAAAACTTTTATATTCAAAACTTGAAATATCAAAAGTACATTGCTAAAAAACTGATTTATTTCATAAACCTCAAAATAACTTTTTCTTCTTTACTTTCAAACTTTAAAAAGACTTTCTATTATAAAACTACTTTCTTTCTCATTTTCTCGTGACCAACTGAAACTTATGAATTAAGTTAATTAATTCATTCAACTAGCTCCCCTCGCGGGACAGAACAGATCTGCCCACTCGGTTTGCTCATTCTGTCTCCCCTTTGTGACTTGGAACAAATTCAAGCACAAGGGTATGCTAAACTAGACAACTACTTCGCGACGGGAGGTACCATCCCAGTAGTGTCTTCTGATCCCCCGATTATGTGGGTGATCCTAGTCCGGACAACTGGCTCATACTTTTTTCTTTCTTTAATTCTTACTTCATTTCATCTCAAATTGGTCAAATGGGACACAATTTGTAATAAACTAAAACTCATAAACTTTGTAACTTTTTATCAAAAATATTATCAAAACTACTCTTGACATCTTAGTTCCCATAAGGAACTTCTTTCAAAATACTTTGCAAACCATACTTTAAAAATCTGCTTAAAATACTAAGCCCTTGTATAGAGCTTCTTTCAAAACTATTTTCCAAACTTTAGTATTTATAAACATTTGGAAATCTTACTTTTCTGAAAATAACATTTTTGCTATGTACTAGAAAATCCTCATAAAACTCACCTTGGTTCTACTACGGTTTACTAAGCTTCGCGTACGGCTTTTCCCTTCCCGTGCTCAACAACGTTTGAAGCACCACCTATACAAGTAGTATATATATAAATACTTCATATAATTAACTCTATAATGCTAAGGTCTCATATAACATAGCTCTAGGTTATAATAAATGTATAACCATTTATAAACTCATTTTACGGTTTTGTCCGAAATACACGTATACTGCTACAGTACCCCCGAGGGGTCGTATTTCAGTTCCGACTCTTTTCCATGAAATCTTAGACTATATTAGACTTGTGTTTCAAATTTGGAGTTCATTGGACAAGTCTAGCTCAAATTCTAAAAATCATGGGCATGAATAGTGTTTTTAGCCTCTGCCGCTACAGTAACTTTTCCGCAAGGTCGGATTACGGATTTGACCATTCCCGACATATTCTTATACCATGTTAAGGTTATGTCTGAAATTTCAGGTCAATCGGACATGTCTAGCTATGGTTTCTAGCGTTTGAGTTATTTAAAAATTCTAACATTTTTGGTCCCTGACTGGAGCACTGTAGCACGCAGTTCACCCATTAAGCACTTATTTCAGTTCTTAATCATTTTACTATCATTCCATGACTAAAACCCTTGTTTTACATCAGGTTTTAAGCCATGGAATCACAAATTCCAATTCCATTTCTTCAAAATCCCGTTTTTGATATTTTGCACCAAAAATCCATCTTTTTGAAATTAGTCACTTAGGAGTGTCTTAATACATCCTAAGTGATCATTTGGACCCAACAAAACCATAAAAACCAGCTTTGATCTTACAAACCCGTTTTTAGGGTTCTTGAGCACAAATTCCCATTTCTTGATTTCTAACATATAGCAACCTACTTCCATGTTTTTTTAGTTAAGTTCTTAACTAATGGCTTATTGGAAGCATTAGCTACTTAACCCACATGATTTATTACTGAAATTGCAGTTTCCACTCAACCCAAAAAAAAACCCAAATCAAGAACACACACAAAACCTAGGTTAAAACTAAGGAATTCTTACTTCTTTCAACTATGGAATCACTAATTCCAACCTTGTTCCTTGCCAATTCCTTGATTTTCTTCTTCTTCTTTGCTCCTTCTCGCTGCCTTCGTGCTCTCTGGAATTCTCTGGAGAGTTTCTCACTTAATGAAAGAAATAACTCTATTTTAGAGTTATATAATTAACTTATAAAGTATTTACATTTTTGGTCCTTTGGTTTCTAATTTTTATACAAAGATGATCCTAAGACCATAACTTGCAACCAAAGTTCCATTAATTTCTAACTTTACAATTTCTTAACATTTTGGTCATTTCCATGTCAAATGACCATTTTACCCTTTTTGGTCAAATTTCACTATTCACGCGGTAAAAACTCCAAATTTCACATAATTTCTTATTTCTTATATCATTATGTTACAAATACATAATATTTTACATAATAGTTTTATAACGTGTCAAAAGACGGTTTTACCCTTTTTGACTTTTTCGCGGGTTCTTACAGTCACCCCTCCTTAAGCGGATTCCGTCCTCGGAATCTTTTCGTAATCGGTGAAATTCGGATATCTTCTCTTCATTTCTGCTAACGTCTCCCAAGTTAGGTTTGACCCTAATGGATGCTTCCACTTGACTAGAACAAGGTCGATCTCCTTATTCCTTAGCTTTTTAGTCTGCATTTCTAGGATGGCTTCGGGTTCCTCAATCAGTTTGCTAGGAGTCTCCACCCTTAAGTCAGTATACGGTATTACTAATTCTTCTTTACCAAAATACTTCTTCAAGTAGCATACATGAAAGGTATCATGTATTCCACTGAGTTCGGGTGGTAACTCTATCTTAAATGCTTGTAACCCAACTCTTTTTAGGATTCTAAAAGGTCCAATGTACCTTGGACTCAGCTTTCCTCTTTTGCCAAATCTGACCACTCCTTTCCATGGCGACACTTTTATCATCACCAAATCTCCTTCTTGCAAGTCATACGGTCTCTTCTTTAAATTTGAGTAACTCTTTTGCCGATCTTGTGCTGCTTTCATGTTGGCTTGAATTACTCCAATCTTCTCATTAGTTACTCTAACAATCTCTGCCCCGTAAGCTTAGTCTCACCCGCTTCCAACCAACATAAAGGAGTTCTACACTTTCTACCATATAATGCCTCAAAAGGTGGCATTTTAATGCTAGAATGGTAGCTGTTGTTGTATGCAAACTCCACTAATGGCAGATGTTCATCCCAACTGCCTCCAAATTCCATCACGCATGATCGTAGCATGTCTTCTAATGTCTGGATCGTTCGTTCACTCTGACCATCTGTTTGTGGATGATACGATGTACTTAGCTGAATTCTTGTCCCCATTTTATCTTGTAAAGCTCTCCAAAAGTTAGAGGTAAATCTAGGGTCTCTGTCTGACACGATAGACAACGGTGCACCATATCTTCTTAACACTTCATCTGAATACAACTGGGCTAACTGCTCCAATGGAGTAGTTTCTTTTATGGCTAGAAATAGTGCACTCTTGGTCAACCGGTCTACTATGACCCATATACTATCATGACCTCTTCTCGTTCTAGGTAATCCGACAATCAAGTCCATGTTTACATCTTCCCACTTCCCGGCTGGAATGTGCAATGACTGAGCATCTCCATGCGGGACCTGATGTTCCGCCTTGACTTGTGCATAAATAACACACTTGGAGATGTACTTAGCTATCCTCTTCTTCATTCCAGGCCACCAATACTGTCTTTTCAAATCTTGATAAGTCTTAGTACTCCCAGGATGAATGGAATACTTTGATTTATGCGACTCGTCTAAAATTAGCTTTCTCAAACCTCCTGCTTTCGGTACCCAAATGTGGTTTCTGTAGGTCTTTAATCCTTGGCTATTAGTTTCAAACTGAATGTCTTTTCCTAGCTTTTCATCTTTTAAGTCTCCACTTTCTTCAACTGTCTGTTGAGCTACTTTAATCTGTTCGATAATGCTGGACACCAATTCTATGCGCATCGACCTTGCCTTGATTCTTTTCTCAGGAGCTTTTCTACTTAATGCATCTGCTACAACATTTGCTTTACCCGGATGGTATATAATGTCACAATCATAGCCACTGATCAGCTCTAGCCATCTGCTCTGTCTCATGTTCAACTCTTTTTGAGTGAACACATACTGCAAACTCTTGTGATCGGTGAATAGCTTGCACTTTGTACCATACAAGTAATGTCTCCAAATCTTCAAGGCAAATATGATCGCTGCAAGTTCTAGATCGTGAGTTGTGTACTTTTTCTCTGGATCTTTCAACTGTCTGGAAGCGTATGCTATGACCTTCCCTCTTTGCATCAACACACAGCCAAGCCCCCGATGAGAGGCATCGCTGTACACTTCAAAGTCTTCCGTCCCATCTGGCAATGTAAGGACAGGCGCGTTACACAACTTTTCTTTTAATGTAGCGAAGGCTCTTTCTTGTTCCTCTTGCCATCTGAATTTCTCTTCTTTCCGGGTTAGTCGTGTAAGTGGCACTGCTATACGGGAGAAATCTTGAATAAATCTCCTGTAATACCCGGCAAGACCGAGAAAACTTCTAACTTCTGTTGGCGTCTTAGGAGGCTCCCATTTCATTACCGCTTCAACTTTCGCTGGATCAACCTTTATACCTTGGATAGAAACAACATGTCCAAGGAACTGCACTTCTCTCATCCAAAACTCGCACTTGGAGAACTTTGCATATAGCTGTTCCCGCTTCAAAGTCTCAAGTACCAACCGCAAATGGCTCGCATGCTCTTCTTTATTCTTTGAATAGATCAAAATGTCATCTATGAACACTATAACAAACCGGTCTAAGAATGGTTTACAGACCCGATTCATTAAGTCCATAAAGATTGCTGGTGCATTCGTAAGACCAAATGGCATCACTAAAAACTCGTAATGCCCGTATCGTGTACGGAACGCCGTCTTCTCTACATCACTTTCTTTTACCCTGACTTGATGATACCCAGATCTCAAATCAATTTTTGAGAAATAATCTGCTCCTTGCAACTGGTCAAATAAATCGTCTATTCTGGGCAACGGGTAACGGTTCTTGATGGTAATTTTGTTCAATTCTCTGTAATCAATGCACATTCGCATTGACCCATCTTTCTTCTTTACAAATAAAACTGGAGCACCCCACGGAGAAGAGCTAGGCCTGATGAAGCCTTTATCTAGTAATTCCTGCAACTGGGACATTAATTCCCTCATATCTGTTGGTGCTAACCGGTACGGTGCTCGGGCTATTGGGGAAGCTCCTGGAACAAGATCTATTCGGAACTCAACTTGCCTTTCTGGTGGCAAGCCTGGCAATTCATCCGGGAAAACTTCTGGGAATTCATTTACTACTTCTATGTCTTTGTATGTCTGTTTCACTTTGTCTTCAGTCATCACATAGGCCAGGAAAGATACACATCCTTTCCTGATACATCTTCGAGCTTTAGCTACACTGATGATACTTGGCACGTGCGTTCTTCTTTCTCCATATACGTACACCTTTGCTCCAATGGTTTTAACAGAGACCCTCTTCTGTCCACAAGCTATCTTTGCATCATTGGCACCGAGCCAATCCATTCCAATTATTACATCAAAGGACTTAATTCCAATAGGAAGGAGATTAAGTCGAAACTTCTTACCGTTGATGTCAAGCTCACAGTCTCGATACATATGCTGAACTTCAACAAATTTCCCGTCCGCCACTTCTACCTCAAAAACTAGATCTAACAATTCTAATGGCACTTTTAATCTAGCTCCAAACCCATGGGACACAAATGAATATGTAGACCCGGAATCAAACAAGACATATGCAGGTGTCGAGTTGATTAGTAGTATACCTGAGACCACATCGTGAGTCTCCTTCGCTTCCTCCCTGGTAATCTGAAAAGCTCGAGTCTTCACCTTCTGGGGTTCGGTCTTCTTCTGGGCTGTTGACACCATAGTTTCTCCTCCCTTGTTTGGGCAGTTGAAACTGTAGTGTCCCATCTGATGGCATGAGAAACACTCCACTTCGCTGGCTTTCTTGGCTTTACAATCTTTCGCTTTGTGACCGAATCCGCCACAATTAAAGCAGGCATTTGATCCCGCTCGACATTCGCCACCGTGTTCTTTCCCACATTTCTCGCATTTTTTCACACTTCCCTGTCGGCTCTGACTTGTACTCATTTTTCATTTCTTCTTTATGTTCCCACTGATACTACTAACTGTCTTCCTTTTGTCACCAAAACCAGGTCCTTCTTCCTTCCTTCTTTTTCCAACATCTTCCACCGTTCGGGCAGCATTGATCGCCCCATCTAGTGTTTCGGCTTTCTTTACTTCTAGCTCATAATTCCATGGCAAACCCCGGACATAGCGGTTAATTCGGGACCGCTCAGTAGGGTAGGATTCTCCCACAAAAGGCAGCATGTCACAGAACTTCTTTGTGTACTCATCAACCGTCATTTCTCCTTTCTTTATCGTTAAGAAATCTTCGTTCATTTTCTCCAAATCTCGTATGGGATAGAATTTATCTTTAAGACACGAGACAAACTCCGCCCATGACCAACCATATACCACATCCTTTCCCAAGCTATCATATTTGGTGTTCCACCACACCAAAGCATCGTCCTTCAACTGCCGAGAGGCGTAGTTAACTCGGTCGTTTTCTCCACATTTGCTTGCTTGCATCACTTGTTCAATCTCTCGGACCCATCGCATTGTCACTTTGGGCTCAAAACTGCCATGGTATTCGGGCGGTTTGCAAGCCATAAAGGACTTAAAAGAGCAGCCCTTTTCTTCCTTCTTGTTCCCTCCAGTAGCCTCTTCCTCAGTCGTCTTTTTGGAGACTTCTTGTGATGATTGGGCACTAGGTTCACCCATTCGGCTGTCTATTATGTTATGCACATCTTGCCTCAGTTCAGTTCGTAGATTATTAATTAGGAACTGAATTGCCTCCATAGTGACAGGTTGTGGTGGTGGTGGATTTGGCTCAGCCTCATCGTTTCGCAGAACATGTGGTTCACTTCCTCTTGAAGAAGTGTGACTGCCCTCACCCCTGTCAGCTTGTCTTCTGTCTCCCATTACTATATAGATGAACAAATTATCGGTTTAATACGCAATTCTATATAGTATTTCATAAGCGGTAGCATGTTATCTCCTTATGTTGACTGCACTTTATAACAGTCATACTCAATCTATGCCTTCTATATAACAAAGGCAACCTACTACTACTCTTGCTAGTTTAAGCCTAGGATGGTATTCCAACCTAATTCGCTTAAACTATGGCTCTGATACCAAAACTGTAATACCCCTTTTCTCAAACCATATTTAAAATACAAATACAGTTTTCAAACATATTTTACAACTTGTGACTATAAAATAGCCACTTAAATTTTTGTTTTATTTTACAAACTTAAACTCGAGGGGTATTACAGACTCAATACAGATAACCATAATTTAAACTTACATTGTACAATAACGGTCCCAACTGCAACTCTCGCTCCTTCACCTAAGTACATAGCATTTCAAAAACATAGTATACGTGAGACATAAAGTCTCGTGAGTAATATGGGTTTAGACCCAAAACTTTTATATTCAAAACTTGAAATATCAAAAGTACATTGCTAAAAAACTGATTTATTTCATAAACCTCAAAATAACTTTTTCTTCTTTACTTTCAAACTTTAAAAAGACTTTCTATTATAAAACTACTTTCTTTCTCATTTTCTCGTGACCAACTGAAACTTATGAATTAAGTTAATTAATTCATTCAACTAGCTCCCCTCGCGGGACAGAACAGATCTGCCCACTCGGTTTGCTCATTCTGTCTCCCCTTTGTGACTTGGAACAAATTCAAGCACAAGGGTATGCTAAGCTAGACAACTACTTCGCGACGGGAGGTACCATCCCAGTAGTGTCTTCTGATCCCCCGATTATGTGGGTGATCCTAGTCCGGACAACTGGCTCATACTTCTTTCTTTCTTTAATTCTTACTTCATTTCATCTCAAATTGGTCAAATGGGACACAATTTGTAATAAACTAAAACTCATAAACTTTGTAACTTTTTATCAAAAATATTATCAAAACTACTCTTGACATCTTAGTTCCCATAAGGAACTTCTTTCAAAATACTTTGCAAACCATACTTTAAAAATCTGCTTAAAATACTAAGCCCTTGTATAGAGCTTCTTTCAAAACTATTTTTCAAACTTTAGTATTTATAAACATTTGGAAATCTTACTTTTCTGAAAATAACATTTTTGCTATGTACTAGAAAATCCTCATAAAACTCACCTTGGTTCTACTACGGTTTACTAAGCTTCGCGTACAGCTTTTCCCTTCCCGTGCTCAACAACGTTTGAAGCACCACCTATACAAGTAGTATATATATAAATACTTCATATAATTAACTCTATAATGCTAAGGTCTCATATAACATAGCTCTAGGTTATAATAAATGTATAACCATTTATAAACTCATTTTACGGTTTTGTCCGAAATACACGTATACTGCTACAGTACCCCCGAGGGGTCGTATTTCAGTTCCGACTCTTTTCCATGAAATCTTAGACTATATTAGACTTGTGTTTCAAATTTGGAGTTCATTGGACAAGTCTAGCTCAAATTCTAAAAATCATGGGCATGAATAGTGTTTTTAGCCTCTGCCGCTACAGTAACTTTTCCGCAAGGTCGGATTACGGATTTGACCATTCCCGACATATTCTTATACCATGTTAAGGTTATGTCTGAAATTTCAGGTCAATCGGACATGTCTAGCTATGGTTTCTAGCTTTTGAGTTATTTAAAAATTCTAACATTTTTGGTCCCTGACTGGAGCACTGTAGCACGCAGTTCACCCATTAAGCACTTATTTCAGTTCTTAATCATTTTACTATCATTCCATGACTAAAACCATTGTTTTACATCAGGTTTTAAGCTATGGAATCACAAATTCCAATTCCATTTCTTCAAAATCCCGTTTTTGATATTTTGCACCAAAAATCCATCTTTTTGAAATTAGTCACTTAGGAGTGTCTTAATACATCCTAAGTGATCATTTGGACCCAACAAAACCATAAAAACCAGCTTTGATCTTACAAACCCGTTTTTAGGGTTCTTGAGCACAAATTCCCATTTCTTGATTTCTAACATATAGCAACCTACTTCCATGTTTTTTTAGTTAAGTTCTTAACTAATGGCTTATTGGAAGCATTAGCTACTTAACCCACATGATTTATTACTGAAATTGCAGTTTCCACTCAACCCAAAAAAAAAACCCAAATCAAGAACACACACAAAACCTAGGTTAAAACTAAGGAATTCTTACCTCTTTCAACTATGGAATCACTAATTCCAACCTTGTTCCTTGCCAATTCCTTGATTTTCTTCTTCTTCTTTGCTCCTTCCCGCTGCCTTCGTGCTCTCTGGAATTCTCTGGAGAGTTTCTCACTTAATGAAAGAAATAACTCTATTTTAGAGTTATATAATTAACTTATAAAGTATTTACATTTTTGGTCCTTTGGTTTCTAATTTTTATACAAAGATGATCCTAAGACCATAACTTGCAACCAAAGTTCCATTAATTTCTAACTTTACAATTTCTTAACATTTTGGTCATTTCCATGTCAAATGACCATTTTACCCTTTTTGGTCAAATTTCACTATTCACGCGGTAAAAACTCCAAATTTCACATAATTTCTTATTTCTTATATCATTATGTTACAAATACATAATATTTTACATAATAGTTTTATAACGTGTCAAAAGACGGTTTTACCCTTTTTGACTTTTTCGCGGGTTCTTACATCTCAAGAAGACAATGTGGTGGATTTGGAAGTGGACCTTGATAGCAATGATGATAATAATGAGGCGGATGAGAAAATAGATGTAAAAAGAAGAAAGGCAAAGAAAAGATCTCCAGTGTGGGATCGTTTCAAGGGGTTCATCAATGAAAAAGGTGACCACAAAGCCACTTGCAACTATTGTGGAAAAGAGTATTGTTCGGGTAGTAAAAGTCATGGCACTAGCACTTTATAGAATCATCTAAGAAATTGTCCCATATACTTGGAGAAAGTTGGTCAAAATCAAACTCAAACACGACTTAACATTCAAAGTGGAGATTTAGACGAACGAAAATTGGTAGCTTGGAAGTTTGATCAACAAGAAGTTAGGAAGGCATTACATGAAATGATTGTCCTTGATGAGCTTCCACTCAAACATGTTGAAGGAAGAGGTTTTAAGCGTTTAATGAACGTGGCACAACCTTTGTTTCAAATTCCTTCTAGATTTACCGTTGGTAAAGATTGATTAGAGACGTTTGAAGACGAAAAGAAAAAACTCCGTGCTCTACTTCATAAAAATATTAGTAGAATTTTTCTAACAACAGACACTTGGACTTTTAATCAAAGAATTAACTACATGGTTCTTACCGCCCATTACATCGACAACAATTGGAAACTAAAGAAAAAAGTGATAAATTTTTGTCCTATTTCAAGTCATAAAGTGATTGAAATCGGAAAAGCGATCGAAATGTGTTTGCTTAAGTGGGGGATTGATAATGTTTTTGTTGGATTAGGTGTCTAAGCCATGACTAATAATTAGTATTTATCTAATTAATAGTAGCATAGTCCATTTGGGTTGCCCTCATAGTTGGAGGATTGGCAGAAAGTCCGGTAGAGAGAAAGATTGATTTATTATGTGATTAATAAATCAATAGAAATTAAATAAATAGTTTATTAATATATTTAAGTGATAATATATTAATTAGAAACTATAATAATTAATGGGAAATTTTTCTGGAATTAATTGGAATTAATTTGGCAGTTAAATTGATTAATTAAGGTGGAGGGACTAAAACTGTAATTATTCAATAGTTGAGTAAGTGACAGTTGAGTGAGTGAGAGTGGTGGTCGAAATTATATATGGAAATATATTTATTTTCGACTTTGATAATGAGGATAAAAGGGTTTGAATTATTAAGATAAAGGCTTATCTTAATTTGAATTCAAAAAGGTTTATCTTTAATGTTTATCTGATCACCATTTGGAGCCTATAAATAGGGAGGCTCACCCTAACCCTAAAGCCACGATTTTGAAGCTCTCTCTAAAGGTATTTTCGGCCAACAACTCCAAGCTAGGGTGTGACTACATTTGAGGCAAGAGGTTTCTGTTGCTTTGCTTCCAAGATTCACTAAAGGTTGGTTTTTCTTGATCTTTCTTTTAGTTTATCTTTTTCTGGCCTTCTAGGATATGTTATATGTTTAATTAGAAGAAAAACTAGATCTATATAGGTTGCATGTGAACTTAGGATTTTTAGTTCATAGTTGCTGAAAACCTTTCAGTGGTATCAGAGCATTTGGTTGTTTTTCTTGTTAAATTGCTATAACTGCTTTCCTGAAAATTAGGGTTTAATTGTTTATAAACCCTAATGTGGCCAATTTCGAAAATTAGGGTTTGTTTTAGAAACCCTGGCCGGCCCCCTCCTGCTTGGCGGTTTTTGATGATTAGGGTTTAGCAGGCTTTCTATTTTTGGTAACTTTAATTGTTTAAATAGATAATACCTTAAACCAATTATCTTAAAAATCGAAAATTAAGGGGATAAGGATAGGTTTAAATTAATTTGATTATTTTGTGATACCTATCTTAGAATTAATTAATTTAATTAATTGTTTAATTAAAAGATAATTAATAGGATTTAATTAATTTCGATTTAATTGTTTTAAATTGCGAAAATTAATAGATAAAATCTAGGAATATTTTAAAAGGTTTAAAATATCAAATATTAATTAATTTAATTAATTGTTTAATTAAAAGATAATTAAAAGGACCAATTAATTTCGAATTTAATTGTTTTAAATCTCGAAAATTAATAGATAAAACCTGGAAATATTTTAAAAGGTTTAAAATATCAAATTTGATTAATTTAATTAATTGGTTAATTAAAGGATAATTAAATCGGGTTTTAATGGTTTAATTTAATTTTAAAATTTAATAGATTAAATCGACAATAAATTAAAAGATAAACCAGAAACAATTTTTTAAAGGTTTAAAAAATTACATCTTATATATATTATAACTAGGAAGTTATTTTTTATATGTATGAGATTAAATGGTTAGTCAAATCATTAGTAGGCCTCATTCATGAAGCTGGTCTATAAAGTGGGTATAAGGAGACTGCCTATAAAATGGCGGTCTAATGGGTGAACACTCTCGCCCACCGCTCGCCTGATCAGTGGAGGGTCGTTAGCCGAACAGGTTTGATAGGACCACCTAATAATCACTAAAAGTATAATGATTCAAAGTACTAGAACACTTAATAAAACCCAAATCTAGTTACTTTAGGAAAAATGTGAATTGGTGCTAATCCATGAAATTGCACATTGCACTTTATGAAACATTGGTAGAGCGTGTGTGGTTTACCGGCATGCCAATAGGGGTTCATAAAGAGTTGCAATGGGTTTCCCGGGTATTATCATTGTTGATGGAGCATGTGTGGTTTACCGGCACATCAATTAGAGATGATAATTAACCCGAGAGTACCAAGCTAATTTGCATGGTTATTCACATCCAGTTTGTGATCCTCGGCATCCCAGTCACAAACAGTGGAGCACATCCGAGATTAAACATGCCATTGAAAAGTTTAATGAATCTCAACAGATCTAGGAATTTCATAAGATGAAATTGATAAGTGCTTATCTACCTTAATGACCATTATGTTGTGATTACGGCATCCCTCTTCACACCATAATTGGGGTATTTTGGATCCTATCCTTATTAAATAACATATTGGGTAATTATTTGAAAAGGGCCAATTAAGCTAATAAATTCTATTTTCTTTTATAGATGTCAAGTGTCAATTCTCCTCTTTCTCCTCCTTCACCCATTTTTGAAAGCATCAGAATGCACCTGCTAAATATGGAAAGGCTGACTGGCCTCAACTGTAAAGAATGGCTTCGCAATTGGAGACTGGCTCTCGGCATTACTGGCAAGCTACATCTCACTGAGTATCTGATCCCAGGACAAGTCATCATAAAAGGTTCTTATGATGAATCCGAAGAGATTCGTGACCTCATGCTATCAACCATTGACCCCGAGTTCCGCAAGGATTTTAAATCCTTGGGGCCATATGAGTTAATGCAACTGGTTGAGAAAATGTTCCAGAAACCAGTTGAAGAGGAACGAACCAGGATCTTCAAAAGACTTGCAGAGTGCAAACTGAAAGCAGGAAGTAGCGTCAATTCGCATGTTCTTCAGATTGAAGCGTACATAGGCGAATTGCATAAACTTGGTTATTCCATGAGTCAGGAAGAGAGTGTTAACATCCTACTCGCTTCGCTGACAAATGAGTACGATCTGTTCATTCAGACGTATAGAAAGGAAGACCAGAAAAAGAGCCTCATGGAAATGCGTCCACTATTGACTTTATACGAGTCACTCTTGGACAGGCATAGCTCCAATGGCTCAGCTACTTCTGGATTAAGTCCAGTGAAGAGACGTAACAAGAAACGGTCGAGATCGACTAGACATGTCTCAAACTGGGAATCCGCTAAATCGAATACAGTCACGGAAGGATTGGAAGACGCTCCAACTCTTTTGAAAGCTCAGGTATATCTAAAAACCTCAAAACTCCTGTTCCAAGATTTCTTGATACATAATGTGACAGTCGCATTTTGGATTGTATGCAGGGAATCAAGAAGGCACGGGACTCTGTCGCATAGGAGCACATTTGGATTGGATCTCCAGCTCGTGCAGTTTTGAAGTTTAGCTAGATATTAAATATTGTTATTAGTCTTTAGATACATTTTTTACATTGTCTATTACATTGTTCAAGGATTTTTTATTTTTAATAAAATTGTCATATTTTCTTTTAACACCTGTTGTTTGAAATTATCCTTGAAATGTTATATGAATATGTTGAATGTATGATTAGTAATAACTTGAATGTTGATGCATCCAAAGTGTTTAGATTCAAGAATTGTGTCATTTATGATTGTTAATACAAATGTTATAAGAATCAATTCAACCACAGGTCCAGTTGGACAGGACCTTGGAATCATTTGACTTAGAGTCACTTGATGAATTGAGTTCTTAATGTGTCAAGAAATGAATCAACCAAAGGTCCAGTTGGACAGGACTTTGGAATCATCTGACTTAGAGTCAGATGATGATTAAGTTATTCATAAAGCACATATGGCAAGAAATGAATCACCCAAAGATCCAGAGGATAGGATTTTGGAATCAGTTGACTTAGAGTCAACTGAAGATTGCAAGTCTTGAACCAAGTTAACAAAGTCATTAGTCTACATAGATATGTAAAAGACATTGAGATTAAGAGCAACGGACACACCTGTTGCGGTGTGTTGCTCGAATCTTGAGATAGAATACAATTGTTTGTACTTCACAATATTCATCATTCGGTATGATGAATATGACATTGCTTATCGGTATAAGTAATTGAATTGAGACCTTGAACAGTCCAAGGACTTCAAAGGAAGTACAAGTTCCACAGAACCTGAGGGATAACATAAACTGAGAAAAAGGTTTCACAGTTCATTCTCTTCCAAGAGCATTAATGGTTATAATGTGTCTTAGGGAAGATAATGGAGCATTGGTCGAAACAGTTCGATCCTCGATGTATGAGATACATTGCCAATTAGTTTCCAATAAGATGAACACTATACCAGTCAGTCCATATAAACCATACTCCGACCACATCCTAGACTAAGTAGGTCTTGCAAACACTGCCTGAAATGTAAAGCTTGGAATATCCCACTTGTACATAGAAAGTCCAGGGTCTTGTAGTGTTCATCTGAACCTCATGACCAGCTGAACTTGATCAGCATTGTCGTTTCATTAGCTATCGCACTGTAACTAAAGAGCTCTTTTAGAAAGAACTCATGGTCTAAGGAAACAGTGGGAGTTGGGACAGTCCTAAATGAGTTTAGGATTAGCAATGAAAGAACCTTTTAGTCATCACTAGGCTTAGAGCAGAAATCAGATTTCTGCTTTACAACTGACATAATCTCCTCTTAACCAGTAGTATTGATCACCATCATAAGTAGTTGTGATCGGGGTGACATACTGATTAGTGGTAAAACACTGTAGTTGGTACGGATTTGCAATCTGACTACTTGGAAGCATTGGTGAGCCCGGCTGCTGCCAAATAAGAGGACCTTAGGACGAGACACGGTCTGTGTGAAAATTTGATTGATTTTACACCTGGTCTAAAAACCAGTGGGTGTAACTGAATCATCAAAAGAAAGCAACATGGACATATACATACCTTCAGAGCATCTAGTTGAGTGAATCGATACTCAGAGTCAAGCAATTGATTCCGAGTAAAGCACTCTCAATAGAAGATGAAATTCGAGAGGATTCTGCATGGCATAGTGTGAGTTGTTAGTGGAGCATGTGTGGTTTACCGGCACACTAATAGGGACACACATAGAGCATGCCATTACAAAGGTACATGGCCCCGTGTTTCGTCCCACGGGCATCTCACAAGAAAGGATATTCAGATTCTCAAAATATGCCAAAGGATTGGATTTTGAGAAAGGGCTGAAAGATTTCCATTAAAATGTCAGAAAGGTTTGGATTCTCAAAATGTGCCATAAGTCCTGGATTTTGTGAATAGCCTATAACCGTGTCAAAGCCAGTGGGAGTCGCCGTTATCCACTATCCCTACATATGGGATAAATAATGGTTCTAGGAAACGTCTCTTTTCATTACGAAGTGTAATGACTTGGTGTTAAGAGACGGATCGCTATGAAAGCCTTAATAGAAATACGGCATACTCAGGTGGTTGTAAACGTCTATGAGATAGATCCAGATTCTGCCAAGATGTTCTTGATGAGATTCAAGATGCATAGACTTAGGAAAAGTTTTTCTTGTCATTGCAAAGTGTGATGACTTGGCATGAAAGAAATAAAGAAGGTGCAACATACTCATGTAATTCACAGTCATCTATTGGAAAGATGAAGTCGGCAGCATAGACCTAGCCATTGTAAGCATGATCTTGATAAGATTCAAGATGCACGAGAAAAGTCTCTGAAAGGAAAATAGTTTTTTCGAAAATCATGACACAAAGGATTATAAATAATCCTTGGATTCCGAAAGAGTTTGGAATAGGATTAAATCGGGTTCCACAAGTTTTGGATCGATCATAAAGTCATGAACATGTCCTAATAACTTAATGCTTAGGGCATAGTAAGTTGGATTCAGGACATTGCCTGGCTGGGAATACTGGATGGATTGGTTGAACTCAAGTGAGAATTCATTAGGAAATGATTAGGGTGAAAGTGATAGTATTAATTTGAAAGATTTTCAAAGTGGTAATTATTAACATCAGGACATGATGTTAAAGGACTTCATGGTTAAAGAGTCTCGTTGGTATTCTGATAGAGCGCGTGTGGTTCACCGGCACATCATAACACCTCGAAATAGTCTTAGGGTGCAGACCCAGAACCATAGGAAGTCACAGTACACAGAATGGAGTTAAAAGAGAAATTGACAGGATAACATATTGAGATGTTATCGGATGAGCATCCGATTGGATCATCTGCAATAAAATATATAAGTATAAGATACTTTGGATACATAGAAAGAGTGTAAGGTTGATAAAGACATAGATGTAAAATTAGAATTGAAAGTTTAAAAGAAATCTTGAAACCGATAACAGTTTATGACAAGGTCCGACTTGGTGATTACCTTGTGGAGACTTGGTAATAAGCAGGAGTAGCTGCCAGTCAGATCTTTATGTTTCACTTTTGCATGTTTTACTTCCCGAATAATTTAATTATTCAGATAGGTCCACAGTCGCTCATACTTTGGGAAGTAGGTATTGAATCAAGACTGTCATGAATTGGTTTGTAGACTGTCTAAGGAGTTAGACATAGCAATAGGATTGCTACAACATTCATGAGTACTTAGAAATAGAGATTTGAGTATTGGATAAACCCACGCTCAACAGATTGCTTCATGGATTATATCACAAGCAATGTTGAGACGATAATATCTTATGATCTTGAAGTGGAGAGATATGAGTTATGATTTACAAGGCAGTTGTTCATTGATAATATGAAAACGCATCGGTAACTCGATGTTATAAAACATGTTGTTGTGAATGATTTGACTTGTAAAAGATATAAGCATATAAGTCAAAGCTTATTCGTTCCTTGACCCTGATGGGAAACAGATATCTGTAGGCCTCTCGATGATTTTGAAGTTGACTAAAGTGCTGGCCAGCCTGGACTAAATTGATGTGTTCAATTAGAAGTCCCAAAGTCATAAGCAAAATCGGAAATCGGGAAATAGAATATCGGACAGAGATTGATCTCAATCCATGTCTCGTGTCTGAAAAATATCTTGTTGGACGAAGGATCATATGATCACTTATCATTGGACAGAACTGACTAGGTCAGAGTTCGGCAGCGGTTTCTGGGAAGCTACAGTTGCTAATTAATTGGAGGTTAAATTGGTAATTTTAGTCATAGACATATCCAAGTGGGAGACTGTTGGATTAGGTGTCTAAGCCATGACTAATAATTAGTATTTATCTAATTAATAGTAGCATAGTCCATTTGGGTTGCCCTCATAGTTGGAGGATTGGCAGAAAGTCCGGTAGAGAGAAAGATTGATTTATTATGTGATTAATAAATCAATAGAAATTAAATAAATAGTTTATTAATATATTTAAGTGATAATATATTAATTAGAAACTATAATAATTAATGGGAAATTTTTCTGGAATTAATTGGAATTAATTTGGCAGTTAAATTGATTAATTAAGGTGGAGGGACTAAAACTGTAATTATTCAATAGTTGAGTAAGTGACAGTTGAGTGAGTGAGAGTGGTGGTCGAAATTATATATGGAAATATATTTATTTTCGACTTTGATAATGAGGATAAAAGGGTTTGAATTATTAAGATAAAGGCTTATCTTAATTTGAATTCAAAAAGGTTTATCTTTAAGGTTTATCTGATCACCATTTGGAGCCTATAAATAGGGAGGCTCACCCTAACCCTAAAGCCACGATTTTGAAGCTCTCTCTAAAGGTATTTTCGGCCAACAACTCCAAGCTAGGGTGTGACTACATTTGAGGCAAGAGGTTTCTGTTGCTTTGCTTCCAAGATTCACTAAAGGTTGGTTTTTCTTGATCTTTCTTTTAGTTTATCTTTTTCTGGCCTTCTAGGATATGTTATATGTTTAATTAGAAGAAAAACTAGATCTATATAGGTTGCATGTGAACTTAGGATTTTTAGTTCATAGTTGCTGAAAACCTTTCAGTTTTCACTATTACGATGGACAATGCTAGTAGTAATGATGTGGCGGTTGAATACTTGAAAACAAAATTCGCAAAATGGAGAAAGTGTGTTTTAAATGCAAGATGGATTCATATTCGATGTGTTGCACACATTATGAATTTGATGGTCCAAGATGGTTTGCGACACATAGGAAATTCCGTTGAGAGTATTAGAGGTGCGGTCAAATACATTCGTAATTCTTCTAATAGATTGGCGGATTTCAAAAAGTATGCCGTGATGGAAAAGTGTTTGAGTAAAAAAGGTTTGTCTATAGATTGCCCCACAAGATGGAATTCGACATACAAAATGCTAGAATCGGCTTAACATTATGAAAGTGCATTTGAAAGGTGCGAGAGCGAGCAACCTAGTTTTGCGGACGATCTTCAAAGTACGGGGGTCCCTACAAGCGACGATTGGGCAAATGCTAGAAAAATGGCGGGATTTCTTAAGCATTTTCATGACCTTACGAAGAAAGTTTCCGGTACGCTTTATGTTACTTCACACACTTTCTTGGATGATATTACATCTATTTTTGTGATTTTGAAGAAATGTTTGAATGAAAAGATGATGTCGGTCTTCGTAATATGGCAAAGTTGATGAAAGAAAAGTTTGATAAATATTATGGAAATATTGAAAAGTTTAATATACTAATGTATGTTGCATCCGTTCTTGATCCAATAAATAAAATGGAATACTTGGAAATTTTGCTTTCGGAAGTTTATGGAAAGGTTGATGGAGGAGCAATTTTTAATATTGTTAAAGATGATATTAATGATTTATTTGATGAGTATGTTACAATTCATTCTTCTCCTAATCCATCGGCCGCGACTACAAATAATTCATCGTTACTGGTTAGACGATCTACACCGGCCGATGCCGATCTTGGGATATTTACTAAAGAAAATTTTAGAATGAAGATGAAGATGAAAATGGGTAGTCGCGGAGATTCAAAGTCGGAGTTGGAAAAAATACTTGAGTGAAGATGTTGAAGATGAATCTCCGGAACACGCATATGGAAGCCATACACACATACACAACATATGCAAACACACATAACATCAAATACATTCACATTCACATACACAATGGAATAAATGGCAGTGTACTTTCGTTGAGTAAAATCAGTAACTGATACGGAAAACATGGGAAAAACGAAGCAATGAATCGGTTAATGTCCAAAATCGATTTCAAAAGAATAATCGAATTATGTTTAATAAAAGAAACAGTTGATGTCAATTACTTAATGTCAAAGGAAAAGCTGTTTGGTTCGTCAAATTCATATGATTTTGGGTGATACATTTCATCAAGCAGTTTATGTACGTAACTATAAAGCATCTACGTAATTGAAAAAGAGAAAAAACAAACCTTGATTTGGAGTCAACTAAGCTGAAAGTTAGAGAACGTTAAATAGAAGAAAAGCAATGTAAATTGGAGCAGTGTATCGTTTTCAAGAATGAGGATACGTATATATAGCAAAAACGTATCAGTTACACCTTCAATCTCATCATATTGATTGATTATTTCCTAAAGTAGATCTTCTGAATTGAAGTAAATTGCTATGATTAAGGGATTGATTAAGCGATTGAAGGTTTCCATATTAAAATCGATCATGTATTGAGGATGCATATAGATGTCATTAAGCGGGAAAACTTAGCTGAGAGTTTATCAGAGGAGGACACATGGCATTCTCATTACTCCTTTATTAGAATAGGAAGATTTCTTCCTCCACCAACATGATTTTTCTTTTTCCCTTAAAAACATTAAAATGTTAAATATCACATCCATTGGACATACATTGAACTAAAAATCAAAAGAAGTTAGAATTTGTCATGTGTGGTTTATTTGTTTTGTTTTATATTTTTAAATCTAAAATTATTCGAGCAACTAATATAATCATTATAAATAAATAACTAATAAATATAATAAATGATTTTTCTATTATAATATGTAATTAAAGACAATATTATTGAGTTGTTGTTAATACAATAAATATTTAGTTAATAGGTTATCTATTTGAGAATTTTGTAATCAAACCTAAAACTCCAAGTAGGTCTCTTATCCACATTGACAACGATAGTCTTGAGATGATACTATGATAATTATCACCTTTTGTGCTAAATAATATTATGTTTGACGCGTCATAATTATCATATAAGATAGTTTATGTTTTGAGTTTTTTAAAATTGTGATGTTTGGCAACCTAACAAATAGCTTATAAACCAAGCTACTTAGACTTACGTGTCAACGAACTTATGATTTTTTTTTTGAATTCTTCCAAATATACTTTTGATTAATTATATATATTTTTCTTGGGTAAATTATAAATAAAACACTAAGTTTTCAAAAAAATTCGATTTTGACACTGTGTTATTTTTTTTCAATTAAGTAACTATGTTTTCAGTTTTGTTTCAATATTGACCATTTAACCGGTTAACCCGGTTCTCAGCTAACATGGCATGATGACGTGGCACCCATGTCTCAAAATTGAAACAAAATTGAAAACATAGTGACTTAATTGGAAAATTTTAAAAAGTTGGTGACATATTTGAAAAAAAAAAAAGTGTGTCAAAATATAATTTTTTTTGAAAACTTAGTGTCTTTTTTGAAATTTTTCTAAAAACTAATTAGAAGTGTTTCTTAATATTTAATTATATTTGTAAAATATTTAACCAATACAAATTAATAATTCAAGATTAAAATTTTGTAATACCCGTATTTTCGACTAGTATTAATTATGTACGTTTTACGATGTTAATTGTATAAGTTGTTGACTATTAGATTTTAACGTACCGTAAAACGATATCTATTTGAATAATATTGATTTGAAATTGTTTTTTATATATTTTATACGTTACAATTTTTGCAATTTTTCCAATTCTTTATTTATTAAAGAAAATGCTACATCTTGTAAATTAGATGTATATGTGTAAGTTTTAAATGAATGACTAACCATTTGAATTTTGTACAAAATGTCCCTAATTTTTATCCACACAATTAGGTGGCGATATATATCTCCTCCTAAATAGATAACTTTCAACAATTAGATATCATATAATATACTTATATCCCTATTGTATAAAAATATTTAAAGAAATGTAATCTCCACAACCTACATACAAATATAAAAATGGTTGTTTTAAAATAAGTAAATTGGTTAGCATTTTCTTTAATAAATAAATAATTGGAAAAATAACAGAAATTCTAACTTAATACTTGTCGAAAATACATGTGTTATAGACTTTTAATCTTGAATTATTAATTTGTGTTGGTTGAATAGTTTAGAAGTATAATTAAATATTTTGAAAAGCTTCTAATTAGTTTTTGGAAAATTTTCAAAAAAGACACTAAGTTTTCAAAAAATTTCAATTTTGACACTCTGTTATTTTTTCAATTAAGTCACTAACTTTTTAATTAAATCATTATATTTTCAATTTTGACACTTGGGTGCCATGTCAGCATGCCACGTCATCAAATACTGACACATCATCATGTCACGTAAGCTGAGAACCGGGTTGACTGGTCAAATGGTCAATATTGAAACAAAATTGAAAACATAGTGACTTAATTGAAAAAAATTAAAATCTTAGTGACTTAATTGAAAAAAAATAACACAGTGTCAAAATCCAAATTTTTTAAAGACTTAGTATCCTTTTTGGAATTTTTTTCATATTTAACTTTCCGGCTAGCTTATCAGCTAGTGTTCACCATCGTTTTATATTAGCTAGTTTATTACCTACCAACCAAAGAACCTATGGCACACTTGGATGCAACATCCTTTAATAACTTTGCAATTGTTTACCCGTAGATGCATAAATGCGTGTATAAATGTTGATTTAAACAATAAATGTTGTTTTAAAAGTAGCATAATAGATGCATAAATGCGTGTATAAGTCGATCCAAAAAATACATAAATCTGCTACGAACTAACTTTACCTAGTTGGCCAGATATAGACTAAAACATGAGGGCTTACACAAAGGCTTTCTTCAAATAAATATAATTTTGACCCGTAGATATATGGTCTTCAAAAACGGATATTATCTAACTAAAATTAAACTAGTAACATTATATCATATTAGGCATATAATATTTAAAAACTGATCATTGAAACTATCTTAGTCTCCTCCAATAGGAAACATGATATCGTTTGTCTTTTTTAAACTAAAAAGTGTATTAGAAAATAAGCAATTATTGGTATGCAAAAAGTAATAAAATAAAAGACAACACTACAAAACAATGCAATTATAAAAATAAAGTAGCATGAAAGTTCGGTAGTTTTGCAACTTTATGGGGTGTCCGCCATTTAGGGGTGAGCGTTATTCGGATTAAACCGTGAAACCGCCCGAATCGAACCTTATACGGTTTACGGTTTCGGGTTAAACGGTTTACGGTTCGGTTTTTGGTTTGTGAAAAATTAAACGGGCCCCGCCCGAAAACCGAATAATATATATATATATATATATATATATATATATATATATATATATATATATATATATATATATATATATATATATATATATATATATATTAATAATTGATATTACCCATTTACCCTTAAACCCTTTACAGTTTACACTGAAATTAGGTTAGTCTCCTTAGTCCTTACGTGAATAGCCGAATACAGACTCCATTCCATTTCCAAGTCGGACCAAAGCTGAAAGGCGATAGCTCCACTTCACTCTCGATCTCGCATCTGCGCCACTCCAGTCGTCGTTTGTTTATGATTTCTCTCCTCTCGATCTCGCATATACGCCACAGGCAAGTCAACCATTGCTTATTTACTTTATGATTTAGTTCACTGAGTTCACTATCCTTTCCTCAGTCGTTATCTCAAGTTTCCAAATCGCATCTCAAGTTTCCAAATCGCAAGTCTCAAACAGTCAAATTCAGCACAAGTGTAAGTCCTAAATCCTAATTCCCATCTGATTTTCTGCCCCAAGAACTCCTTGAGTTAGTGAACCGTATCTCAGACCCCAAGATGAATCTGATTTTGAGTTTAATTACAGAAATCAGTTTGAGTTTAATTAGATTATATAATCTGAATTTGGTTTAATCAAAACCGTATAATCTGAATTTGGGTTTAATCAGAACCGTATAAATGTATAATCTGAACTCCTTGGTTTCTGTTTGAGTTTAATTACAGAAAATCAGAAATAATATAATATGAATTTGTTGTTGTTACTATGTGTTCATGTGTTTGAGTTTGGTCTCTAGTATGTGTTCATCTGATTTTGGTCTATAGTATGTGTGTTACTGTTGCTGTGTGAGGCTAATTACAGAAATCATATAATCTGAATTTGTTGTTGTTTTTATGTTGTTAGATGTCTCAAGAAGACAATGTGGTGGATTTGGAAGTGGACCTTGATAGCAATGATGATAATAATGAGGCGGATGAGAAAATAGATGTAAAAAGAAAAAAGGCAAAGAAAAGATCTCCAGTGTGGGATCATTTCAAGGGGTTCATCAATGAAAAAGGTGACCACAAAGCCACTTGCAACTATTGTGGAAAATAGTATTGTTCGGGTAGTAAAAGTCATGGCACTAGCACTTTATAGAATCATCTAAGAAATTGTCCCATATACTTGGAGAAAGTTGGTTAAAATCAAACTCAAACACGACTTAACATTCAAAGTGGAGGTTTAGACGAACGAAAATTGGTAGCTTGGAAGTTTGATCAACAAGAAGTTAGGAAGGCATTACATGAAATGATTGTCCTTGATGAGCTTCCACTCAAACAAGTTGAAGGAAGAGGTTTTAAGCGTTTAATGAGCGTGGCACAACCTTTGTTTCAAATTCCTTCTAGATTTACCGTTGGTAAAGATTGTTTAGAGACGTTTGAAGACGAAAAGAAAAAATTCCGTGCTCTACTTCATAAAAATATTAGTAGAATTTTTCTAACAACGGACACTTGGACTTCTAATCAAAGAATTAACTACATGGTTCTTATCGCCCATTACATCGACAACAATTGGAAACTAAAGAAAAAAGTGATAAATTTTTGTCCTATTTCAAGTCATAAAGGGATTGAAATCGGAAAAGAGATCGAAATGTGTTTGCTTAAGTGGGGGATTGATAATGTTTTCACTATTACGATGGACAATGCTAGTAGTAATGATGTGGCGGTTGAATACTTGAAAACAAAATTCGCAAAATGGAGAAAGTGTGTTTTAAATGCAAGATGGATTCATATTCGATGTGTTGCACACATTATGAATTTGATGGTCCAAGATGGTTTGCGACACATAGGAAATTCCGTTGAGAGTATTAGAGGTGCGGTCAAATACATTCGTAATTCTTCTAAGAGATTGGCGGATTTCAAAAAGTATGTCGTGATGGAAAAGTGTTTGAGTAAAAAATGTTTGTTTATAGATTTCCCCACAAGATGGAATTCGACATACAAAATGCTAGAATCGGCTCAACATTATGAAAGAGCATTTGAAAGGTACGAGAGCGAGCAACCTAGTTTTGCGGACGATCTTCAAAGTACGGAGGTCCCTACAAGCGACGATTGGGCAAATGCTAGAAAAATGGCGGGATTTCTTAAGCATTTTCATGACCTTACGAAGAAAGTTTCCGGTACGCTTTATGTTACTTCACACACTTTCTTGGATGATATTACATCTATTTTTGTGATTTTGAAGAAATGTTTGAATGAAAAGATGATGTCGGTCTTCGTAATATGGCAAAGTTGATGAAAGAAAAGTTTGATAAATATTATGGAAATATTGAAAAGTTTAATATACTAATGTATGTTGCATCCGTTCTTGATCCAATAAATAAAATGGAATACTTGGAAATTTTGCTTTCGGAAGTTTATGGAAAGGTTGATGGAGGAGCAATTCTTAATATTGTTAAAGATGATATTAATGAGTTATTTGATGAGTATGTTACAATTCATTCTTCTCCTAATCCATCGGCCGTGACTACAAATAATTCATCGTTACTGGTTAGACGATCTACACCGGTCGATGCCGATCTTGGGATATTTACCAAAGAAAATTTTAGAATGAAGATGAAGATGAAAATGGGTAGTCGCGGAGATTCAAAGTCGGAGTTGGAAAAATACTTGAGTGAAGATGTTGAAGGTGAATCTCCGGGTTTGAAGTTTGACATCTTGAATTGGTTGAATATTTGGTATGTACGCAAGATTGGTTAGGTGAAAACTTTGACGACAAGAAGGATCCACAAGACGTTGAGGAAGATTGGGAAGATATGTATGCGATTGAACAAGGTAATATTCTTTCTTTTTTACGTTTTTAAATGTTTCTTGTTTTTTTATAATATTTCATATTACAATATATTTTGACATAATTTGTGAAATTGTAGACGTCCGCCAAAGCCGAGGTGATACAATGGATTCACAAGATTGGGGAAATTGAGACATGGTTGTATTTGAACAAATTGTCTTGTTTTGGTTGTATTTGAACAAAATTTTGGTTTGTTTGCTAGATTGTCTTGATTTGGACTTTTGGTTGTTTGGTTTGTTTGAACAAAAGTTTGGTTTGTATTTGAACAAGATTTGGTACTTTGGTTTGGTTGTTAATTTTTTTTTACTATTGTTTGGTTATATTGGACTATTAGCTTTTTTATTTATGATCAAGTATTTAATTTCAATCGTCAAGACGTCAACATGTAAAAATAAAAAACAAGAAGTTTCTTTTTTAGCCAACTTGAAATGTGTAAGCCATTAAGCCAAGTAGCCAACAACAACATGAGGAATAAATGGACTAATAGTATGATCGGGCAAAAAAAAGACTAATAATATAACTTAAAATGGGATTTTGCTTAAATGGTTTAAACCAAACCGTACCCGCCCAAACCGCAAACCGTTTAAACCGCTTTTAAGCGGTTCGGTTTACGGTCGGTTTGGCCTTCATCCCCAAACCGCCTAACTCGAACCGCCGAAACCGCGAAACCGCAAAACCGCCCGTTGCTCACCCCTATCTCCCTTCGCCTTCAACTTGTGGAGTGCCCTCTCTCCTACTCTCACTTTTTGCCTGCCGCTTCAACATCCAGTCAGCAATTCTCTCTCTTCCTCTTACCCCTGGAAATGGTCACCTCTCACTTCATCTCACTTTTGAATTTAAAAACTAAATTAAAATTAAAATTAAAACACAACAAATAATTTCATAAATTAAAACATAAAATACTTCTTCAAAATAAAATACTTCATTGAAAACCTAAAATATGATAAATCAAAACACAAAATACGATAATTTAAATCCTAGATACGATACCTTAAAACATAACATACGATAAATGAAAACCTAAAATACGGAATTTAAAAGCTAACAACGACAAAACCAATGTACATTTTACATGACATTCCACGCATCCATATGCGTGAAATCGGAGCCGTTTGACGTCTGATACTCTTCCAACGATTGGGAAAGGATCTGTTCGTCGGTGACCCCTCGAAGCGGTTCCCCTTCATATGTTGTTCAAAGTTATACACTTTAACTGACATATTCCTCCATTTGCAACAAAGTTGATCCTTACTCATATATTCATTTACACCCAAAGTTGTGTGAAACGATTCCGCAACACGTTCCCAAAAACCGCGGTGTTACGACTCCTCACATTGGGGTCTTCAGATTGGATGACCCAGTCCCTCACTAAAGTTGCCTCTTCTTGTTGAGTCAATGGCTGATTACGGTTTCCATTTTCCACACCAGCCATTTTTTGATAATTGTATATATGTGTGTGTATTGATGTGTAAGTGAGAAATGTGTGAGATGTCGATGTATATATATAGAGGTATTTGAAAATTAAAAAGTTTTTTTTATTAATATAGTCGTTAACCAACGGTCACATGCACACACCACGTCGCACGATGCTACGAACTAGCACGGGCTTCAGAAAATACGGCATCGCATGGGGGGCGGTGTTCACCGCACCCCTCGCACTCATCGGGGTGGGCGTCGGGCTGGCACTCCTGATGGGGAAGGTCTGTACGTGACGGAAGAAGTAAAGAAGAGTTGGAAGACTTGATTGGTAAACTCTCCAATGTGTAGTTAAATAATAAAGAAGACGTATGGTGTTGTCCTAAAGGTCCTAAAAAGAGATTTTCGGTAGCTTGGTTCAGGGGGATTGTTGCAAAAAATTACCAGAAGAATATAGCGAGGAATTGGTGGTGTAATTGGGTCCCAAAAAAACACAATATTCTCGTTTGGAGGCTGTTCAGGGAAAGACTACCGGTTAAAACGCAATTGAAGAAGATAAAGATTGTGGTGGATCAGACGACCTGTGAAGTTTGCACAAGCGAGGATGAATCAATTATCCACGCGTTTAGAGACTGTAACAGGGTTAAGGAGATTTGGAATCTGATTTATAGATGGTGGGGTGCTTCGAGCCCAAGTGGTGATAATTCCTCCGGGCCCAATTCAGTTGTGGATTGGGTCGAGCGCTTCATTGCTAATGCTAAAAGCAACCTGGATCGGAAGGTGATGACTGTCACGGCTGTTGCTACTCTCACCAATATTTGGCTTCAAAGAAATGAGGCTACGTTCCACGGTCGGATTAGGAATGCAGAGTACATGTTTGGGCAGATCCAAAGAGAATCCTGTTTATGGATTGAAAGCAGAGCCCATAGATTGGAAATTGATAGGAGTTTGTGGTTGGTTAAGCCTAATGTAGCCTATAACGTTTTGAAATTTTTTGCGGGCCGCCCCAATTCCTTGCAGTTGGCTTTGTCTTAATGAAGTTGCCTTTCAATATATATATATATATATATATATATATATATATATATATATATATATATATATATATATATATATATATATATATATATATATATATATATATATATATAGGTAGGATAAATTGAGAAGGGTTAAAATGTTGAGAAAATGAGAAAGAATTTGGACCTTTTAAATTCTTAGATCTATGGCTACTATTGATTGGGTCATTTGTGTAAATTATAGAATTTGTAAGATAAATCTGTAACTTTTAAACAGAGATGAGGGTATAATGGGAATTTAAATTATTCAAATAAATGGTATCTCCTATAAATCGAGTAACCCCTCTCTCTCTCTCTCTCTCTCTCTCTCTCCTTAGGCTAGGGGGAGTGGCTTCGCCAAACTCCTCGCCATCCCCCTCGCCAACCATGCTAAACCACACCGCCTCCCCTCGCTGACCATCTCGCTGAAGACATCCTCGCCAAGGAATCGACGAGCTCGCCATCAACAAGCTATAGCAACATGACTTATACCTTTTAGCATAAGAGTTGTACCTTTTAGCATGGTTAGCACATGCTGACTACTCCCACCAAATTTGGTTAGCATGTGCTAAGCTGATGTGGCAAGTTTAGCATGTTCAGCACATGCTAACCACTCCCTCAGCCTTAACCATCGACCCTCTTCCTCTCTCTTTCTTTATATCACGTATACATAAACCCTAATCGTCATCATCTTAAATCATACTCCAACCACCACACCATATAGCAGCCGCCGATAACCTTTTGGATCACCCCAACACCATCGCTAACATCTTCAACGTAATCTACATTAATATTACCACATAGTCATTATCATCTCGCCTCAGACCACCTCCTCCACTAAACCATCACCACCACTGTTGTAAGTCAGCAAAACGAGATTGGCAGGAGATATGGTAGTGGCTAGAACCGAGTGATCGAGAAACATGATGATCCGATGGGGCTGAGGTCGTGAAGTATCGAGAAATAGATATTGTGAAAGAGAAATAACCGGGTGTAAGCAAGGTCGTAGATGGTTTCAACCCATGAGTTGAGAGAAACGTCGAGTTCCGGTAGAGCTCCTGGGTTCCGGCGAGGCATGAAACAGGTAATCGTGGGGATCGACTCATCAGAGGGAGGGCGGTGGTTGAAGCTTGTCGTGTTGGGATATTTTCTGATAGACGGGAAGCTTGCGGTCTAGTCGTCATCGCCGGATAAACATGGTGCCGCCGGAATGGTAGGGTCGCCGGAAAAAAAAGAAGGGATAGCGGTTACCGGAGAGGTGTATGCCACCTACGAGAGTGAACTGCAGATGTGGGAGGCGGCCTTGGGGTGTTTCTTCCGTATGTTTAGAAAGAGGTATAACTTTGACTTCCTTTGAATTTCATACTAGGTCACGCATGACTTTGTGTCTTTGGGCTCCCTTAATGGATCATGGAAATGGGACTAGAACTCCAATGCCCCGGAATTGTAATTTTATTGAAACATTAAAATATGATACAATGGCAAATTAACATAAATATACATATTTCAATTGATAACACAGACGTAAAATAAACATAATTATATTTAAAATTATGCTTAAACTTCATTGATATACACGAAAGCAAAACATCTATTCGTCATTACCGTATAGAGTACATTTATGTTTGATCAAGTATGCAAAAAAAACTTTGATAATTCAATGAAATAAAAAAGAATATATGTTGCAAGTCGACAAGTGATCTAAGGTGAAAAATGTTACTAAATATAGTTTGTTTAAATCAATGGGTCAAAGAATATATTCCGAATTATTCTATTTCTTATATCTTATATAAATACTATTAAAGCTAAAAATATTATATCGAATTGAAAATGAATTTAGATATAAAAAATTATCATGGTCACCATGATCATAGTTATAAATGAATATTGAAAGAGCTTAATTTTAATACTTTTATTAACTAATCGTCTAAGTATTAATCATTGATGATTAACACTGTATATGTATATATGTTTTATTAAAGGTGAAAGTATTAATCATTAATGATGACCGGTGTTAATTATTGAAGATTAACACTGTAACATCCAATTTCTATTATCATTTGTAATCATCTGTGATTATAACTCTAGATTGCTTAATCATTCGTGATTAAGTCATCAATGGTTTTTAAGTTAGTTTACATCCATGATTAAATCATCAGTAATCATTGTGATTATAACCGGTGATTAAGTCATGAATGGTTATTGAGTTAGTTTACATCCATGATTAAATCATCAGTAATCATTTGTGATTATAACTCTAGATTGCTTTATCATGGGTATAATCATTTTTTGATATCTTTGAACTTTATTTTGCAGGTGTGAATGCAAAAAGAAGAATGATCGTATTCATGGGTGCCCCATCTTTGTTTTTATGTGTGATGGTAGCAAGAAGAATAACGATCAAAACTACAACATCAACGAATTCATTTTATGATTAAATGTGTATTTATTTAAGAACAATGATGTATTCGCGTATGATTAAATATGTATTCATTTTGTGATTAGATGTGTATTCACTTATGATCGTATGTATATTTACATATCATTGCATGCTTATTTATTTATGATTACATGTTTATTTATTTATGATTAGATGCGTATTCGGTAATTCTCAAATAGTTCATTTTTATGTATATTTTATTCATTGATGATTACAACGTAATTTTGTATAATCTCGATAAAAATACTGTTAAAAATTAAATCACTAAAATTATAATTTTTTTATATTCATCCATGATTGAAATCGTGAAAAAGAATAAACAAACTATTAAAATTTCGAATTTTGAAAAAAGAATTGATAAAAATATTTTTTTATTTTCAATTAATAAAATAACAAAAAAATCTATTAATTCCTTTATTTTAGGTAACAGCAATCGTAATCTCTATAATCATGGAAACTGAATAAATTAATCACATGATTATAGAAAAACATAATTATTTAGGGTTTTTAATTAATTAGTCAGATTGTTAATACTTTTATATGGTCCAATGGGAATTTAAATTATTCAAATAAATGGTATCTCCTATAAATCGAGTAACCCCTCTCTCTCTCTCTCTCTCTCTCTCTCTCCTTAGGCTAGGGGGAGTGGCTTCGCCAAACTCCTCGCCATCCCCCTCGCCAACCATGCTAAACCACACCGCCTCCCCTCGCTGACCATCTCGCTGAAGACATCATCGCCAAGGAATCGACGAGCTCGCCATCAACAAGCTATAACAACATGACTTATACCTTTTAGCATAAGAGTTGTACCTTTTAGCATGGTTAGCACATGCTGACTACTCCCACCAAATTTGGTTAGCATGTGCTAAGCTGATGTGGCAAGTTTAGCATGTTCAGCACATGCTAACCACTCCCTCAGCCTTAACCATCGACCCTCTTCCTCTCTCTTTCTTTATATCACGTATACATAAACCCTAATCGTCATCATCTTAAATCATACTCCAACCACCACACCATATAGCAGCTGCCGATAACCTTCTGGATCACCCCAACACCATCGCTAACATCTTCAACGTAATCTACATTAATATTACCACATAGTCATTATCATCTCGCCTCAGACCACCTCCTCCACTAAACCATCACCACCACTGTTGTAAGTCAGCAAAACGAGATTGGCAGGAGATATGGTAGTGGCTAGAACCGAGTGATCGAGAAACATGATGATCCGATGGGGCTGAGGTCGTGAAGTATCGAGAAACAGATATTGTGAAAGATAAATAACCGGGTGTAAGCGAGGTCGTAGATGGTTTCAACCCATGAGTTGAGAGAAACGTCGAGTTCCGGTAGAGCTCCTGGGTTCCGGCGAGGCATGAAACAGGTAATCGTGGGGATCGACTCATCAGAGGGAGGGCGGTGGTTGAAGCTTGTCGTGTTGAGATATTTTCTGATAGACAGGAAGCTTGCGGTCTAGTCGTCATCGCCGGATAAACATGGTGCCGCCGGAATGGTAGGGTCGCCGGAAAAAAAGAAGGGATAGCGGTTACCGGAGAGGTGTATGCCACCTACGAGAGTGAACTGCAGATGTGGGAGGCGGCCTTGGGGTGTTTCTTCCGTATGTTTAGAAAGAGGTATAACTTTGACTTCCTTTGAATTTCATACTAGGTCACGCATGACTTTGTGTCTTTGGGCTCCCTTAATGGATCATGGAAATGGGACTAGAACTCCAATGCCCCGGAATCGTAATTTTATTGAAACATTAAAATATGATACAATGGCAAATTAACATAAATATACATATTTCAATTGATAACACAGACGTAAAATAAACATAATTATATTTAAAATTATGCTTAAACTTCATTGATATACACGAAAGCAAAACATCTATTCGTCATTACCGTATAGAGTACATTTATGTTTGATCAAGTATGCAAAAAAAAACTTTGATAATTCAATGAAATAAAAAAGAATATATGTTGCAAGTCGACAAGTGATCTAAGGTGAAAAATGTTACTAAATATAGTTTGTTTAAATCAATGGGTCAAAGAATATATTCCGAATTATTCTATTTCTTATATCTTATATAAATACTATTAATGCTAAAAATATTATATCGAATTGAAAATGAATTTAGATATAAAAAATTATCATGGTCACCATGATCATAGTTATAAATGAATATTGAAAGAGCTTAATTTTAATACTTTTATTAACTAATCGTCTAAGTATTAATCATTGATGATTAACACTGTATATGTATATATGTTTTATTAAAGGTGAAAGTATTAATCATTAATGATGACCGGTGTTAATTATTGAAGATTAACACTGTAACATCCAATTTCTATTATCATTTGTAATCATCTGTGATTATAACTCTAGATTGCTTAATCATTCGTGATTAAGTCATCAATGGTTTTTGAGTTAGTTTACATCCATGATTAAATCATCAGTAATCATTGTGATTATAACCGGTGATTAAGTCATGAATGGTTATTGAGTTAGTTTACATCCATGATTAAATCATCAGTAATCATTTGTGATTATAACTCTAGATTGCTTTATCATGGGCATAATCATTTTTTGATATCTTTGAACTTTATTTTGCAGGTGTGAATGCAAAAAGAAGAATGATCGTATTCATGGGTGCCCCATCTTTGTTTTTATGTGTGATGGTAGCAAGAAGAATAACGATAAAAAATACAACATCAACGAATTCATTTTATGATTAAATGTGTATTTATTTAAGAACAATGATGTATTCGCGTATGATTAAATATGTATTCATTTTGTGATTAGATGTGTATTCACTTACGATCATATGTATATTTACATATCATTGCATGCTTATTTATTTATGATTACATGTTTATTTATTTATGATTAGATGCGTATTCGGTAATTCTCAAATAGTTCATTTTTATGTATATTTTATTCATTGATGATTACAACGTAATTTTGTATAATCTCGATAAAAATACTGTTAAAAATTAAATCACTAAAATTATAATTTTTTTATATTCATCCATGATTGAAACCGTGAAAAAGAATAAACAAACTATTAAAATTTCGAATTTTGAAAAAAGAATTGATAAAAATATTTTTTTATTTTCAATTAATAAAATAACAAAAAAATCTATTAATTCCTTTATTTTAGGTAACAGCAATCGTAATCTCTATAATCATGGAAACTGAATAAATTAATCACATGATTATAGAAAAACATAATTATTTAGGGTTTTTAATTAATTAGTCAGATTGTTAATACTTTTATAATTATTTAGGGTTTGTAGGACTAAATATGGTCCAATCATTTGTAAAGGGTACCATGGTAAATTAACATTATAATTAATAATTATATTTTATTTTTCCTTTAATTTAGGTAATAAGCCCTAGATTCCACCACTACGACCGCTTCCCCAACCGCCATCTTCGTCTTCTTCCTCCTCTCGTTGCTCTCTTCTTCACCGCCATCTTTTTCTTCTTCCTCCTCTCGTCGCTCTCTTCTTCACCGACCTCCTATTCTTGCCCCACCACTACGACCGCTTCCACAACCATCACCCAAACTACGAGAAGCATGGAAATTAGGAATGGGGAAGCAAGATCGAGACCTGTCTTCGTCTCCTTGGTATGAAAATTTGAAAACGGGAATGAAAATTCAGAAGAATGGGAGCGGTTCACAAACACGTCTCGCACACACATCGATTTTGTGTGTGCGATTGTTGAGATCGGAAAGCTGCAACAAATCGAGAAATCAAAAGAGATCGTGAGATAGAAAAACAGAGGAAGGAGAACAACAAGTGACCGTCGGAGATCAAAAGAATGTATGTTCAGTTCATTTTTTTTATCGACAATCATACTTTGAGAATGGTCTTCTTTTTGTTGGCTGTTTACATTCTTACAGAATAGTTTGCTTTTTGTTTGCTTTTTTGTAATGCGTATATGAGAATTCTAATAGAATATTCTTTGAGAATAACAATTATTTTTGTTGGCTGTTTGCATTCTCTGAGAATAGCAGTTCTTTTTGTTGGCTGTTTTCATTCTCTGTGAATAGCAGTTCTTTTTTTTTTTTTTTTTGCATTATCTGATAATAGCAGTTCTTTTTGTTGGCTGTTTGCATTCTCTGAGAATAGCAGTTCTTTTTGTTGGCTGTTTGAATTCTCTGAGAATAGCAGTTATTTTTGTTTGCTTGTTTGTAATACGTATATGGGAATTCTCAAAGATTATGTTATCCACCTTCTCTGTTATCCACATTTTACATATTCTTTGAGAATGCAAAGAAAACGAACTTCAATTAACTCACCCAAAACACATTTTCACCTTCTCTGTTATCCACATTTTACATATTCTTTGAGAATACAAAGGAAAATAACTTCAATTAACTCACCCAAAACACATTCTTTGAGAATACGGAAAAAATGTGCTACGAGAATACTGATCGTACATACGAACTATGTTTTAATGTGTATTTTTGTAATGTTTTTTAACTGATTACATAATCGTGGTTGTGATCGTAGTATTTTTTGGTTTTAAAAATAATCCATTCCTTAATTATAGGCAATCCAAATTTACTTTTATACCCTTGAACGGCAGTTTTTTTAGGGAACATATTTATTGTATCTTTTTATTTACAGATATGCCACCTTGATCATAGCCACTCATTTTTGCAATCTAACGGTCTAAGATTGGTCTTACAATCACACAATAATTAGAGAATGTATTTAATACTAACTCTATATATATATATATATATATATATATATATATATATATATATATATATATATATATATATATATATATATATATATATATATATATATATATATATATATATATATATATATATATATATATATATATATATATATATATGAGATCATGAGAGAACCTAGAAATTTTTGTTAAACAATATTTTTAAAAACAAATTTCACCCAATTTTTTTAATGTTGCGATTAAGGGTTTTAAAAAAAATCAAATTTTTTATATTTATATGCATATGCATATAAAATTCACATGTATATGCATATATGCATATATAATTTTTTTCAATGTGACATACATAGAACGTCTAAGATATTTAAAAAAAATTCAAAACAATCATTTTTTTCATATGTATATGAATATGCATATGGATATGTATATGCATATATGCTAGGTTCCTTAGTTATGAACTTTGAAGATGTAACTTTACATGATCTTTCAAATCAATACGAGAATAATCATCGGTTATTGGCTGTTACATATAATAGATTAGTTCAATTTTCACCATTTTACTGTTAAGGTATTTATTATATTGAAATGTGATCCTCCCATTTTATTATTTGTTAATAAGATGTCTCTTTTCATTTAAAAATTATGAAATATATAGAAATTGCAGTATAACTTATTTCTATTTAGTAAATGACATAATTTTTTTAAATGTTATGATTCTATATGTTTCCATGGATTTGAAAATATTTATGTTTAATTTAGATTTTATATAATGTTTTGTAAATATTTAAGGAGTTGATTTGGATATTTTATTAACAATAATATTCATCTAGCAAAACGTAATTCAGAAGATTTAAATAAATATTTCATATTGTTAAACAGAGTTGTTGAAGAGTCATCGGAAGTCTAACCAAACAATATATTTCTCTCTAACGCCTTGTTCTCGACATTTTTTAAAGAGAGAAAGGAAAGGAAAAATGGAAGAAAGTCGTGTTCTCCAGTTTTTTTAAGAAAGGAAATGGAAGGAAGGAAAAAAATGTGTTCTCGAGTTTTTTTTAGGGTGGGAAAGATAATGAAAAATTAAGTTTTTTTTTTCTCTTAAAATCAATCCCCCAAATGTGGGATGATTGGGAGGGGAAGGAAAGAAAATGGAAAAAAATAGAAGAAAGGAAGATCCATTTCTTTCCTCATTTTTCCTTCGCTTTCCTTTCTTTCTTTTCTCTCCATTTATCTTCAAATTTGAAATTTTAACTCGAGAACGAGGAGTAAAGATTGCCAATTGCCAAAGAGCTCCAAGATACATACTCTTGTTATGGATTTATGTACCGGATCTTCTATCTTTTGAGTAGAACACATTTTTTTAATATCCCATATCAAAACTACTTTATACAGGATCTTTTTGTATTTGTAAGTATTTTACGTATATATTATTTGTTTGTATAATATATATATATATATATATATATATATATATATATATATATATATATATATATATATATATATATATATATATATATATATATATATATATATATATATAGTTAGGATCTTTTAAGAACCAACTTCACCCCGAGAACACCCAACTCTTTTTGGATCAATACTATATCTCTCAAACCGATATATTTAAAAAAAACGACCCCATATGCCTCTTAGACGCTCAAAATCGGCCCGGGCGTTGAAAACATTTTACGAAAAACGCTTTTTTTTTTGAAAAAATTTGTATATCTGTAAAAAAATTTTTGTACATGTACAAACTTTTTTATACGTGCACTTTTTTTCAAGTTTTTTTATGGATGTCTTTCTAACACATATTTAAGGCGTTTTGTAAAAAAAATTGAAAAAAGTGTACGTATAAAAACTTTTGTACATATACAAATTATTTTTTTTTTGCATATGTACAAATATTTCAAAAAAAACCTTCCTACTCTTTTTTATACTCGTGAGACCAATACAAGTGTCAAAATCAATACAAGTGTCAAAATCAAGATAAGAAAGTAAGAGAGAATTATATTTCCTCCTAACTTTTTTTTTTTACTTAACCTCCTAACCATGTTAAATGATGACAAGTGTTCTAAATTATTATTATTATTATTATTAAATATGACATTTGTTATCATTTAGATATGAAGATAAGTAGAAGAAAAATTTAAAAAATATATGATTTTTCATAATTATTTAGTGGATAGAGGATGAATAAGGTGGAAATAGAGATTTTTCATAATTATTCTCTCGAATTCCAACGACCAAACGCCACCTTATAAGTGTTATTCTGCTGTGAAGAATTGAGACGACAAGAATATTGGTCAGTTTAATATGCAATGATGATGTTACGCATAATGACCCTAACCTATAAAAGCTAATGTTCTTGTTCCTACGTGCCTCGTTTCTCCCAGATAAAATAAATATTTGATAGTTTTGTTAATTATTAAAAAGATTACGATTTTAAGACAAATGCGCATGTTTAGGTATCTGGTCCATTGGTTATTTATATATACTGACTGTTTGAAGAGGAGATATATTGATGATAAATAAATTAAATATTATAAAAATACAATTTTAATGCATATTATAAGTATGATCATGTTTATATCTATAATATACATGCCTATTTATAACATATTCGCCCAAAATTTCTCATATAACTTCGAAGGACACTTCAAACAATGCGATCGTGATTATTTATATTAAATGTTACAAAGAATCCCATAAAATTTATGAATATTTTCTTATACACGAATGTAAGACTGTAAGTAGGTCTTTTTTATAGCAAAGGGATGTAAAATCAAGAAAGTACTTGAAAAGAATTTTTCCTTTTGCGCATTGCCACTTGAAGAGAAACAATTTTCTGTTTTGTTTCCAATCCAACATTTTCTAATTTCGGCAAAAAAGAAAAGAAAAAGAATCTACTATAATTCAAGACTGTGAATGGACCATTTTACCCTCTAGGGTACGTACCTTTTTTCTTTTTTACCTTCTATATATCCATATATTGAGGAGGGATATATACATTGCATTCTCATTTGTCATATTATACTGCAAACCATACAATAAAATGGGGAGACTACAAAATCCCACCAAAAAGTATCATATATAAGAATTCAGTAATTCTTCAAGTTATTTCTCTTATAACGATAAGTCTACAACGGGGAAGTCCAAAGTCTAAGTATCTAACGCTAGAAAACTAAGTTAAATAGTAAAAACTAGTACAATTTATTGTAATACTGTTATAATTTGATTTTTATTATAATTATGGCATCACAACTATATGGATCGCCTGCTCATTTTCATGATTGCAATCTGAAGAATATTGCAGTGGGATTTCTCCATTTGCACCATCATTGCTTGTTAACACCTTTGCTTTTTTTGCTTCTTCTTCCCAATCCACCCTCCCTACCACATACAACATGAGCCCAGCACAACAAAGTTGGGCTGAAAGCAATCCCATCCAGAGCCCAATAAATCCAGCCCTAAGCCCAAACCCCAGCGCAATTGCCACAGGCATTCCAATCATGTAGAATGCCCCTAGGTTTACGTTGGCTGCGGTGGTGGGACGGGCGATACCCCGCACCACCCCGCATCCAACGGTCTGTGGACAGTTTCCAAGCTCACATAGCCCGATGATTGGTAGAGCAAACGAAGTTAACTTTAAAATATCTGAATCATTGGTGAACATTTGGCCCCATGTTTTTCTCATTGATGTAGCGAATATCATTGCGGATAAGCCCATTAGGCCCGCTAAGAAAATGGATACCAAGGCCACAATTCGGGCTTTATCAGGCCGGTTTGCTCCGAGATCATTTCCGACCCGGGTCGAAACCGCAAACCCTAGAGATGATGGAAAGATATAGAGAAACGCAGTGGTCTGAATCAGTACGCCCATAGATGCCACAGTAGCCTGCGGGTTAACCAATAGCCCGCAAAGCACGATCATGATCTCGTACCACCACCACTCTAGACACACCGAGACACAACTCGGAGCTGCCAACCGGATCAGTGGTCGCCACCCGGTTAGACACTCATGGGTCGGGTTGCTCCATGTTGGCAAATGCAACCCAGCCCACCAGATGTAGGTGACAAACACCACCAAAACCACAAAATTGGAGGTGGAGGACGCCGCGGCAACACCCGCCACACCAAAGTGGAGCCGCGAAACAAGCAAGTAATTTAACGGTAATTGTACCACCGTGCCGACAAGGGACGCGATTGTTAGCGGGTAGGTGATGCCTTGAGCCCGAAGGTAAATACGGGTCGGGTGGATAAACGAATTGGATACCAAATCTGGTATGGAGAAACAAAGATACGTGCGAGCCAAACGTGCGATGTTAGGGTCTTGATGTAAATAAACTAAAATTCGTGACGTATTTATCCAAAGAATTGTTATGGGTATGGAGACAACTAGTAGGAAGATAACGGTCCGATGTAATGTAAGAGATATAAGCTTACGGCGGTGGGCCCCGAATGCTTGGGAACAGAGCGGCTCCATGCCAAGAGCCAAGCCGGATAAAATAGAGTAGCCAGTGATGTTAGCGAAAGCTATGGCTAAAGATCCGGCGGCAAGCTCTGTGTCACCAAGGTGGCCGAGGAACAGCATAGAGAGGATGGATCGCGAGTAGAGGATAAGAGCCCCGAGTGCTATGGGTGATGAGAGCTTAAAGAGTGCTTTAGTTTCATGAATGATCTGTGACGTTGTAGGGATATGGTGGCATTCAAGGGTTTTGGTTATTTGCAATGGTGACGGCGGCGACAGTGGCGTTGGTGATTGATTGTCGGAAGTTTCCTCCGACAAGGTGGTGAATGATGGGGTGACTGAAGTGGACATAGTGAGTGTGAAAATGTGGGTGTTTCCTTTCCGTAACTTTATCTTTGTTTTCCTCTAATGATGGTGCAAATGCTTGCTATGGTGTAGGTTTATCTTTGCGTCTTTATAGGGGACATGTACCGGGTAGGAGGGGTAGGGTTAGGGGTGAGGGAGGGGGAGGGGGGGGGGTGGTGTTTGTGGTTTTGAGGTGGTGAAATTTTTTACATTCCTCATGTTGTCTCAACTTATTAAACCTTAATCTAGAACAAAGAGTTTTGTAATAAACCATAATAGTTTGAAAAAAAATATCATCAAATCTTTATAATATAAAATGTATATTTCAAAACATGCTTTACAAGACATGCTAACGTTTTTTCTTGGAGATTTAGATTGAAGTCGGTGCCTAGAAGAGCTAATTGGAATAAAAGGGTTTGATATAAAATTGCACTTAATTATGTCCTTATTTTGACTATCGTATCTAAGACAATTGACGATGTCTTTATCATTTCTCTTTTTAGATTCATATTGGTCGCTTATTGCTCGGTGAGTCGGTGGTGGGATTCTTTTCTTTCTCATAATATTGAAAAATGAAAATTACCTTTCTTGGCATGCTAATTTACCATATAGTATAGGCAATGAAGTGGTTTTGAGGCAGTGATTTTCTAGGTGTTCGATTTTATGGAAGCACATGAACTCTATCATATTTAGAGTGATCAAACCAAATAAAGCGATCTTGTTTGATGCAATATTTTTTTGTATTTTCTTTTGGATAGCTAATAGAATCAAATATAAACTTAGTTGGGCTATGGCTTCAAACTCCAACCCTTGCTATTTCTACTACTAGAATATCGAGCAATAACAACAAAACTGTTGCTAAAGTACGTTAGTGACATATCAAAGATTGATATTGTTCACCAGTCAAATGTAAGCCTCATTCAGGACTTTAGTGAAAGACTTGGTGACATGTTCCTTAGATCAGCAAGGTGATTATCCACCACTAATTCGTTCAAAATTTTGTAAAAACATTGTAGCACCCCAACTTTGATAATTGGTAATTAGCATGAAAAGGTAACCTTAAATTTAGTAATGCCTTGTCAGATGAAAGCATGGTCCATGATATCATAAATATACACATCAAAGTATTCCAATTTAAGGATTACAACCAACAACATCCATATAGAAACACCAAGTCTACAAAGACTAAAATGTTTCAAAATAACTTTCACTAGTGTTTCACTCCTTGTAACATCTATGTTTACCTGATATGTACTCGACTTGATGTCTCCTATGCTTTGAGCATGGTGAGTAGATTTCAGGACAACCCTGGTGAAAGTCATTGGACAGCAGTGAAGAACATTCTTAAGTATCTAAGAAGAACGAAAGATATGTTCTTGGTATATGGAGGTAGTGATGAGCTAAGATTAACTGAGTTTAGTCATGTGAGTTTCGAAACTGACAGAGATGACTCTTGCTTACAGTCAGGGTTGGTGTTCCTGTTAAATGGAGGAGCGGTTACTTGGAAAAGTTCAATGCAGAAATCGATGGCTGACTCCACCTACGAGTCCGAGTGTATAGCAGCTAGTGAAGGTACAAAAGAGGCTACATTATTGAAGAATTTCATCGTTGATCTTGGTGTTGTCCCCAGCATCAATGAACCCCATGAAATCTTATGTGATAATGAAGGTGCAGTCGCTTTCACTAAAGAACCTAAGGACCATGGGAGATCGAGACATACACTCAGGAAGTACCATTATGTTTGGAACCGAGTTGAAGAGGGAGACATTATAGTGAGTAAGGTATCACCGAAGGAGAATATGGCTTATCCTTTCATGAAGGTATTGACGTGGATCAAACATGATAGTCATACTATATCTATAGGCATTAGATTTGCTAGTGAAATATCCTAAATGTTTTAGTTGTTAGTTTGATGTTTTGAAACTTATAACATTATAAAATTGTATATGATTTGGTGATTATTATGTGGTGACTTAATAATAAGCTGGATTGCTACCATTTGCATCAATTTATTACCGTGTTTCATTTTGCATGTCTAAAATCCACTTCCCGAGTATTAGTTTACTCAAACCTCCACAGTCGGTCATACTCTTGGAAGTAAGTAGTGATTTAAGACTATCATGAAGTGTTAGTAGATTGCCTATAGAGATTAGACATAGCATGGAGATTGTGACTAACACTCATGAGTACTTGATAGAGATTCAAGTATTGGAACAACCTGCACTTAGAGATTACTTCATGGATTAAGTCACAAGTAATTCTAAGATGATAATAACTCTTATTCTTCAAACTGAGATACATGAGGTTTTTGCTCTGCAAGTTTGTTATACATTGGTTTACTCGAACATTGTCTGTAACTAGCAGTTATAAAGGGTATGTCCATGTATGGTATGATGAGTACATAAACAATGTAGTCAAAGTTTATATGTTCCTTCTGCCCTAAAAAGGAAAAGAGATATATGTGTTGGATTAGGTGCCTAAGCCATGACTAATAATTTGTATTTACCTAATTAATAGTAGCAAAGTCCATTTGGGTTGCCCTCATAGCTGGAGGTTTGGTAGAAAGTTCGGTAGAGAGAAAGGTTGATTTATTATGTGATTAATAAATCAACAGGAATTAAATATATGGTTTGTTAATATATTAAAGTGATAATATATTAATTAGAAACTATATTAATTAATTAGAAATTAATCTGGAATTAATTGGATTTAATTTGGTGATTAATTTAATTAATTAAAGGTGCAGGGACTGAAACTGTAATTATTCAATAGTTGAGTAAGTGACAGTTATAGTAAACCAAGTGACCACGAAATTATGTATGGGATAATACATAATTTCGATGATAATAAGTTAGGATAAATAGATTTGAATTGTAAGATAAAGGCTTATCTTATTTGAATTCAAAAAGGTTTATGTCTAAAGGCTTATATGGTTATCGGTTGGAACCTATAAATAGGGAGCCCCATGCACACCATTTGGCACGACTTTTGACTCTATTTTCTCTCTAAATTTCGTGACCTACCTCCCTAGCTTGGGTGTGATCTTATTTGAGGCAGGACACTTGTGCTGCTTAGCTTGCAAGAAACAACTAAAGGTTAGTTTTTTTGATTTATTCTTTTAGTTAATTTTTGTTTGGCCTTTAGGAATTAGTTACATGTTCAAGGTAAGAAAACATAGATCCAATCTAGGTTGCATGTGAACTTAGGGTTTTAGTTCATAGATTTGCAGAAAACCTAACAATATGTGGCCCCTCGATGATTTGATGTTGACATAAAGTGCTTGGCCAAGCTCTGATTAAATTGATATGTTCAATTCAGTAGTCTGATATGGTAATCATAAATCACTAATCGGGAAACAAAATTTAAACCTTTGAGATCAACCTTATCCATGTCTCAGGTTCAAAAAGATATCTTGTAGAACAGAGGAATAAATGATCACTTATTTAAGGGTTGTCTCTTAACTTTGATCAGAGTTTGGCATTTGCATTGGTTGTCATATTCTCTGCTGATTATTAGGAAGTATTGGACCATACAAAAGTTGAAGACCTGTCCAAGTGGGAGACTGTTGGAAATAATGTCCAAGATCATTAATTGTTGGTGATATTTCTAATAATAGCAGGGTCCTTTTGGATTGCACTAATGACCCAAAAATACAAATAGTGACATAAATAAATAAGGAGAAATTAGTTTATTAATTTGTCATGTTATGATAGATTAATTAGAAACTACTTGGTAATTAATTAAGTAATTAATTTGGAAGAAATTGATTAGAGGGACTGGACTTTAATTAATTAAAGAGTTTAATTAATAGAAATAGTCCATGGGCGATATGTAAGGAGGCTCCTTAAGTTTGAAACCCTAGAGAGCCTCCACTATAAACAGAGGCATAGTGATCAAACTTTAATCATCCCTTGCCTCTCGTTGAGCCGCAAACCCCCATCCCTCTGACAACGCCTTGTGATATTACATATTTTAGTCGTTGTTGAGCCCTATTCTTAGTAAAATTATATCATATATATCGTGGTATTCTCACTTTTCGTGCCAGTACTTGTTTGGAAGAAAATAATGAAAACAGGGACCAAAAGCATGCAAATTGGAGAAAGTTTGGAGAAGAAGGAAAAATCAGGAAAATACGTACGCGCGCTGCGGGTTTTGCAATGGCGCGACGCGGTTTTTGTTGGATTAGGTGTCTAAGCCATGACTAATAATTTGTATTTACCTAAATTAATAGAAGCAAAGTCCATTTGGGTTGCCCTCATAGCTGGAGGCTTGGTAGAAAGTTCGGTAGAGAGAGAGGTTGGTTTATTATGAGATTAATAAATCAATAGAAATAAAAGATATGGTTTGTTAATATATTAAAGTGATAATATATTAATTAGAAACTATATTGATTGATTAATAATTAATCAGAAATTAATTGGATTAATTTCTGTGGCATTAATTAGATTAATCAAGAGGTCAGGGATTAAAGTCGTACGAATTCAATAGTTGAATTACGGCGCGCGGCGCGCAAATGTAAAGGTCGCGACGTGCGTACATATCCGTACGAATTCAATAGTTGAATTGGGACGCGCGGCGCGCAAATGACTTGGCCGCGGCGCGCGTATAGATAATCCGGAAAATGGGCTGCGGCTAGGGTTTCTAGCTTTGCCCTTTGGTTCCCTATAAATAGGGAACCCTAGACCTCATTATCAGTTGCTCATTTCTATTATTCTCTCTGGAATTTTCAGTCCACCCTCTGGCTCCCTGGGTGTGATCTCATTTGAGGCAGGACACTTGTGCTGCTTAGCTTCAAGATATTAATTAAAGGTTAGTTTTTTTGATTAATTCTTTTAGTTAATTTTTGTTTGGCCTTTAGGAATTAGTTACATGTTCAAAGTAAGAAAACATAGATCTTTTCTAGGTTGCATGTGAACTTAGGTTATTTAGTTCATGGTTGCAGAAAACCTTTCAGTGGTATCAGAGCGTTTGGTTGTTTTCTTATTGAATGGCTGTAATAGTTTTCCTATTTAGGGTTTATTGTTTATAAACTCTTTAGGCCTGATATGGATTTAGGGTTTGGGTTTTAGAAACCTTTTCCCCACCCCTTGGTAATTTTCGAAAATAGGCTTTAGGGTTTTAGGAGGTTTTCTATTTTTGGTAACTTTAATTGGTTAATTAAATAGATAACCTTAAACCCAGTTTGTTATGAATTCGATAATTAGGGGTTTAAGATAGGTTTAAAATTGATTTGATTAATTTGGAAAAACCTATCTATATTTGAATTAATTTAATTAATTGTTTAATTAAAAGATAATTCAAGGGATTTAATTTAATGGTTAAATTTCGAAAATTAAAGGATAAATCCTAAAATATTTTAAAAGGTTTAAAATATCAAGATTTAATTAATTTAATTAATAGTTTAATTAAAAGATAAATTAAATCAAATTAAAGGTTTAATTTAATTTGAAATTTAATAGTTAAATTTCAGGAAATTAAAAGATAAACCTGGAATATTTTAAAAGATTTAAAATACATCTTATATATATTATTAAAAGTTAATACTATATGTATAAGATAAATTGGTTAGTCAAATCATTAGTAGGCCTCATTCACGAAGCTGGTCTATAAAGTGGGTATAAGGAGACTGCCTATAAAATGGCGGTCTAATGGGTGTTCACTCTCACCCACCGCTCACCTGATCAGTGGAGGGTCGTTAGCCGAACAGTTTTGATAGGACCGCTTAATCATTAAAAGTATAATGATCAAAGTACTAGAACCCATACAAGAATTCCCAATCTAGTTACTTTAGAAAAAATGTGAATTTGATGCTAACCCATGAAATTGCACATTACACTTTATGAAACGTTGGTGGAGCGTGTGTGGGTTACCGGCACACCAATGGGGGTTCATAAAGAGTCGCAATGGGTTTCTCGGGTGTTATCATTGTTGATGGAGCGTGTGTGGTTAACCGGCACATCAATTTGAGATGATAATGGACCCCGAGAGTACCAAGCTAATTTGCATGGTTATTCACACCCGGTTTGTGATCCTCGGCATCCCAGTCACAAACGGTGGGGCATATCCGAGATTAAACATGCCATTGAACAGTTCAATGAATCTCACAGATCTAGGAATTTCATAAGACTGAAATTGATAAAAGTTATCTACCTTAATGACCACTGTGTTGTGACTACAGCATCCCTCTTCACAGCATAGTTGGGGTATTTTGGATCCTAGCCTTGTTAAATAATATATATTGGGTAATTATTTAAAAGGATTAATTAAACGAATAAATTCAAATTTTATATATGTCTGAAGAAAATGTCATTCTCCTCCTTCTCCTCCTTCACCCATTTCTGAGAGCTTCAGAAAGCACCTGTTTAGTATGGTAAGGCTGACTGGCATGAACTATGTGATATGGTTTTGCAATTAGAGAATAGTTCTTAGTTTTGCTGGCAAACCATATCCGACTGAGTGTCCGCTCCCAAACATGGCATCACACAGCAGCTTGTGATGAGCATGACTCCTTGACCATTGAGTCCAAGGAAGTTCGTTGCCTTATGCTATTGATCATTAACCCCGAGTTCCGCAGGGATTTAGAATTCCTGGGGTCTGATAAGTTAGCACAGCTAGTTCAGGAAAGGTTCCGTGAACTGGTTGAATAAAGGGAACGAACTAGGATCTTCAAAGAGCTTGAAGTTGCAAGCTAGAAGGAAGCAGCACCAGTTTGCATGTTCCCAAGTTTGAGGGATACATAGGCGAACAGTATAAAACTGGTTTCCCCTTGTGATCAGGAGTTAAGCATTAGCTCGACTCGGTGATCTGTTCATCCAGATGAACAGAAAGGGTAACCGGATATGACAATCGTGGAAGTGCATTCAATGTCGACTCTGTATGAATCGTTCATGGAGAAGCATAGTTCCATTAATTCAGCTGCTTCAGGATTGAGTCCAGTATTAAGGTGCATCAAGAAATGATCCAGATCGTCTGGACCGATTGATCGATGTTTCAAACTGGGAATCCACAAGGTGGGACACAGTCACGAAAAGATTGGAAAATGCTCCAAAGCCAAACCGTTTGGCAAACTCAGTAATATCTTAAAACTCAGAATACCTGATCCTCATTTCCTTGATACAGGATGTGTTTCTCACATTTGCTCTGTATGCACGGACTCTGGAGGATGCGGGATGGCGTCGCACAGGAGCATATTCGGATTGGATCTGGAGCTCGTGCGGTTTTTTGAGTTAAGCTAGATATTTGTTATTGTTATTGGTTTATAGATACATACGACATGGATTCGCATAGTACATTATTCTGAGGATAATTCTGGTTTAATGAAATTTTTTTTGAAACATGATTGTTTTAATTGTCCTCGAAATGTTGTGTGAATGTGTTGATGACGTAAATGGTAATAACTTGAATGTTGATACATCCAATGGGATTGGATTTGTAAATTGTGTTCTTTATGATTGTTAAAGTGAATTTTATGAGAATCACTTCAACCAAAGGTCCAGTTGGACAGGACTTTGGAATCATTTGACTTAGAGTCACATGATGAATTGAGTACTTAATAAAATTTATTGTGGCAAGAAAGGAATCGCCCAAAGATCCAATGGATAGGATTTTGGAATCAGTTGACTTGGAGTCAGGTGATGATTGCATGTCTTGAACAATATTAACAAAGTCATAAATTTACATGGAACTGTAAAGGTATTAAGATTTTGAGCAACAGACACATAAGTTACTGTGTATTGCTCGAATCTTCGAACAGAACATGATTAGTTATGCTTCATGATATTTGCCAAATGGTTTGACAAATATGGCTTCGTTTATCGGAATAAGCGATTGAGTGGAACCTTGAAGTGTTCAAAGATCTCAAAAGGAAGCATAAGATCAACAGTAACTGAGTAACAACATAGACTGAGAAAATGTTTTACAGTTTATCCTCTTCCAAGAACACTAATGGTTATAATGTGTCTTAGGGAAGATGATGGAGCATTGATCGAAATAGTTTTGATCCTCGGTGTATAAGATACACTGGATACATTTCCGACTAATACTTTAATGAATTGAATATTCAACCAGTCAGACCGCAGAAGCCATATTCCGACCACATCTTAGACTAAGTAGGTTATGTTGACACTGTCTGAAATGTAAAGCGGGGATCATCCCACTAGTACATAGAAAGTCCAGGGTCATGTAGCATTCGTCTGAATCTCATGACAAGCCTGAAACTAATCAGCAATGTCGTTTCATTGGCCACTCCGGTTATCCTTTGAAAGAAGAGTACTTTTAGAAAGAACTCAAGTTCTAAGGAAACAGTGGGAGTAAGAATAATTCTGAATGAGTTCAGGGATTAGCCAAGTGAAAGAACCTTTAGTCACCACTGGGACTTGACCAGGAATTAGATTCCTGTTAAACCTGACATACCCTCTCTTCGCTTGACCAGTAGTTATTGTCACCGTCATAAGGAGTTATGATCTGGGTGATATACCGAGTAGTGGTAAAACACTAAAGATGGTACGGATAAGTAATCCGACTGCTGGAAGCATTGGTAAGCCCGGTTGCTGCCAAATAAGAGAACCTTAGCGCGAGACAAAGTCTATGTGACAGTTTGATTGATCTTTACAACTGGTCTAGGAACCAGTGGGAGTAATTGAATCATCAAAAGAAGGGAACATAGAAATGTACTTACAGAACATCTGGTTGAATGAGTCATTACTTGGAGTCAAGCAATTGATTCTGAGAGATGCACTCTCAATAGAAGATGTAATCCGAGAGGATTCTGCGTGGCATAGTGTGAGTCGTTAGTGGAGCGTGTGTGGTTTACCGGCACACTAATGGGGACTCACATAGAGCATGTCATTACAAAAAGGTACATGGCCCCGGGATTTGTCTCATGGGCATCTCGCAAGAAAGGATATTCAAATTCTCAAAATAGGCCAAAAGGTTTGGATTTTGTGAATAGCCTGAAAGATTTCCTTTAATATGTCGGAAAGGTTTGGATTTCGGTTTTGCAAAATGTGCCATAAGTTCTGGATTTTGTGAATAGTTCGAAAGAGTCATATAACGGTGTCAAAGCCAGTGGGAGTATCGTTGTTATCTACTATCATTGTATGTGGGTTACATACTGGTTCTAGGAAACGTCTCTTATCATTACAAAGTGTAATGACTTGGTGTTAAGAAACGGTTCGCTATGAAAGACTTTAAGAGATACAACATACTCAGGTGGTTGTGAACATCTATTAGATAGATCAGAATTCTGCCAATATGATCTTGATGAGATTCGAGATGCATAACCCCAGGAATGGAGTTTCCTGTGATTGCAAGTGTAATGAATTGGCATGAAAGAAACAAAGAAGGTGCAGCATACTTACGTAGTTCATAGACATCTATCCGATAGATGAGACTGACAGTATTAACTTAGCCATTGAGAATATGATCTTGATGGGATTCAAGATGCATAAGAAAGAGTCCCCGAATGGAAATGGTTTCCGGAAATCATGACACAAGGATTATTGGTAATCTTAGGATTCCGAAAGTGCTTGGAATGAGATTACATCAGGTTCCTCGAGCCTCGTGGACAAATCAGAAGTGTTATGAACATATCCTGATGACTTAATGCTTAGAGCATTGTAAGTTGGATTCAGGATATTGCCTGGCTGAGAATACTGAATGAATTTTTGAACAGACGTGAGAAATCATTGGGAAATGATTAGGGTGATTGATTTGAAAGGGTTTTCAAATCGGTAATTATTTACACCAGAACGTGGTGCTGTAGGACTTCATGGTTAAAGAATTTCGTTGGTTTCTGATGGAGCGCGTGTGGTTCACCGGCACATCATGACACCTCGAAATTATCTTAGGGTGTAGTCATGTAGACTAAAGACCCGAGAACCATGGGCAATCATGGTACACATCACCGGAATGGAGTTGTGAGAGAGAATGACAAAATGACAAATTGAGATATCATCGGAAGAGTATCCGATAGGATCATCTGTAATAAAGTGTATAAGTGTTAGACACTTGGATACATAGAAAGAGTGAAAAGGTCATAGACATAGATATAAAAGGCTTGAATTGAAAGTTTAAAAGAGAATAAGAAACCGATAATAGTTATGATAAATCCGACTTGGTGATTACCTCGTGGAGACTCGGTAATAAGCAGGAGTAGCTGCCAGTCAGATTTTATGTTTCGCTTTTGCATGTTTACTTCCTGAATAATTGGATTATTCAAATATCCACAGTCGTTCATACTCTTAGGGAGTAAGTATGAAGGAAGACTGTCATGAATTGGTTTGTAGATTGTCCAAGGAGTTGGACATAACAATAAGATTGCTGCAACGTTCATGAGTACTTGGAAATGGAGATTTGAGTATTGGATAAACCCGCGCTCAATGGATTGCTTCATGGATTATATCACGAGCAATGTTGAGACGATAATATCTTTTGGTCTTAAAGTGGAGAGATATGAGTTATAATTTGCAAGGCGGTTGTTCATTGATAGTACGAAAACGCATCGGTAACTCGATGTTATAAAACGTGCTGTTGTGAGTAATTTGTCGGGTAAAGGATATAACATATTAGTCGAAGCTTATTCGTCCCTTGACCCAGATGGGAAACAGATATCTGTTGGCCACTCGATGATTTTGAAGTTGACTGAAGCGCTGGCCAGCCAGGACTGAATTGATTCGTTCAATTGGAAGTCTAAAAGTCATAAGCAAAATCGGAAATCGGGAAACAGTGTGTCAGACAGAGATTGATCTCAATCCATGTCTCATGTCTGAAAATATCTTATTGGACGGAGGATCATCTGATCACTTATCTATGGACAGAACTGACTAGGTCAGAGTTCGGCAGCAGTTTCTAGGAAGCTGCAGGTTGCTGATTAATCAGAGGTTAAATTGGTAATTATAGTCATAGACTTATCCAAGTGGGAGACTGTTGGATTAGGTGTCTAAGCCATGACTAATAATTTGTATTTACCTAAATTAATAGAAGCAAAGTCCATTTGGGTTGCCCTCATAGCTGGAGGCTTGGTAGAAAGTTCGGTAGAGAGAGAGGTTGGTTTATTATGGGATTAATAAATCAATAGAAATAAAAGATATGGTTTGTTAATATATTAAAGTGATAATATATTAATTAGAAACTATATTGATTGATTAATAATTAATCAGAAATTAATTGGATTAATTTCTGTGGCATTAATTAGATTAATCAAGAGGTCAGGGATTAAAGTCGTACGAATTCAATAGTTGAATTACGGCGCGCGGCGCGCAAATGTAAAGGTCGCGACGCGCGTACATATCCGTACGAATTCAATAGTTGAATTGGGACGCGCGGCGCGCAAATGACTTGGCCGCGGCGCGCGTATAGATAATCCGGAAAATGGGCTGCGGCTAGGGTTTCTAGCTTTGCCCTTTGGTTCCCTATAAATAGGGAACCCTAGACCTCATTATCAGTTGCTCATTTCTATTATTCTCTCTGGAATTTTCAGTCCACCCTCTGGCTCCCTGGGTGTGATCTCATTTGAGGCAGGACACTTGTGCTGCTTAGCTTCAAGATATTAATTAAAGGTTAGTTTTTATGATTAATTCTTTTAGTTAATTTTTGTTTGGCCTTTAGGAATTAGTTACATGTTCAAAGTAAGAAAACATAGATCTTTTCTAGGTTGCATGTGAACTTAGGTTATTTAGTTCATGGTTGCAGAAAACCTTTCAGTTTTGAGGCGGTGGAATAAATTCAAATGCCGAGAAAACGGTAGAAGATCAGTACGCGCGCCGCGGTTTTCTTAAAAGCACGGCGCGGCTGCGGGAAATTTGCAACTATAAATAGAGGCATTTACAGCCGAAAACCTGAGCAAATACCCGGTGGAAAATCGACCTGAAGGCTCTTTGACTCCGTGATTAAGCATCAGCAACCTCTCAATTGGTATTTTTATGTTTTAGAATTTATTTCCATTTAGCTAGATAGTTAGTAATTGTTAGCTAGTATCTTTGGGAGTGACAACCACTGATATTAGGCTTTAGTTTATGTTTTTGAATCAATTGGTTACTGTTTGTACCTGTGGAATTCGTTTTGGTTAATGAGAATCATTTGGTTATAAGTAATCTCAGTTTTTCGGTGTTTTGATGATTGTTATTGGTTTTGCATGTTTGTGTTGTGTTAGGATGTTTGTTTTGACCTTGCTGGACTGTTTTTCTTTGCTGATTTCAGTAGCCAATTAGGTTAGCCTTCTAGGTTTGAACTTTAGCCAGTGACTGTCCCGTTGGATATTAGTTATTGGTTTAGTTTATGCCTTGTTTTGGTTTGTGTTTGGTTTGTTTGGATTCCTTTGTTTAATTTTGAATTAGAGATGCACTTCTGATTTTAGAAAGTAACTAGGTTTGGTTTGAAGCTTAGCTTAGTCTATGCTTAGTTTGAGATTGTTCAGTTCTGGTTTTCAGAGTTTCATAGTCATAAGTGTAGAAACTAAGTCCTCCGACTATAGCGTGACACTATAGTTAGTAATCTGTCATCTGATCTGACCACGTAGCTCCTGCGGATCGACCCTGACTATCACTGTGCTAGTGTGTGTGTTAGGTTTTCTCTTATTTTTGACCGTACGACGACCTAGGTGTGTCACCCTCCCTCCTTCTTTTTTGGCGAAAATGCCATCCATCTCTAGGGTTTGAGATATTTTCCCACCTTCCCATTGGAACCTCTGTCTGTCTGATTTTTTTGGAATTTCTAGGTGTGAATCAAGATAGGGATTCTACTTTGGATCCTGTTCATCCAATTCAATGTGGCAAGAACTAGATATCAAACAAGGAGATCATTTGCAAACAGAGAGGTACAATTCTATGTTCATCCTTTAGTAGCTATAATTGCTATTAACTATATGATCATGAATTATTTTTTCAATAAACTTATGATTTGATCTTGCTAAGTCTTTCGTTGTGCAAATGTTTTGTTATTATGATCAAATCCCTTTAGTTGGGAGTGCCTTTTGTGGCTAAGTGTGCCTTGGTAGCTGCAAGTTTGTATGGTTAAAAACATGTGTGGCTAATATGTGAGTGCCTATATCGCTAGGTGAGATAGAGGGGGGTTGTTGTTTATCGAGGTTTCTAATATCAAATTTATTTTACTCTTTGCTTGCGATATTAATTTATGATAATATTATCATTGGTTGCTCACTAAGCTTAAAAAGATTACCCTATTATGTTGACTAACAGTGTAGGTCCTAGTAACCCCTCAAAATAGAAAGAGAAGGTTGAGGGCTAGAGTATATGCTTGTGTATAGTTTTGTACTAGCATGGTAACCCAGCTTGAAGGATACTCTATGTTTTGTATATTATATTATCCTTTTGATACACTTGTATGCTTTTGGTTTGTATGATGTACACCCTAAACATGATGAGCTTTTGCGTTTAAATATTCTTAAAAAATATACTTTGTATGGAAGTCAGGTGTTACAGTCACTAATTCAATAATTTTGGGTTTTAAAACTTTTAATCTTTTTTATTATTCTAAAATATAATTAAACCTATAAAATTTACTACATTATTTATAAAGATAATAGATAAATATTAATTTTTTGTGGTATCAAAATAAATTATGTTAAGAAATTTAACTATGAATTTAATTGATCTGGGAATATTGTAAATATTTTGTCTTGAAAATATAATGGTATTGATTTGTATTTATATATAAAAAGAATTATATATTTTGATATGTTTTTAAATAGGGTGATCTTAAATAAACCCCCTCCATGTGTGTGGGTGTGTGTGTTGTGTGGGTTGACCCTCACACACACATGTCACATCATGAAGGGTTTTTTTACCAATACCCAAATATAGTATAAAGTTAGAAAGAAAAAATGGTGATGATTAAGTTGGGAATGGTCGGATCTTGGGGTCTCTAGTCTTTTTGTGGGTCATATATATATATATATATATATATATATATATATATATATATATATATATATATATATATATATATATATATATATATGTGTGTGTGTATGTATGTATGCATGTATGCGTGTGTGTTTATACTTTATATGTGTTTGTGTATATGTTTGTTTGTGTATTTTTAGGCTTGTTTTGTACAAAATCCTAAAAGCAATGGACTATGCCTTAGCCTATATAGCTTCTACATGGTCATATCTTATCCATTGGAAAAATCCAAACAAACATATGGTTTGCTGGATCTCTATTGACTGCCTACGTTATTATATAATGTCTTGTACAAAACATTTATCACTTGTGCTGCAACTCCTATAACCATGTATACATGTTGAAATGTTACTTGGTTGCAATATCGCGATTCTAATTATATTATATTTTATGTTAAGTTGACATTGGCAGTAACATCATCATGTTATATATCACAGATGAATAGAAATAACCAAATCCATAGGGAAGTTAGGGAATTATAAATGAAAGCTTAAATAAAAGATATAATATCTAACAACATATACACTTGTTATAAATGTTTTACTAATTGTAAGATTAATACAAAGTAATCTATTTTCATAATATTATCATTTTGAAGTGTTCTTTGTTTTACAAAATCATATAGGTTTCTATTCTTAGATGAATATCTTATGTCAATTTTTCCAAACTCGTAGTCGCCTCACATCCTTGGTAATATATATATATATATATATATATATATATATATATATATATATATATATATATATATATATATATATATATATATATATATATATATATATATATATATATAGAGTTAGTATTAAATGAAATTGTTAAATATAGTGTGATTGTAGGACTCAATGTGGACCATTAGATCAACAAAATCAATGGATTAAATCAAATGGCATTCTTGTAAATAAAATCAAAGAATTCACGTGATTTAATTTAAAAAACCCAGTTGAGGGTAAAATAGTCAAAACCCACAAACCCATATTAACGGAATGTAATCTTCGTAAGCTAAAATCAAGGAAACGATATGATCGATTTCAATTAACACTATCAATAATCAAAATATACACAATCAACATCGGAGGATAGTACAGATGCATTATCGGAAAAAAAAAGTAGTTAGTAAGAGTTTTGAAATTCAATTCTCAGAGAATGGGTAGTAGGATTGTCAACTTTTTTATTCCATTCTTCCGTATTACATTCTTTTTGATTCCATTCTTCAGTTCTGCATTCCATTCTTCAATAATCAACTTTGAGGATGTTTTCCATTCAATAAATCGTGTTTTATGCATTCCATTCTTCAAGAATCGGTTCAACTTTGATGATGTTTTTCATTCTCGGAGAATATGAACTTTGACAGCATTCTCAGAGAATATGAACTTTGACAGCATTCTCAGAGAATATGAATTTTGACAGCATTCTTCAAGTTCTGCATGTACTCGTAAACTATCATTCTCAGAGAATATGAATTTTGACAGCATTCTCGGAGAATATGGAATTTTTGGCAACGTTGGGTTAAAAATTCATATTCTTGAAGAATATAAATTTTGACAGCATTCTAAGAGAATGAACGTCACCAAACTACTAACCACAGACCATAAATTTTGGATAATTACCAAGAAAAAGCCCCAAATCAAATTTGTTTCCAAATCAATCTTCTTGCACAACCTTTTTATTCCCTTTATCCGTAGCTTTTATTTCACAGGTCCCACTTTTTAGCTTTTCCCAATTCCAAAATTAGGATTCCCACTTTTTAGCTTTTCCCAATTCCACGTGACTTCAACAAACACTTGTTGTCTTGCGATTTTCATGTGGATAAATGGCAAAATCAGAAATTGCGATTCATAGCCGGAATCGGATGAAAAAAAAGGCTTGGACTGTCATCGACATCAATTAATCAACATATTGAACCTTAATTAAAACCTTAGATTGGTAGATCATCTGCATCAATTAATAAACTGTTTCGACTTACCGGTGCAACGGTCATAGACAACAACGAACTGGACGCCGGTCAACGATTTGAATGCCGGTCGGGAGCTCGCCGTTGGGGCCACTGAAGGAGACGACGCGGTAGGAGGGAGAGGTCGACTAGGGTTAACGTATCAGAAGAAGATATATAGGGAGAGAGAGATAATTTAGGAATTACGTGATTAGGGATAAAATCAAAATAGAATTAATTAATTAGTATGCTAGTTTCCTATAATGCCCTTTATAATTGATTGGACCAGAATAGGTCCTACATTCACACAATATTTAGAAAATGTATTTGAACCTACATCTATATATATATATATATATATATATATATATATATATATATATATATATATATATATATATATATATATATATATATATATATATATATATATATATATATATATATATATATATATAGATGTAGGTTAATTTGAGAATTCCTAAAAGGTTGAGAACGCGAGAACAAATCACGACCATCAAAATTTTCAGATCAAAGGGTGATATTAATGTGTCATTTATGTAAATTAAAAAAATGTAAAACTAATTTCTAATTATTAAATGGACGAAAAGGGTAGTAAAGGAATTTCGATATTATTGTTTCCAAAAAATAAATCCGTCAATCTCTCACCCCTCTATAATTAAATTAGGGCTTCATCCGGATACTAAACATAGAACCACCGATATCATCTTCAATCTCCACATCGGAAAACAACGTCAAGCTAGAGAAATGTGTGGCATATGGGTAGTAGAGATATTCTTCTGTTTATATATATATAAACAGGTAAGTTTTTTTGTATCATTAATCGATTATGATCATATTTCCTTAAATCATTTTTGAATTTGTAAGACGTCGATGAATTGATACGAAACTTATATTCTGAATGATGACGGAAAAAAAGAAGCGTCGAATTGCTATTTTGGTCAATTAAAATTAGTGATTACTCGATAGATTCATTGAAGAATCTGTTTTGATATGTGAATCCAACAATGAATTGCATAAGGAAAATTTTCCCTATTTCACTGTTTTTTTAGTGGGACCCTATTAACATTTAACACATAAAGAAATGGTTGAAAGTGATACAAATTTACAACTGACAGACAAAAGTATAAAAGGTAATTTTGAAAGACATAAGTACGTATATGCAAGTTTAAATTACAATTGACGAATGGAAAAAGAAAATTTTGAAAGACCAAAGTATGTATATGCAAGTTTATTAGATTCTAATGTACATTTTAATGCATGTATTAGAGTTGTACTTCAATTTTTTATTGCTAAGTAAATTATAATTGTGCTTTTTATTTATTCATTTATGATTAAAGAATTTTATGTTCATTTTAATTGTATTGTTTCCTTATTCATTTATGATTAAGTGATATTAATTAAATCATTCCAATGTTGTTGGCTTATTTATTTTATGTATTTGTATAATCATTGATGAGAGAGTATGTTAAAAGTGACGGTTGCAGGTGACTACACTTTTTAGTTGATGCTCGGTACACAAATATGTGGATTTTGGGAACAAAAAACAAGCACAAGTTCACGTTGAAGCAATTTTAAACATTAATGAATAGTAGAAGGCAAATTCCCCTATAATTAGTGTTGAATCATATTCATTTATTCATTTGTGATTATAGTTATAATAGTCTAAATGATTAGAACATCAGTTATAACTTAGGATAATCATAGATGATTATAGCTATAATCATTGATGATGAGCGGTGTTAATCATTGATGATTAACACTGTAACGTCTACTTTCTATTATCATTTGTAATCATCAGTCATATGCATATACATAACATTATAATTTATGAGTTATTTTTATTTTGAATGTGCTCGAATTGAACTTGATTTTGCAGGTGTGAATCCAATAATAATAATGATCATGAGTGCCCCTCTTTCTTTTGTATGTGATTGCAGCAACAAGAAAAATCAAAGCAACAATAATCATCGGAGCTGCAACATTGTTTTAATGATTACCATTTAATCGAATATTTTTATATTTGTTTTAATCATTTGTGATTACACCTATACTAGTTTTTTTTTCTTTTTACATTGTCTTTTATTCATTAATGATTACAAATGTATTGTTTCCTTTTTATCTTTGTGTTATAATATCAAATATAATTTTTAAAAATTCTCAAAAAGTTCATTTTATGTATATTTTATTCATTGATGATTACAACAGAATTTTGTATAATCTCTATATAATATTGTTAAAAATTAAATCACTAAAATTATAAATTTCTTTTTCTATTCATCCATGATTGAAACCATGAAAAAGAAGAACAAATTAAAATTTCGAATTTTGACAAAATAATTGATAAAAATATTTTTTTTATCTTCCATTAATTAAATAACAAAAAAATCAATTAATTCATTTATTTTAGGTAACAACAATCGTAATCTCTATAATCATGGAAACATAATAAATTAATCCCATGATTATAGGGAAAACATAATTATTTAGGATTTTTAATTAATTAGACATATTGTTAAATTACTTTAATATCCCTATAAAATGATTGGTCCAGAATCATTCTCGCATTCTCAACCTTTTAATTCTTCTCAACCTTTTAATTCTTCTCATTTTAACCTCTCCATACAAGAAGTAGAATATTATCAATCCAAACATAAACATTACACCATACTGTCATTAGCTTCATAGCACTCCTTTGTGAATGTATAGAGAAGATATAAGAAAATTCAATTATCTAATTTTCAGGATTAAGTTTTCTAAAATCTTAAAGAAATCGATAATTTATATTAAAATAAGAAAATTGCCTAACTTTTAAGTGTTTTTATAAACCGTTATAACACATCACTTTTGTTTGATTTAAGTCTCTTGAGAATGAGATTGTAGTTACATGAAGTTGATTGAATGTCATCAGTTTGATCTGATTTTCCCAGAGTTGTGTTTCCATACATAAATGCCAAAAAGATTCAAAACAACCATTATAGAATCTTCTAGTAATAAGTAAGTAATATACACACTCCAAATTTTATAATATACATATGCATCAATGTATCTATATATCTTTGTAAGTATGTATCTATGTATATATCTGTGTGTGTATATTTATTTTAGTGAAACACTATATAAAATAAATCTCATTGTTTCCATACTGCGATTACACCTCGGCCAGTTCTTTACAAATGATTAAGCTTTAAACTATAAAATATTTTTATTTAAAGGTCTAACTATATATGTCAACCAATAATATATTTTGATGGCCTCTTCTCATATAAACTTTGTTATGGCGATGATATTATTGTTTTATGAAAGATCGGTAATTCCTTTCGTGATGATCAATTCTACATATCATATATGGGGTGTTTGTTCAAACAACCAGTTGCATGAAATAATAATTAATTGAAATTAGCCATTCATTATTCCAAGATCATGTTCTTTTATTAGTAAATGAGAAAACCCAAAACATAAGATGTTCGTTCACAATTACAATTCTTTTAATGATAAAAATGTTTGAGATTCTTTAAGATTCAGAAAAATCCATTTCCTATATAGTTAGCAAGGAGTCCATCGTAAAGGAGTGAGACTACAACTAGCAGAGATCCCCACCCATCTGTTAAAGGACTCGAAAACGGGTGCGTTATTTTTCCAAATCCAAAATATGGCACCACGAAATCAATTAACACTACTATAATGTGCTTTCAAGAAGTTTTCTAAAAGTGATCTAAAAATTTGGTTTCATGACCAAATATTATGTTGTCTAAATACCTGTCTAATGCTTGAAATAGTCTACATCTTAACTGAATCATATTCATTGATAAAGGTCTGGATTTTTAAAGTATGTTGTAGTATTTCCCAAATAAATGATCTACTTCCCTAGAACTTACCAAATCATGATCTATATATATAATAATTAAGACTTTTTAGACATAGCATTCATTTAATCATAAGTTATAGTTGCTTTAAGCAACTGAAATGTTCCATAAATAATAAGTTTTTGTAGGCTTTTTAAAAACAAAATGTTTTCTAAAAACTAATGTTCCAGATTGTTTTTGTAACATAATCATTTTAAGTAAAAGATTTTTTTAATAAAAGATTCTATATTTTACCTATAATAAAAAACATGATTTAAAGTTGTATAGACATAAAGTTTAATTTCTTACATTTCCATACACAATAATACATACTAGCAGCCTTTCAATTCTATATACACCTAATACGAACACACTTAATAGTATAATTCTTTCAAATCTATACATTGTTCTTATGCTTCTATTAACATAATAGAAACTTTATTTCAAATCTACATAGATGATATGCACCTATTTGCACTTCAGACATATAACAACTTGCTTTCCAATTTATACACATAACACAGTAAAAGATTATTAATGAAGGTGTGGAGAATTTTTTGAATATAGAAGCAAACTGGTAAAGCTTTTTTTGACATGTTATCTACTTTCAAATCGACATAAATAATATAATAGACACCAAATTTACACACATGAAATAGTAAGATAACTATAACAACATGCTTTAAAATCTAAATACAAAATATGAACGTATGTCACCCAGATTAGTCATTACTTTCTATAGAAAATAGTAAGAGGTAAAACTATGGAGGTTTGGATGGTAAAACAAACCAAGTTGAAGCATATCTAAAATCTGGAATATTTCTTGCATATCTATGAATATAAATAGAGAAATTGTATTTGTTCCTACTTTTTATTCCTACTTATGTTCCTATTCATGTGAAATTGTGACATGTGTCTTAAAATATTATTTATTTTATTAAATGTGACACTTGTCACAATTTCACATGGGTAGGAACATGAATAGGAACAAAAAGTAGGAACAAATACAATTTCTCATATAAATATGGTGCGAGGGTTTGTAATTTCATAATCACAAACACAATTATCGATAAAAAGAAACTTATGATCAAAAGGGTAAACACTTACTATGTAGGCTTCATAGGTTAGGTGTACAAGAAATGAGTGAAGAAAAGCATGGTTAGCAGTATACAGGGGAGTGAATTCAATCGAAAAGCTTTGAAATAAATGGTGTACATCATAGATGTTTTTTTTGTTTTCATTATAAGGGTATGACCATATAATTTAACGCCCATATATCATGCTTAAATTTTTTAGAAAAAGATTATGGCTTTTACTAAAAAGACTAAAATAAAACCCACTTTTCTAGATGATATGTTATATGTTATTTGCTATATGTACAAAGAATCAACTTAATACTTGATGACCGAAATAATATGTAAACAATACATAAAATAACAAAAGCAAAAATCAAACTAGATCATATTGTTTTCACTAAAATATAACCATAAATAGACATCATTTCCTCTTGTGGAAATAAGTTGAAGTTGGTAATTTCAAATTAATTGATCATAAATGATAACCCCTACTTGGTTTGAGATATTAATATGATGAAGAGTAAACTTTTGAGAAAGTTTATTTGATGGTTTTTTGGATATGAAAATTTCCATAACAATGAGTAATCCTATTTGTAGAAAATACTCCATAAAAATAACTGTTTCTTGAATATAAATAAGATTAATAAAGATTACATGGGACTAGAAAGTCATAACTAAGTTTAAACAAAAAACCCCATTAGTTTTAAAACTTGAGATCTAGAGCTTACATAACATAATATCCCACCGTCATCATTAATTGATTGCAAATCAGTACTCATCATTTTCAAATTTTTGATAAAACCCTACTTTTTTTACAAAAGAGCGAGTCTTATCTGACATTGATTTGATACTGAAACTACTTTTTGTCTTTTTCCAATGCAAAATTTGTCAAAGAAACAAACTAGTTTCTAATAATACCGAATCATTTAGTTTTGAATCAAGAAGGTTAAAAAACTTATTAAATGGTTTTGTTTTTCTCAAGAAAACAAAACTTGTATCAAATTAATTAAGTTGTGAAAGCTTGATATCCATATTAGTTGTCCTTATAATTTCCAATACATTATAAATTGTGCGTGTTTAACATGTATTAATTATGTTATTGAAGTGTACAAATTGATATGTTGTATTAGTGATAATCCAAATCCATTTCTATTATATACCACAAGCTAGATATTTACAATTTCGATCATGATGTTTCACTGTCAATCAAATTATCTTATTTAAAAATTCTTTCTATTTTTAGTATTCTCACAAAACTTTACGCGCTTATCTAAATAGGTTGGGATAATGTGTACTCCTCTTAGGTTTTGAGAACCATGTGATCTTGATGATGTTATGGATGATGTCGTTATAGAATGATTTTTTCTCAAACTCTAAGGAGTTCTGTTTCTCTCATTTGAATCCTAAAAATTGATGAAGTTGTAACCAACACCATATATATATATATATATATATATATATATATATATATATATATATATATATATATATATATATATATATATATATATATATATATATATATATATATATATATATATGTATATTTTTGCAAGTAGGGATAAATCCTATTACACGGGTACGTAATATACTACAGCCTAGCTAGGTACATATGGGACTGCTCGGTCGATACCGTTGAACCTTCCCTTTCTCCAAGTAGATGCTGCACAGAGACTAGACCCGCACACGCAATCGGCAAACCCTGGCGCAAACCACGTCCCACCCCGTAAGTGACGTCCTGCAGGCAACAGACTGGGTAAACCAGCCCCGGGTACACAAACAACAACTAGCACAGAGGCTACAAATGGAGCGTTAATATCTTTGGCTTCCACTTACACACGGCAAGGTTCGAACCCACAACCTCGCATACGCGAGGCGAGAGTCTTACCCGCCACGACCACCCTTGAGTGTGTGTATATATATATATATATATATATATATATATATATATATATATATATATATATATATATATATATATATATATATATATATATATATATGTTCAAACGAGAACCACTAAAAGGTTAAGAACCGTGAGAACCGATATTCACACATTAAGAATTATGTTTTTTTTCGTATTTTTTGTTTTTTCACACTTGTTTATTATGTGAAAATACATCAAAGTTAATAAATTTCCTTATTTTTTAATATGTTTTACAATATTCACAATATAATAAAATTTGTAGTTATTAAAATGTGAATACTATAACGTAAGGTTTTTATTAAACTGTGAATTAGTTGTTCTCACGGTTCTCAACATTTTAATGGTTCTCATTTGAACCCTTCCCTATATATATATATATATATATATATATATATATATATATATATATATATATATATATATATATATATATATATATATATATATATATATATATATATATATATATATATATAATCCACTTAATACTTTATGGTCGGAATAATATGTAAACAATACACAAAAGTTATAAAAATAAAAATCAAACTAGATCATATTGTTTTCACTAAAATATAGCCATATTATTATTATTATTATTAAATAAATAAATAAATTATTACTACAATTGTTGATATTGGTAATGATAAATTAATTAGTTATAAATGATAACCCCTACGTGGTTTAAGCAAGACAACTTCGTTATCTTTAGCCATCTTTTTCCTTTCGTTTTCCATTGGACGTATCACTTTATTTTAACAAGAGTTATGAACCAAAATATGTAACATCTTCAAGGAACTAATTTTTTATATCACCACACCTTTAATATCTTCTGCCTATTTACAATGGCTCTTTACTTCTATGTCTTTAGCCATTTGGTTAAAGTTTGTATGCAATAAAGATGAGCCATTTACAGATGATCCACCTTGTTTTGATTGGATTAGTCATTTCATCCAAAGAGTTCTATAGGTAAAATTCGAGATCATCATGAAAAAAATAATCAAGACATATTTATAACATTATGCACATGGATTATAGAAGTGATCACAATATATGTGATGAAATGCAAAAGTTTGAGAGATTAATATGATGAAGAGTAAAATTTTGAGAAATTTTATTCGATGGTTTTTTGCATATGCAAAAATTCCATAACAATGAGTGGGCGTATCTGTAAAAAGTACTCCATGATAATGACTGTTTCTTGAATATAAACTAGTATTCGGACAGTCCGCGCGATGCTGTGGAATTCCCGTATATTGAAAAAACGCAGCTCGACAAAGACAAATTACGTAAATGACGGAAAATGTAACTTTAAAATATAATAAGGGACTGGAATCGTAACTTACGAAATACCAATAATATAATTTTATAATAAATAAGGTGAAAACAATTAATTCAAAATTAGTTGAGGGGAAAAAACGTAAATATAAAAGTTTACTATAAAAAGAATCAAGATTGTTATTTCCAAATCAAAACTTATTTACAATTTGTATCCTATATTTTACCAATAATATTATGATCTGAATTTAATAATAATGGTTCTGGAGATAGCAAAGCCAAATGAATAGTACTATTCTCCTCACAAACGAAATTTGCTAATTAATATATATATAATAAGAATGATAAAGATTACACGGAACTAGAAAGTTATAACCAAGTTTAAATAAAAATATAAGTAGTTTTGAAACTTAAAATCTAGAACTTATATAACATACTATCCCGCCGTCATCATTAATTGATTACAAACGAGTATTTTAGTTCTTTAATGAAATGCTACTCTTTTCCAAAAAAAGTGAATGTTATCTAACATTGATTATAAGTTGGGGCTAGCCCACTTGGCTAACAAGGTGATTACTAACAAGGAGGTCATGGGTTCAAACCCTGGCACTAACATAACAATGAGTAGTTTAGGAGTAGGAGTAGGATAAATTTGCCGTTCAAAAAAAAAAATCTAACATTGATTTCATACTAAAACTACTTTTTATATTCTGCAATGAAAATTTTGTCAAAGAAACATATTAGTTTCCATAAAAGACCGAATCATTTAGTTTTGAATCAAGATGATTAAAAAAACTTACTAAATGGCTTGGTTTTTTATCAAGAAAACAAAACTTGTATCAAATTAATTAAGTTGTGCATGTTTGACATTCATATTAATTATCCTTATCATTTAAATAAGATTTTAAATACAAAACTTAAATAAAAAAGTCAAATAAATCTAAAAGATTTAATAAACAACTTTTTAACACTTAATAAAATTAAACAAAATGTTAAATATATAACCTAATTCGAAAGGTAAAACTAACTAAAATTTATAATATTTATAATAATTAATTTTTTTCTAAATAAGTGGTTTCTATATTAATAAACAACAATAAGAGTTAAAACAATATTATAATAGTATAATACATTACAATGGAAACATTATTTCATATTTGAAATAATCATCATGATCAAAATTGAAAAGGGTTTGTCAAACTAATTATTTTTAAACTAATGAACCATAAGGCTATATGTTATACAATCCCTACAGTTTGTGGGATGCTGATGTAACCTATCTCTTATGCCAGAAACATCATTTTGCTGAAGATGACCCCAGTGATTAGAGACCTCGTGGTAGTACACTCGCTGGATTCCAACTCTATTTTCTTTCTTTTTCTCGATTACATGATAATAACAAATGTCACTACAAAAACTCATAGATAAAAATGATCAATAAACTATATTTTGTATTGACTATGTTCTTGATGTATGATTAGATTACATTAGCTTATATGTAGTGTTTTTATAAAATTTTCTTGAATTTAAATAACTTACGAATTATATAATTGTCTTTAACAAAATAGTATGTTAGATATATTCTTCTATTTGAGGTTTTAGGATTTTAATAAGTTTTGGTTACTTCAATAAGTAATACTGACAAAATAAATAAAAGACACATATATAATATTTATTTTAATTTAGAAATTTATGAAATTTAGTTAAATTAACTACATTACTTACACTTAACTAACCAATAAATTATATTATCTAACATGGAATACTGAATTTTTATATCTATTGAAACTTATTTAGATAATTAATATTAATTATTCAAAAAGTTGATTGAGATGTATTAATTAAAATTTACAAATTTAAATAAACTTAAAAAATTCAAATTATATGGCAGTAAGTTATTTATCTTGAAAGTTATCAAACTTCTATTATATATGAGTATCAAACTATTTTACTTTTTGATGCTAACTTTTTTTTTTAATTTTTCAACATATTATACTTAATTATTAATTAAAATATCTTAGTCGAAAGGATTATTGTGTGACTTTTTTCAAGTTTTGGATGCAAATATTACTATTAATATTGTTGGATTAGGTGTCTAAGCCATGACTTTATATTTATATTTATCTTGTTAATTGAAGCAAAGTCCATTTGGGTTGTCCTCATAGCTGGAGGTTAGGATAGAGTTCAGTAGAGTAAAAGATTGATTTATTAATTGTTTAATAAATCAATAGAATTAATTAAATGGTTTATTAATATATTTAAGTGTTAATATATTAATTAGAAACTATAATAATTAATTAAGATTTAATCTAGAATTAATTGGATTTAATTCAATGATTAAATTAATTAATTAAAAGTGCAGGGACTGGTTTTTATTTATTTAATAGTTGAATAAATAACTGGCCAGTGGACAGGGGCCAAAAGTGGCGCCAACTATGGAGGCTTCTCCATAGGTGGCGAAACTCTATTAGGGTTTAGAAAAGGCTTAGTCCATTTAGTCAGCATGCTTGCCCATTTGGAGGCTCCTTAGGGTTTCAGCTGTAACCCTTGGAGGCTATAAAAGGAGGCACCTGGCCACCCTAAAACCTGCACCATCTTCAATCAAGATTACTCTGCTGGATTGTCTTCTCCATTGCTTTGGGTGTGACACCATTTGAGGCAGGACACTTGTGCTGCTAGCTTCAAGGATCATAAGATCAAAAGGTTGGTTTTCTCAGTTTTGATCTTTAGAAATAATTGTTGGCCTTAGGATTTTAGTTTATTATCTTCATAGAAGAAAACATAGATCTTTCTAGGGTTGCATGTGAACCATAAGATTTATTTGTTTATTGTTTGCTAGAAAACCCTTCAGTGGTATCAGAGCTTAGGCTTGTTTTCTTATGAATTGATATAAACTGCTTGAATGATTCTTGCCTTGAGTGTTTTTGCGAAAAATCCTCTTGGAATGGCCTAAATTTCGTTGCCAAGGCTAGGGTTTCCTAACCCTAGCCGCCAAGCCCCATGGTCCCCTTTATTTGCTTGCCTTTTAAGTAGGTTGTTATTTTTGGTAACTGTATCTAATAAATAACTGGAACCCTTATTTGTTGGCTTGCTTTTTTCGAACCATAGGGGCCCTAGATAGAAAATTAATTTGATTAATTTATAAAATCTATCTTAAGATTTAATTAGTTTAATTAATTGTTAATTAAAAGATCAATTAAATCAACTTAAAGAATTAATTTAAATTTTCAAAAAATTGTTTAAAATTTACGAAAATTATGATTAAATTAATTCTAAAATATTTTAATGAGATTAAAATATATCTTATATATTTATGATTAAAAGTTAATAATTATATATAAGATTAAATGGTTAGTCTTACTGTTAGTAGGCCTCATTCACAAAACTGTCCTATAAATAGGGTATAAGGCGACTGACTATAAAATGGCAGTCTAATGGGTATCCACTCTTACCCACCGCTCTCCTGGTCAGTCGAGTGTCGTTAGCCAAACGGGTTTGATAGAACCGCTAAGCCTCTTAAAAGTATAATGCTATAATTGAAAGTACTAGAACTTTGAACAAAAACCAATCTAGTTACTTTAGGTTAAAAAAATGTGAATTGGTGCTAATCCATGGAATTGCACATTGCAATTTGTGAAACATTGCTGGAGCGTGTGTGGTTAACCGGCACACCAATAGGGGTTCACAAAGACTTGCAATGGGTTTCTCGATTTTGTCATTATTAACGGAGCGTGTGTGGTTAACTGACACATTAATTAGAGATGGCAATTGACTTCGAGAGTACCGAGCGAATTTGCATGGTTATTCACACCCGGTTTGTGATCCTCGGCATCCCAGTCACAAACAGTGGGACACATCTGAGACTAAACATGCCATTGAATAGTTCAATGTGTCTCAACAGATCTAGGAATTTCATAAGATGAAATTGATAAGTGCATTATCTACCTTAATGACCATTATGTTGTGATTACGGCATCCCTCTTCACACCATAGTTGGGGCATTTTGGGTCCTAGCCTTAATAAATAATATATTGGGTAATTATTTAAAAGGATTAATTAAACTAATAAATTCTGTTTATTGTAGATGTCTGAAACAAGTCTCTATTCTCCTCCTTATCCTCCTTCACCCATTTCTGAGTGCTTCAGAATGCACCTGCTGCATATGCTAAGGCTGACTGGCCTGAACCAAATGGTATGGCTTCATAAATAGAGAATAGTTCTCTGTTTTGTTGGCAAGCCATATCTGACTAAGTGTCCGCTCCCCAAATGTGACATCACACAGTAGCTTGTGATGAGCATGACTCCTTGATTGTTAAGTCAAGGAAAGTTCATTGCCTAATACTATTGATCATTGACCCCGAGTTTCGCAGGAATTTAGAATTCCTGGGGTCAGATAAGTTAACACAGCTAGTTGTGGAAAAGTTCCATGAACTGGTTAAGAAAGGACGAACTAAGATCTTCAAAGAGTTTAAAGTGTGCAGGAAGTAGCACCAGTTCACATGTTCTCAAGACTGAGAGGCACATAGGTGAACTGTATAAATTTGGTCCCCTTTTTGATCGGGAGTTAAAGCATTAGATCGACTCGCTGATCCGTTCATCCTGATGTACAGGAAGGGAAACCAGATAAGACAATCGTGGATATGTATTCAATGTTGACTCTGTATGAGTCGTTCATAGAGAAGCATAGTTCCATTGATTCAGCTGCTTCAGGATTAAGTCCAGTAATAGGACACCTCAAGAAATGATCCAGATCGTCTGGACCGGTTCCTCGATGTTTCAAACTGGGAATCCACAGAGTGGGACACAGTCACGGAAAGATTGGAAAATGCTCCGAAGCCGAACAGTTTGGCAACTCAGAAATATCTTAAAACTCAGAACCCCTGATCCTTAGTTTCTTGATACAGGATGTGTTTCTCACATTTTCTCTGTATGCATGGACTCTGTAGGATGTGGGATGTTGTTGCATAGAAGCATTTTCAGATTGGATCTGAAGCTCATGCAGTTTTAGAGTTTAATTAGATATTGAAATCATGTTATTAGCTTTTAGATGTGTATGACATTGTTTATCATACATTACATTGTTCAAGGATTCTGTTTTAATAAAATTGTCGTTTTTGTTTTAACACATGTTGTTTGAAAGTATCCTTGAAATGTTGTATGATTGTGTTGAATGCACGAATAGTAATAACTTGAATATTAATTCATCCAATGCGTTTGGATTCAGGAATTGTGTCTTTTATAATTGTTAATATAAATGTTATAAGAATCAATTCAACCAAAGGTCCAGTTGGACAGGACTTTGGAATCATTTGACTTAGAGTCTCATGATGAATTGAGTTCTTAATGTGTCAAGAAATGAATCAGTTGGACAGGTCTTTGGAATCATTTGACTTAGAGTCAGATGATGATTAAGTTCTTTATTAAGCGCATATGGCAAGAAATGAATCACCCAAAGATCCAGAGGATAGGATTTTGGAATCAGTTGACTTAGAGTCAACTGAAGATTGCAAGTCTTGAACAGAATTAACAAAGTCACAAGTTTACATAGATATGTAAAAGGCATTGAGATTAGGAGCAACGGACACATCAGTTGTTGTGTATTGCTCGAATCTTCAAATAGAACACAATTGTTTGTACTTCACAATATTTGTCATTCGATATGACAAATATGGCTTCGCTTATCAGAATAAGCGATTGAATTGAAACCTTGAACAGTTCAAGGACTTTAAAGGAAGTACAAGATCAACAGAACCCGAGTGACAACATAAACTGAGAAAATGTTTCACAGTTCATCCTCTTCCAAGAACATTAATAGCCATAATGTGTCTTAGGGAAGATGATGGAGCATTGGTCGAAACAGTTCGATCCCCAATGTATGAGATACATTGTAAATAAATTTCCGGTAAATTAAACACTAAACCAGTCAGACCACATAAACCATATTATGACCGCATCTTAGACTAAGTGGGTTTTGCAAATGCTGTCTGAAATGTAAAGCTGGGATTATCCCACTTGTGCATTGAAAGTCCAGGGTCATGTAGCGTTCGTCCGAACCTCATGACTAGCCTGAACCCGATCAGCGTTGTCGTTTCACTGGCTATCCCGCTGTACCTGAAAAAGAAAGAGCTCTTTTAGAAAGAACTCATGTTCTAAGGGAACAATGGGAGTTGGGACAGTCCTGAATGAGTTCAGGATTAGCCAAGTGAAAGAACCTTTAGTCATCACTAGGCTTAGAGCAGAAATCAGATTTCTGTTTCAACACTGACATAATCTTCTCTTGACCAGTAGTACTGATCACCATCATAAGTAGTTATGATTGGAGTGACATACCGAATAGTGGTGAAACACTATAGTTGGTACGGATTTACAATCCGACTACTTGGAAGCATTGGTGAGCCCGTTTGCTACCAGTTAAGAGAATCTTAGGACGAGATACAGTCTATGTGGCATTTTTGATTGATTTTACACCTGGTCTATAAAAACTAGTGGGAGTAATTGAATCATCAAAAGAAAGCAGCATGGACAGAAACGTACCTTCAGAACATCTGGTTGAGTGAGACGATACTCAGAGTCAAGTAATTGACCCCGAGAGAAGCAATCTCAATAGAAGATGAAATCTGAAAGGATTCTGCATGGCACATTGTAAGTCATTAGTGGAGCGCGTGTGGATCACCGGCACACTAATAGGGACTTACAAAGAGTATGCCACTACAAAGGTACAAGGGCCCGGGGTTAACCCCACAGGTATCTCGTAAGAAAGGATATTCAGATTCTCAAAATATGCCAAAGGATTGGACTTTGAGAAAGGGCTGAAAGATTTCCATTAAGATGTCAGAAAGGTCTGGATTCTCAAAATGTGCCAAAAGTTCTGGATTTTGTGAATAGTCCATAACCGTGTCAAAGCCAGTGGGAGTGTCGCTGTTATCTACTATCTCCATATGTGAGTTACATATTGTTTCTAGGAAACGTCTCTTTTCATTACAAAGTGTAATGACTTGGTGTTAAGAGACGGATCGCTATGAAAGACTTAATAAAGATACGGCATACTCAGGTGGTTATAAACGTCTATGAGATAGATCGAAACTTTGCTAAGATGATCTTGATAAGACTCAAGATGCATAACTCAGGAAAGGAGTTTCCTATGGCATGAGAGATATAAAGAAGGTGCAGCATACTCACATAATCCATAGACATCTATCAGATAGGTGTTGTCATCAGTACAGACCTAGCCACAGTAAACATGATCTAAGATGCATGAGAAGTGTCATGAACATGTCCTGATGATTTTATGCTTAGAGCATAGTGAGTCAGATTCAGGATATGACCTGGCTAGGAATACTTAATGGATTCTGTATATACGTAAGAAATCATTGGAAAATAATTAATGTGAATGTTGATAGTAATTTGAAAAGACTTTCAAATAGTAAAAGGACTTAATGGTTAAAGAGTTTCGTTGGCATTCCGATGGAGCACGTGTGGGTCACCGGCACATCCTAACACCTCGAAATAGTCTTAGGGTGCAGTCATGTGGACTAAAGATCCCGAGAACCATGGAAAGTCACAATACGTAGAATGGAGTTGTTAGTGAGAATGACGGTATGACCAAAATTGAAATATCATCGGAAGGATATCCGATCGGATAAAGTGTATAAATGTATGACATTTGGATACATAGAAAGAGTGAAAGGTCATCCAGACATAGATACATAACATGAATTAAAAAGTTTAAAATAAAATCTAGAAACCGATAATAGTTTTATGAAAAAATCCGACTTGGTGATTACCTCGTGGAGACTTGGTAATTAGGCAAGAGTAGCTACCAGTCAGTTTTTAAGTTTCGTTTTTGCATGTTTCACTTCCCGAATAATTTGATTATTCAAAGGTCCACAGTCACTCATACTTTTCAGGAGTAAGTATGAATGAAGACTGTCGTGAATTGGTTTGTAGATTGTCTAAGGAGTTAGACATTGCAGTAAGACTGCTACAACGATCACGAGTACTTAGAAATAGAGATTTGAGTATTGGATAAACCCGCGCTCAATAGATTGCTTCATGGATTACATCACGAGCAATGTTGAGACGATAAGATCATATGATCACTTATCTATGGACAGAACTGACTGGGTCAGAGTTCGGCAGCAGTTTCAAGGAAGCTGCGGGTTGTTTATTAATCAGAAGATAAATTAAAGTCATAGACTTATCCAAGTGGGAGACTGTAACACCACGATACTTTTGATAAGTATTAAAATGTTAATTATAGTGTATCTATGATTTAACATGGTGTTCTAAGTATTAGAAAGTTAATACTAGCAAAGGGTAAATTGGTCATTTTACCATAAAAGGGTAATTTGGTCATTTGACCATGTGAAGGACCAATTATGTAAAATTATTGTTGCTTGTGGCAAAATTATAAGAAATGAAAGTTTTATTGTAATAAAACTTGATTATAGTGCCAAAAGTTCAAGAAATGAAACTTAGGGACTAAAAGTGAAAATCTGGAAAATATAAAATAAGAAATATATCTCTCATATGTTGGCTGAACTTTGAGAGGTTACGGGAATTCTTCTTGAAGGCAATTTCTACAAGGCTTTGAAGATTGAAGCAAGAAATCGAGAAAGCAAGGTAGAAATTGAAGATTTCAAAGTCATAAAAGGTTAGTAATGAATTCTAACCTAAGTTTTGTGTGTGTTCTTCTTGGGATAATCTGGAAACTGAAATTCAGTTATGATCCAGGAGGCTTGTAAGATTTCTAAGCCTCAAACATGCTTATGTTGTAATAATTCATAACAAACATAAAGTATGTTGCTATTGTTGAAGAATTTGGAAAAATTAGAACTTTACTCAAGAACCCTAAATCATGAGTTTATATGATCAGCTTGATTCTAATGAGTTCTAATGAGTTCCAAATGTTGTTAATGATGAGAATAATCAGTAGAAATGATTAATTTTGAAGAATTTCGGTTTTTGGACCAAAATGTCAAAAACGGGAATTGTTGGAAAATGTTTGAAATATATGATTTCCATGGGTTAAAACTAGATGTTAATGAATGGTTTTTGACCTGGAACAATCCTCTATCGATTAAGTCATGTAATAAGCACTTAATAAAGGAAAATGGGATTTTTAAGCACAAAATCGGACTTCACTGCCTGGAACTGCAACAGGCGCGACGCGGCCCTCACACTGGGCGCGACGCGGGGTCGAGGCAGAAGCCATAAAACATTCTGTTAAAATTTGGAGTAATTTCCAAATTGGATTTTGATGCTAGGCTTATCCGATTGACCTGAAATTTTGAACATAGGTCTAATATGTTGTGAAACTTCATGGAAAATTATCGGAATACGTATACGACCTCCCGAAAGTACTATAGTAGAATACGCGTATTTCGGGAAGTGTATTAAATTTTTATAATGATGGTTATTGCTCAAAAATGATTGGAAATGGTCCCCAATTGTATTGTATAGGACTCTTGTGTAGTAGAGTCAACTGAAATGGTAATTAACCTATGATCATTTGGTATATAAATGAATATATAGGTACGGGACGAACGGTTGTAGTGTATACAAAGACAAGAAACAACCGGAACTAAATGCAGCGAGTATCCAGGTGAGTAATCTCACTGATATCATATATGCTATATGATGATTGAATTGTTACAGATTTGAAACTGTTTTGGGGGACAAAATTGACAGTTGACGGATGTCAATGATATGACAATACCAGATAAGCCGTGAGTCTACGATAGACAAGAACGGAGCTGTGAGTCAAATCTTGAAAAGGCAATACCGGATAAGCCGTGAGTCAATGAAATGACAAGAACGGAGCCGTGAGCCATAAATGATTATAAAATGAAATGAATTTAACTGGTGCGGCATATATGGCTATGATATTTGGTGCGGCCTATATGGCTATGATATTGGATCCTATATCCAACTGGTGCGGCCTATATGGCTATGATATTGGATATTATATCCAACTGGTGCGGCCTATACGGCTATGATATTGTTACAGGTACATGGTGCGGCCTTTTGGCTATGATATTGCTACAGGAACATGGTGCGGCCTTTTGGCTATGATATTGGGTTATTGAAACCAATTGGTGCGGCCTGAGGGCTATGATATATATATTGAAAATGTTTTGGTGCAGCTTATTTAGCTATGACTCGTGGTGCGGCTTAAATTGTAACGCCCCAATTTTCAATCAAAAATTTTCTTTAAAAATGTAAGTAAAAACATAGATAATCTTATTAACATGCTTAAGCGGTGTTCATCAAAACTATTATCAGAGTGTATACGTCCCATAATTATATAAATCTTATTTAATAATATAACTGCAAATCATAAATGTGCGATGCGCCGCCGTCACGCCGAGCTCACCCCTTTATCAACCGAAGTACCTGAAAATGTTTTAAAATCAACGGGTAAGCATAAAGCTTAGTGAGTTCCACAAATTACCATACATGCCCACACATTAAACAACCCGTCCTCGAGAACGACCCGACCCTACCCGTCATACAACAGCTACGGGCGTCCATCATACAACAGCTATGGACACGGGAAGGTTCTACCCATCATACAACAGCTATGGGTTCCCGGTTATGGCCCAGCCCATCATACAACAGCTATGGGACAAGGCAATAGTCCAACTCGCCATACAACAGCTACGAGGGGACACGCATCAGTACTGAGCCCAACAACAAATAACCACAGATATAGAGCAAATCATATAACTGTAAACAACACACAAGATGCCTAACATGCAACATCATATAGTAAGGTGATGATACTCACCTGAATCACAACCGTCCGGATAATCGCTAATATCCCAAACTAGGCTCGTCCGATCACCTAAATCCCACATATACAACATATTAAGTACTGGCTAAACTCTTATAGACTTGCCTAAAGGTCAGACCCAACGTTTGCCACCAAACCAGGGTCAAAACCAAACCTTTGGGTCAAACAGTCGCTCGCCGCGGCGTGGCTCCTCACCCTACGCGCCGCGGCTACCATCGCATAATTACGAGGGTTCAGCCGAGTCCGCGCCGCTGACATAGCCAGTCCGCGTCGCGGCTCGTAACATTCCAAAATGTTATTAGCGCTTAACAGTACATCAATCGGCTAGGGTTCCTTTCTAAACCCTTCCTGGGATCAGAAACTACCCTAAAGTCACTTCCTTATGGACATGCAAGTCCATGCATGTCCTTGGTCCAAACCATAAGTGTTACAAGTCATCTAAGGCTACAAACCAATGGGTAATACCACATGACGAGATAAAAAGGAAAGTCAGAAAGGTAAATCTTCTTACCTTATTCTGAAAAGCGGAATGATGCCCACGATCCGTCGAAAGCCTTCTCTCGCGTTGGATCTCCCTCTTCTAATCTCCAAAAACCTCTAAAGTCTCGAACCCGAAGAGTCTCAACCAAAACCCGTCGCCTCTACTCCATAAATTCCCAAAAAACACGAACCCTAGGGCTGGGTCCCTTTATATAGGCGTTTAAACTCGAATTAGGGTTTTTCATGACTGCGGCGCACCGCGCCGCGGATTTTACCGAGCCGCGCCGCGCGTACGAAATCACTCGCGTATCCAGATCCTTCCCGAGCCGCGCCGCGGATCCATCCGGGCCGTGCCTCGGTGGAACGGGTCTTACAATTCTCCCCCACTTGAATGGATTTCGTCCCCGAAATCTGTGCCTGAAAACAACTTGGGGTAATACCTCCACATTTTCTTCCTCGGGTTCCTAAGTCCATTCAGACCCCTTACGATGCTGCCACTACACCTTAACTACCCCTATCGTCTTATTTCTTAAAGTCTTTATTTTCCTTTTCTTTGATAGCAACCGGTCGCTCCACATAATTCAAGCGTTCGTCAATTTGGGTACCCTCCAAGGGCACAATTGAAGTTTCATCGGTAATACACTTCCTGAGTCGGGAAACGTGGAACGGTCGTGAATCTGGCTAAGCTGCTCGGGCAGCTTCAATCGGTAGGCTACCTTACCTACTTGTGAGATGATTCGATATGGTCCAATATACCTAGAGCCAGGCTTTCCTCGATTCCTAATAACCCCTTCCCAAGGCGACACCTTAAGAAGAACAAAACTTCCAACCTGGAACTCGAGATCGGACCATCGTCTCGCAATTTCTCTCCCAATTGCACGCTACAGAATGCGTCACATTGCACAGCCTCAACTAAGAAATCTAGAAGTTACTACAAGCCTGATTGAGCCATAGATTCTATCTACTATACTAACAACGATCCGTTATACCCGGGGTCCAACTTTCCAGTACATCGGTACCTTAACGACAATACTCCGACCGATAAACTCAGGTCCTATCACTGCATATTATCATGATTCTTCTTCCGGCTCAAATCAGTCTACAATCTCTTCCTGAACATATAGAAATCCTGACACCCTCTCCCGTGCATTTCTCGTGTGCTAACCATTATCATAAAGCACTCTACCAACGTTACATAAGAAACTACAACTCCCACCAAACTACGAACGTAATCCCGAAGGAACCCCTTCAAGCGTCTACATTGATCTCCCCATACAGCCATTCTTCTAAGGGTGATGCACAATACTGAAACAAAGTTGAGTGTCGTAAATTTACGAACCTTCTCCTAAACTCCTGGGTGAGTTGCACCTCCTTACCTGATATCACCATCCAAAGCACCATATCATGGTACCTTCTTTCGAGCCTTAACATCATCCACCCTTCATAGACCAGCATACTATAATAGACTTAAAGCGAGCACTCCTACTCCATCGGTCTACGACATCCTTGATTTTATCAACACACTGAGGGGTTCTTTGGTACTTCCACGATGAACCCATACATGCATACCTCCAAATTCTTCCTCAGAATTCCTCGGAGACCAAATCAGCTACCCATATCTTGATGATTACCCTTGACCTTTCCACCGATCAAACCTCTCTCCTCTTAACCATTCCCCACTTCCTTACTGGCCAGATCACCCGTAATCCTCTCCAATATCATACATAACTGTGTTGCCCCTCGGGCAACAAAAAAAACTTGACACAAACTTCTTCGTTCATCACCGTACAAAAGCTCCGTCTATATCTAACATCCAAGTCGACCATAATGGGTTAGCCATCCTCCGCTAACCCTACCCCACAACCTTCATTTACCTGAACTGTCTCACCTAAAGGCGTTCCCTTCCACGGTTTCCCATCAAAATCCTTATCTTGAATCCAATCCGCCCAGTCTTCATGTCGCCCTGATCCGCCCTTGGTTTTCATTCTCACCAGCTAAACAGCCATCAGCAAAACCAAGGTAGTCTTCACCTCAACTACTCCGGCAAATGCGATCATGGAAGGATCCATAATCATTTCTCATCCCACTGAACAATCCTAAGGGTACTAATCCTCGGCACCCAGATCACCATTATCTCATCCTGTACAGAAATCATCTGCCCCACAACCCAATCTGACCAATCAGCCTGCTAAAACCGTATCTCGTACTCGAGGGAACACGACACAGTATTGCTACAATAAAGCACCCGGCACTCCCGAAGCATGAAGTATTCACCAGAACACAGCACACTACCACCTCAACGTAGCACACTCCATCCGACAACACCTTATCTCTCACCGAGGCACGAGGGGCACAACCTCAAACAAGGCACAGTACCCCGGTACCCACGTGAGATACCAATCCTCCAGGACGTAAAATCCTTAATCGATCACTACACCAATACGACCCAATGCTCCTGGCCAACGCTTATCCTTGTTCCTAGCATCGCTTAGCATAACCCTCGTCCTGTCTTCATATTATCGTTGCTTAATATGTTGCTTCCGCGCTGACCCTTCCCGATCGATACACAATCTCACCAAAACGTTTCCTTAAAACCTCGCTCCGACCCCTTCCTAACTTCGCCCAGCCTTTCCTGCCTGGGAAGGATTCTCGGCTCGCGATACTTTCATTCCTTGAAACTATTGACTAGCGCTCCTGAGATGAGCTGTCACATATGACACATTCCTTATTTCGAAAACGTTTGTCCTACATGCATAACTCTTGCTGAAGCCTGAAGTAGATTCCCGGTCTCTGAATAATTTCTCTGCGTCAATCCTTCTAAGTATCAGTCCATGCAAGCAGAACCCCTGGTGTCCAAAGTCACCATAGCTTGCGCAATCTTCAGTCGAACCAACAGGTCGCGTTGTCTCCTTAGTCCGGCGTCCCAATTTCCATGCTCTGCCCTTTTTATACCAAACTTGACTCTCTCGCTCCTACTGCCATCCAGGTCCTGAGTTGAAACGAAATACAATCGTCCAACGTTCTCCACGCCTTAATGGAAATAATCAAAACTCCCATGGAAGTGACCACACATCCCTAGCATGGCCAAGATCCCTGCCTCTTCGCAATGCATACAACCTCCAACCGCTTCCTTGAATTTGTAGAATTCCCTTTACTCAAAGCTATTCCAAACACCTTTACCCTAAGGTGAAAAGCTACTCGATGCACCAATAACCACTTGCTAGCTCCAGCACGCAATGACACTCCCATCTTCCTCCTCCAAGCTACAACTTTCCCTTTTCGAGGCCTTAACCCCTGCCGGCGAGCTCCCTGCCTTGTTAGATCGCGGGTATCCATCCCCACGTCGTCTCCCTCATTGCCATGAGACTTCCATCCTCAATGGTCGGTTATGTCACATTGGGAACCCTTCTTCCCTTTTTGCTTCAACCCTCTACTTGTGGCTATCTGTCCAAGGAGCCATCTTCTGTGGGTCTTTATCCCATAAGTCACACACTACTCGCATTTTTTTGTCATACCTTGTACGTAGTCACCAATTACTCTAACTTCAGCTGGGTAGCAGGAGTCAAGGTCCATCAGCTTCAGCAGCTGGACGGGCCCTTCCTGCTCTTCGAGTGACACAAGTCGACATAACGTCGGCACTTAAATCAATCTGGATTCTAGTCCATTCCCTAAAGGAGTACCTAGTAATCCTCTGGAACCTATCTATAGATTCCCAGGTCACAGTTTCCAACAAGCTGCCAATCCCTTCTCTCTCTATCATCATAACCCAAGCTAACGCTTGATAATTCGTAATCCAAGTACTCCCATATTCCAGTAGCTGAGCTATACACGCATTAAGCTTCATTTATTCTCTTAGAACACCAACTCTCCCCCACTTGGAATCTGTGCCAATACCTAGTGCTGATCGCGATCGATAAGCGCCTTGAACCTTTGTAACAAATCCAATACTCATACCATGCCGTTCCATTAAACAGGGATAAGGTCTATCGGGATTCATATCCATAGACCTTCGAAACATCGACATGCAAAACCCAGATGCATCGGCTAGCAACCCGGATGCATCGCCTAACCCATTGATATCAATCATAACCCTCGTTGATACCTCAACTGCGATAAATTTCTGCACCTATGATCCATCACGATCTACCTAAATCGGTTACACCCGAAACTACTCCCAATCCAATCTTCATTACCGAACATCACCACGATGAAGACATGTGCTTCCTTTTCGCCACTAACCCATAATGTGAATCATACCTGATTCTCTACCCTACCCGGTTCCATAGAATTTTGGGTAACTCTTCCTGACTCATGTATGAATCCTGTGCTTTCGGTAGTACGGGCCCTTGTTAGGTGTATTTCTAAGCATGTTTTCATGCATTTTTATCCTTGTTTTACCTTGCATTTCATTCTCATTATTGCATATTTTCATGTTTTTCGGGATTTCAAGAATAGCAACCTACTTTCACATTTTGTGGTTGTTTTCAGGTGCTTTTGAGGGTTGAATCTTGCATTGGATGACAATAGGAAGCTACACAAGAAATTTCAGAAGAAACGGAGCTCAAACGAAGAAGTTACAAAATCGTCGTCCCGAACACAGTGGAGTACACGGCCCGTGTAACTTTATGGGCCAAAGTTACACGGCCGTGTAACTTTGCTATGCCACGTGGATGCCATGTCAGCTCAGGGGAAGATCCAGGAGAAATGCAGGATTACACGACCGTGTAATTTTGGCCCAAGAAATTACACGGCCGTGTAACTTTTCCTGGTGACCATATCTGCTTTTTGGCCCACTTTGAGTTGTTTATTCCTTCTTGTGCTGTCATTCCCATGCTACACGACCAGATCCAGATCCAACCTGATTTTGAGGCCATGTGATGAAGGAAGTGGGTCTTGGAATGATGATGTTTGCCATTGTCCATTTTACCATTTTGCCCTTGGTGTGTTAGTATAAATAGATGTGTCTAGTTAGCCTTAGAACGATCCCATCTTTCCATTATTTTCTGATTACTCTCTAGATACATTGTGTTTGAGTTTGTGTGCAACTTCAAGTGTGGATTATCTTCATTTTGTAAGTTCTTTTATCTTTTACTAATCATGAGTGGCTAGTAACCTTATTTTCTGGTTTTGTATTAAGGATTATGATTGTGATTTAATATAAAGTTTGATGTTTGATTTTATATCTTTCTAGTGATATGATTTTGAGGCTTAACAAACGTTTGGTTTTATTTATTTCATATTGGTCATTTGATCTCAAATATAAATCAATCTAGTCATACAAATTATGAAATCCGTAATTGTTTTATAAAATGTTATTTGTGACAATCATCTTTGATTGGTGAAAATCATATCTCATGTTTTGACGCTCCAACGCTTGTTTAGGAGTATTGAACATTCTTGGGAACATTCACATAAAACATAATGCAATCTTTCATTCAAATTCTACGATGGTGTATGTACGAGCTTTTGTCATACACTTGACTAATCTAGATTTGATTAGTAAGATTAGTCTTAGTTAACGAGCTTCTCTTGACTAAGGTACATTAGGTGAATGGTGTATGTGCGAGCTTTCGGCATACACAAAGTACCAACTTAGAAAGATTAAAGTTATAAACATCATTCTTATTGTTATTTCCAATCATATGACTATAAATGCAAAACCAGAATTTGTCCCCAATTTATAAAAGCAATCATTCTATATATTTTGTCCCAAGTTATTTGTTCTCGACATTTATACAATCGTGTTCCAACTAAACATCAAAACCCCCCCCCCCTTTTTGGTTACTTTCTTTATAAGTTTGACTTCCGTGAAATCAAGGCATAATCCATTAGACCATCGCTCCCTGTGGATCGACCCTACTTGCCATTTATACTACATAGTTAGTATTTATAACAAGTAGTGTAATCACGAAATTTTGGTAATTAATAAATCATTTTAAAACCATATTTCAACTCTTTTATTTTGTTGGTTACGACACTCAACAGCCCTGTACTTCCTTCCACACCTATTCGTACTTGTTCCAGAATTTGTCCCCCAATACTCTAATTCACCACTCACTCATCTATTTGACATTGGTATTCATACTGTCTCGCACCCAAGTGCCTAACACTTATCCTAGGCTACCTAGGATCTCACACCCCACCCGTGCCTAAAAGAACTTCTGCTAACACCATCGAGTCGCCTCACGGACACACAGTCGTACACAATCGAGAATAAGATAGACATTAAAATAAATGATCCTACCCCAAAGTCACAACCAAACAAGGAACTGTAACATCCGTGTTTTGGGCCTAGGAGTTTTGGGCCTAAACCGACAAATAAACCTTATTTTTGTATATAAAAAAAACAAATGAATAAATAAATTTAATATTTATCATATTTTTTTTATATTATGAAGCAATGAGTCAAATAAAGTTTTAATTGACAACATGAATTTTGAAATCCATTTTTAGACCAAAGATGAGAAATTTTGCCGTAAGGGCTAAAACTGTTCATTTGGCCAAACTTACCCTAAGTAGATTTGACTAGTCTTAGACTTAGAGGATTTAGGATATATTATAAATGAATTTATATAGAAACTTAGATTAAGTCAAACAATTCCTTATGTTAGCATTAAGGACTAAAATAGACATTATTGTTATTAATATTAACTAGAAGGGTAAAGCGGTAATTGTGCCAATAGAAATTGACTTTTCTAGTAATACCAACTGTTATGGTTATTAATTCACCTGTTACTTAGTTTAAAAACCATTATCATAGCAAGTTAGATGTTTTATTAAGTATTGGGTGTTGAAGGGTAATTTAGTAATTTTATCAAATAAAAGACTAAGAATTTTGCATTAAGGGCAATTTAGTAAATTCATGCGTAAGACAAATGTATTGGTTGAAATAAGGGCAAGTTAGTAAATTAGACACATTGGGTATATAGTTGTTTGGAAGGGCATTTTTGAAATCTTTTAGAAGAAATCAAAAAGAGGGGCAATAAGGTAATTTCACTCAAGGACAACCATGCATCTATATTCCTTCTTGGTGGTGGGTGCACGATGCTGTAACAAATTTCTACAAGATTGAGATTTAGAGAGAGGAATAGAGTCATCGAGAATTAGCAGGGAAATGTGAGATTTCAACAGGTTGGGTAGCCTTGAAAATGTTAACCGAGGGTGGGAGATTAGAGAATGGTCGGGAAGAAGCTGCTGCCTCCGGTGAGTTTGAGAGAGAAAGAAAAACCATGAGCGGTGAAGCATAGGTAGCGAGCAGGACAAGTTGGGGCTGCCTTGGGAAGTGTCTGATGACCTTATCCTTATCGATGGTTCAAAACGAATGGAGAACTTCATGCTGCTCATTAAAGGGAAACTAATGAAGAAAGTGTAGTGAAGTTTCTAGTTCGCAAGGTCTTCAGAATAGGTGGCTGTATCAAAGTCTAGCCGATGATCACTTAAGAGAGAAATTGAAGGCGAGGGTGAGCTATGGTGTGTGAATGGAATAACACCGAGATTGTTTTCCTTCTCAGTGGGATGGGTGACCGGAGATGCGAGCTTCTCAGCCGCCGAATATGAAGAAATCATCGGAATCGGGGCGTTTGAGTCGTGGTGGTGGGGCCACTTCGCCATAGAAGAGGGTTCGGCTGGAGAAGATGACCCGCTGTGCGGAGATGATCACTGGGTCGGAGTCGCCATCTTAGGATCGGTGGTGCAGTAGAGGGTCGAAGTGGGTCGTCGTCGCTGGGAAGGGAAATTGGCGGTGTCTGTCGGAGGTAACGCCGCTGGAGGTGATGGTGGTGTCGGACCCCATCAAAGCAAAGGAGCAATGACGGGTCGGTTTCCGGAGAATGCGTTGTCGTCAGAGATGCCGGTGTAGTCGAAGGAGGGGCAGTCGTCGGAGTTGGGTCTGGATTCGGGAGGAGAAACGCTCCTAACCATCGGAGAAGAGGTACCCGATCGTTGACCCTTTGACTTGTCTTTTTAGGTCATACGTATTTTCGCATGTTGGATTTCTGGTGTGGTGGGCTGAACACTTACTTAACTTGTTGGCCCGTTAACCTTGGACTTAGTTATTTGTTTAAGTGGGCTAGAAATTAAGCCATGGACTTTGATTTGAGTTTTGGCTCATTTACTTGGATTAAACCTATAAGAAACGGTTTTAAACCAATTGAAATCTAGGAAATAATTAATTTAATTAAATGTTGCATGAATTTGAATATTTTCTTAATTAAGGCTAATATTCATTTAAATTATAGTTTTATTTCATCAAACGCAAAATTTTATATCATTATTAGATGTAAATAAGGCTAAAGATGAGTTAAATTATTAAAAGATGCGTTTTAAAATATACAACGCCGTTTTGAGTAAAAACCTCGTTTTACTAAAGAAGCAACATTTTAGCATGACCAAAAAGTGTGATGAGCCATTTAAGATGAATTACCGACTAAATAATTAAACTTAGTCCTCGTATATACATAAGTTAGAGTATGAGATGAGACTATAGTCAAGTTGAAATAAAAGCGATATCTTTATACAGCGTATTAATTTTATACAATTGAATCATAGGGAAATTGAAGGTTGAACAACTGTTGTCTAAGATTTGACATTTTGAGAAGCGAGGATGTTTCGGGATTAGTGTTGACTTTTTCAGTCAACACTGAGGTGAGTTTACCGGGAGTACACATCCCAACTATTATCTTTTGTGTGTGTTATCAATTACTTTTCATGCATATTATCATGTGCAATGTGTTATATGATTACTACTTGTGCATTGCATGAAAATGGGTTTCTAAAGATGTTTTCAAATAAAGAGTATGATGTTGTTTCTGAAAGACGTTTTGAGCATCCTATTGTGCATTGCATTTCATATAGGATGGGATTGACCGTGTGATACCTTGAGGATGAGTTTGACCCTTCTCAATCAAAGAGGGTGAGGAGTTATTATGAGTTTGACCCTTCTCTAAAATAAAGAGGGTGGGGAGAGTTTGTTCCCGACAATAGGGAACCGCATGAGGGAGTTGCTAACCCTCATGGGACTAGTGTGATGGCCACTAGTTCTAGTTTAGCCTATACGGGGATCGAGTGATATGCTTCGTGCGTGTCATTTGTGAACTTAGGTAGGTGCCATTGAGGTGAGTTGGACTTTTATGAGATGGACGTGGGTTTGGGATAGTTGCATCATGCATTGCATTTGCATATCATAACTATCTATTTTGAGTAAATCCTTATGATGTTTTAAGTTATTTTGAAGTGTGATTAAAATCTATTTTTGGGGGTTTGTCCCGAGTGTGGTAGTTCACTGCCTACTCGAAATGGGTCAACCTCGGGTAAGCTCACTAGACATTTCAATTGCCTAACTTATTTTGATGTGTACTCAGGTTGAAGAGTTTAGATGACTTAGAAGAGCTGGATGTTTAGAAGACCACGGTTTGTGTGGTATCATTTAAATTGTGTAATGGTATTTGAATTGTTACAACCTCGCTATTTTATAAACTAAAACGTTTTATCTAAAATGGGACCAAACGTTGTTTTCCGCAACTTAAACCTAAATTATTTCTCATTAAACCCCATGTGTTTTAAAATAGTTTTTGGGAGAAAATGACTTATTTGAAAATGTTGAAATTGAAGTTTCAAAAAAGGATGATTTTTAGGACAATGATGATAAACCATGGGTTAAGATGGTGTTTTATGAAAAGCCTAAAGCGAAGGTGTTTCAATTTGGTATCAGAGCATGAGTTTAAGTGAACTAGGTACTAGGAGTAGTGCTTAGACTTAAACTATGATGCTTTTAAGGATGTTTGAACTTTTAATCAGTTGGCCTTTAGAACTTAGTGGTAAATGACTGCTTATGATTAGGTTCTAACCATGTAATTAGTGAATTCAGTTCAGCATGAGGAGTATTTTTGGCAAAAGGACGCATGCATGAGGATTCTTATGTGGATATGAAGTGCAACCTTGAAGAACCATGATTACGTGGCATCACGAGGAACAACTTCGGGTGAATGGAAACTGCTAAGGATGCTGGAAGGCGAAGAAAGGAATAACTTATATAGGATGAAGCTAGAAGAGTAGTGAGATTTACAAGGTGGTGGACCTTGAGGAGTCGATTAAGGGATGAAGAGGTGTTAGAAGACTAGTGGAATTGTAGTGTTAACCTTGGGCAAATAAGGAGCATGATGAGCATGGTGTCAGTGAAGTGGATGGTAGGTGAAGACTTGGAGTCGTTGAAGAAATTCTTTGTCGTGACCCTTAAACCTTTCTTCCTTACCCTTATCTTCTTTTTAGACCCATCCTTTGTCTTTTTAGTGAACATGTTTGTGACCTTGCCTTAGCTCTAGAAGACTAAGTGTATGTAAGGGTAGAGTGGTTTGTGCCTTAACGTCTAAACTAGAGAAACCTTAATGTTAGATAAAAGAAGTAATTAGATCATTAGGTTCTTTGGTAGTTAGTGATGGCTTAGTGACCAATGGAACCTTATGGGAATAGTGAGTTATTAATTTCTGTTTGGGTGAAGAGACATGGATTCATGATGAGACTAGAGGCCATAGAATTAAACCGTGAATCACCTTGAGGTGAGTGAATTAGTGAACAACCTACCCTAATAAGAACATACGAATGATGTGCGGCCAATATTTTCAAAAGTATTGTTAAAATTTAAAAAAAAAATTGTAAACCATTTTGAATGAGTATATCTTACAAAATGCAAGACTTTTATAGAAATAAATGACAAAGGGGCCATCATGAATCGGTAGGAATACCCGGGATTGATGATCTCTTTGGAATTTTGTTAATAAATTCAATGAAAATATATCCATAGATAAATTTGAAACTTTATCGTTTTATATAAAGTGTACGAATTCGAAAGTGTATTTTCTTTTCACAAAGGTTGATTAAAGTTTTCCCATAAAGGACGATCCATTCTAAACATTTATCACAAAGTTGAGTGTTCCAATCTTTTTTTAGAACAAGGGTCGAGTGGAAAAAGATTCAAGTTTGATAATTGTATGCTCTAGAGGAAAACATTTTCGAAAAGAAACCCGAGATAAGTAATTTTTGAAGTAAAACAATTTACAAAGTGAAATTTATAATACTCCGAGTTTTATAATATTTTAAAGCTAAAAACATGAATAACCTTGCATTTTTTGGAAAGGAGTACTTAATTCCTTATCGGTGATTCCGGGGACGGAATCCTTTTAAGGGGTAGATAATTGTAACATCCGTGTTTTGGGCCTAGGAGTTTTGGGCCTAAACCGACAAATAAACCTTATTTTTGTATATAAAAAAAAAACAAATGAATAAATAAATTTAATATTTATCATATTTTTTTTTATATTATGAAGCAATGAGTCAAATAAAGTTTTAATTGACAACATGAATTTTGAAATCCATTTTTAGACCAAAGATGAGAAATTTTGCCGTAAGGGCTAAAACTGTTCATTTGGCCAAACTTACCCTAAGTAGATTTGACTAGTCTTAGACTTAGAGGATTTAGGATATATTATAAATGAATTTATATAGAAACTTAGATTAAGTCAAACAATTCCTTATGTTAGCATTAAGGACTAAAATAGACATTATTGTTATTAATATTAACTAGAAGGGTAAAGCGGTAATTGTGCCAATAGAAATTGACTTTTCTAGTAATACCAACTGTTATGGTTATTAATTCACCTGTTACTTAGTTTAAAAACCATTATCATAGCAAGTTAGATGTTTTATTAAGTATTGGGTGTTGAAGGGTAATTTAGTAATTTTATCAAATAAAAGACTAAGAATTTTGCATTAAGGGCAATTTAGTAAATTCATGCGTAAGACAAATGTATTGGTTGAAATAAGGGCAAGTTAGTAAATTAGACACATTGGGTATATAGTTGTTTGGAAGGGCATTTTTGAAATCTTTTAGAAGAAATCAAAAAGAGGGGCAATAAGGTAATTTCACTCAAGGACAACCATGCATCTATATTCCTTCTTGGTGGTGGGTGCACGATGCTGTAACAAATTTCTACAAGATTGAGATTTAGAGAGAGGAATAGAGTCATCGAGAATTAGCAGGGAAATGTGAGATTTCAACAGGTTGGGTAGCCTTGAAAATGTTAACCGAGGGTGGGAGATTAGAGAATGGTCGGGAAGAAGCTGCTGCCTCCGGTGAGTTTGAGAGAGAAAGAAAAACCATGAGCGGTGAAGCATAGGTAGCGAGCAGGACAAGTTGGGGCTGCCTTGGGAAGTGTCTGATGACCTTATCCTTATCGATGGTTCAAAACGAATGGAGAACTTCATGCTGCTCATTAAAGGGAAACTAATGAAGAAAGTGTAGTGAAGTTTCTAGTTCGCAAGGTCTTCAGAATAGGTGGCTGTATCAAAGTCTAGCCGATGATCACTTAAGAGAGAAATTGAAGGCGAGGGTGAGCTATGGTGTGTGAATGGAATAACACCGAGATTGTTTTCCTTCTCAGTGGGATGGGTGACCGGAGATGCGAGCTTCTCAGCTGCCGAATATGAAGAAATCATCGGAATCGGGGCGTTTGAGTCGTGGTGGTGGGGCCACTTCGCCATAGAAGAGGGTTCGGCTGGAGAAGATGACCCGCTGTGCGGAGATGATCACTGGGTCGGAGTCGCCATCTTAGGATCGGTGGTGCAGTAGAGGGTCGAAGTGGGTCGTCGTCGCTGGGAAGGGAAATTGGCGGTGTCTGTCGGAGGTAACGCCGCCGGAGGTGATGGTGGTGTCGGACCCCATCAAAGCAAAGGAGCAATGACGGGTCGGTTTCCGGAGAATGCGTTGTCGTCAGAGATGCCGGTGTAGTCGAAGGAGGGGCAGTCGTCGGAGTTGGGTCTGGATTCGGGAGGAGAAACGCTCCTAACCATCGGAGAAGAGGTACCCGATCGTTGACCCTTTGACTTGTCTTTTTAGGTCATACGTATTTTCGCATGTTGGATTTCTGGTGTGGTGGGCTGAACACTTACTTAACTTGTTGGCCCGTTAACCTTGGACTTAGTTATTTGTTTAAGTGGGCTAGAAATTAAGCCATGGACTTTGATTTGAGTTTTGGCTCATTTACTTGGATTAAACCTATAAGAAACGGTTTTAAACCAATTGAAATCTAGGAAATAATTAATTTAATTAAATGTTGCATGAATTTGAATATTTTCTTAATTAAGGCTAATATTCATTTAAATTATAGTTTTATTTCATCAAACGCAAAATTTTATATCATTATTAGATGTAAATAAGGCTAAAGATGAGTTAAATTATTAAAAGATGCGTTTTAAAATATACAACGCCGTTTTGAGTAAAAACCTCGTTTTACTAAAGAAGCAACATTTTAGCATGACCAAAAAGTGTGATGAGCCATTTAAGATGAATTACCGACTAAATAATTAAACTTAGTCCTCGTATATACATAAGTTAGAGTATGAGATGAGACTATAGTCAAGTTGAAATAAAAGCGATATCTTTATACAGCGTATTAATTTTATACAATTGAATCATAGGGAAATTGAAGGTTGAACAACTGTTGTCTAAGATTTGACATTTTGAGAAGCGAGGATGTTTCGGGATTAGTGTTGACTTTTTCAGTCAACACTGAGGTGAGTTTACCGGGAGTACACATCCCAACTATTATCTTTTGTGTGTGTTATCAATTACTTTTCATGCATATTATCATGTGCAATGTGTTATATGATTACTACTTGTGCATTGCATGAAAATGGGTTTCTAAAGATGTTTTCAAATAAAGAGTATGATGTTGTTTCTGAAAGACGTTTTGAGCATCCTATTGTGCATTGCATTTCATATAGGATGGGATTGACCGTGTGATACCTTGAGGATGAGTTTGACCCTTCTCAATCAAAGAGGGTGAGGAGTTATTATGAGTTTGACCCTTCTCTAAAATAAAGAGGGTGGGGAGAGTTTGTTCCCGACAATAGGGAACCGCATGAGGGAGTTGCTAACCCTCATGGGACTAGTGTGATGGCCACTAGTTCTAGTTTAGCCTATACGGGGATCGAGTGATATGCTTCGTGCGTGTCATTTGTGAACTTAGGTAGGTGCCATTGAGGTGAGTTGGACTTTTATGATATGGACGTGGGTTTGGGATAGTTGCATCATGCATTGCATTTGCATATCATAACTATCTATTTTGAGTAAATCCTTATGATGTTTTAAGTTATTTTGAAGTGTGATTAAAATCTATTTTTGGGGGTTTGTCCCGAGTGTGGTAGTTCACTGCCTACTCGAAATGGGTCAACCTCGGGTAAGCTCACTAGGCATTTCAATTGCCTAACTTATTTTGATGTGTACTCAGGTTGAAGAGTTTAGATGACTTAGAAGAGCTGGATGTTTAGAAGACCACGGTTTGTGTGGTATCATTTAAATTGTGTAATGGTATTTGAATTGTTACAACCTCGCTATTTTATAAACTAAAATGTTTTATCTAAAATGGGACCAAACGTTGTTTTCCGCAACTTAAACCTAAATTATTTCTCATTAAACCCCATGTGTTTTAAAATAGTTTTTGGGAGAAAATGACTTATTTGAAAATGTTGAAATTGAAGTTTCAAAAAAGGTTGATTTTTAGGACAATGATGATAAACCATGGGTTAAGATGGTGTTTTATGAAAAGCCTAAAGCGAAGGTGTTTCAGGAACAACCAGTAAGGCTAGACCAAGAATTCTTAGGCTATCTTATCCTAATTGTATATAACCCAAAAGCATTCACTAAGCAACCTAATAGTGTTAGCATAGATTCTAAAGCAGCACAAATAACAAACAACAGGCAGAAGGCATCCTAATCCAAGCATTTCTAGCATGCATTTCCTAACTAAATTCCACGCCAATTTTCTGGCATACATATATCATCACATAACACAAACTTGGCATGGGTAATTGGGAATCACAAAAACTTACTTGAGATCGGTTGACGGTTCGCATCGCATCTCATTCTTTTCGAAACTCATTATCCGTTAAAAATCATAAGTCAGGTGTGCATACCATGTTTCAAACCCCCAAGCAACAATCAAACAAGAACATGCAAGGGAATCTTCCACATGTTATTCAACCCAACTACTTAAAACTTTTATAGAGAAAACATTATTTCTTTAACGAAAAGCTCTCAGTCCTAAGTTTGAGTTTGGATTCCCAATACAGTTCATCCAAATCCCTCAAACCAAGGCTCTGATACCAATTTGTAACGCCCCAATTTTCAATCAAAAATTTTCTTTAAAAATGTAAGTAAAAACATAGATAATCTTATTAACATGCTTAAGCGGTGTTCATCAAAACTATTATCAGAGTGTATACGTCCCATAATTATATAAATCTTATTTAATAATATAACTGCAAATCATAAATGTGCGATGCGCCGCCGTCACGCCGAGCTCACCCCTTTATCAACCGAAGTACCTGAAAATGTTTTAAAATCAACGGGTAAGCATAAAGCTTAGTGAGTTCCACAAATTACCATACATGCCCACACATTAAACAACCCGTCCTCGAGAACGACCCGACCCTACCCGTCATACAACAGCTACGGGCGTCCATCATACAACAGCTATGGACACGGGAAGGTTCTACCCATCATACAACAGCTATGGGTTCCCGGTTATGGCCCAGCCCATCATACAACAGCTATGGGACAAGGCAATAGTCCAACTCGCCATACAACAGCTACGAGGGGACACGCATCAGTACTGAGCCCAACAACAAATAACCACAGATATAGAGCAAATCATATATAACTGTAAACAACACACAAGATGCCTAACATGCAACATCATATAGTAAGGTGAGGATACTCACCTGAATCACAACCGTCCGGATAATCGCTAATATCCCAAACTAGGCTCGTCCGATCACCTAAATCCCACATATACAACATATTAAGTACTGGCCAAACTCTTATAGACTTGCCTAAAGGTCAGACCCAACGTTTGCCACCAAACCAGGGTCAAAACCAAACCTTTGGGTCAAACAGTCGCTCGCCGCGGCGTGGCTCCTCACCCTACGCGCCGCGGCTACCATCGCATAATTACGGGGGTTCAGCCGAGTCCGCGCCGCTGACATAGCCAGTCCGCGTCGCGGCTCGTAACATTCCAAAATGTTATTAGCGCTTAACAGTACATCAATCGGCTAGGGTTCCTTTCTAAACCCTTCCTGGGATCAGAAACTACCCTAAAGTCACTTCCTTATGGACATGCAAGTCCATGCATGTCCTTGGTCCAAACCATAAGTGTTACAAGTCATCTAAGGCTACAAACCAATGGGTAATAGCCCATGACGAGATAAAAAGGAAAGTCAGAAAGGTAAATCTTCTTACCTTATTCTGAAAAGCGGAATGATGCCCACGATCTGTCGCAAGCCTTCTCTCGCGTTGGATCTCCCTCTTCTAATCTCCAAAAACCTCTAAAGTCTCGAACCCGAAGAGTCTCAACCAAAACCCGTCGCCTCTACTCCATAAATTCCCAAAAAACACGAACCCTAGGGCTGGGTCCCTTTATATAGGCGTTTAAACTCGAATTAGGGTTTTTCATGACTGCGGCGCACCGCGCCGCGGATTTAACCGAGCCGCGCCGCGCGTACGAAATCACTCGCGTATCCAGATCCTTCCCGAGCCGCGCCGCGGATCCATCCGGGCCGCGCCTCGGTGGAACGGGTCTTACATAAATAGCCATGAAATATGGTGCGGTCCGTTGTGACTAAGAAACATGGGACAGAAATTGTTAGATATGATTATATGTGCAAATAACTGACGTGGCTTGATAATTGCAGGTCATTATGATTTAGCCTGTAAGGCTATAAATTATGATGTGAAATCCTGAGAGATATTTGGTCAGCCAGTAAGGCTAGGAGTTTGGATCTGATATCCAAATAGATATATGAATGTATTTTTATACGTGTTATTTGCAAAAATGATTACTCACTGAGCTTTGTAGCTCATACCGTTTGTTAAATGTCCCTGTAGGTTAGCATAACCCTGGTAAGGGTAAGGATAAAGTCCGTGACTCAAGAAGTGGACTTGTAGATGCTGTCAGTAGCAGCCCGGCTTATAAGGAGGTTATTATATTTGTATACTCCTTGATACGCTTGTACCCGTTTTTATTAAAATATACTCCTTTGTTTATGGTTTTAAGTACTGAAACCTATGTTTTAAATGAAAAATTTTCAGGGGTGTTTTGTTTTAAAAGCCGGGTGTTACAATTTGGTATCAGAGCCGTGGTTTAAGTGAACTAGGTGTCTATAGAGTAGATTCCTGGACTTAAACATTGAGACAGTAGACATGATATATAGTTAGGTGTATATAAGTTGTTATTATACCTATATAACCTAACTGGTGCTGACTTCTAACGTATAAGAAGTATGAGCAGCGATTCTTATTTGGAGGAATTTAGGGCGTGCAGCTTTAAGAAGTGAACTAGCCCTTTCTCAAGGCTCCATCGAACGGGGGCAAGGAGACAAGTAGTAAAAAAAATCCACATGATAAGCAACAGTAGTTGCTGTGGTCAGAAAAAGAAATTTGGGTGCTCACCTTGACTGATATTCAAGGTGAAAGAAAAGTAGCTGAGACTACAAGAAAAGCAGAAAAATGTTAGTGGACGCTTCAGGAGAAGTTACCACGAATTAGGTCCAACCTTAAAGGGAAGGGACCAAAACAAAGAAGTGATGCAGTGTAAGAAGTGCAGGAAAAGCACTCAGAAAATTGTAGAGTTGAGACTCTACCGTTGAAATGCTAAAATTGCAGAAAATAGGAGCATATTGCTCGAGCCTGTTGGATGGAATGGAAGTGTTTCCAGCGCGGAGCTATAGAACACTTTCTTATGAAATACTCACATGCTAAATGTGGAGTAACGGGTGATGAACCCAGGAAAGAACGGGGAGGAAAGAAAGAAGAAATGAATGGTCGAAAAGGACCAGTGATTTCATGAGCATTCCAGCAGACTGTGGAAAAAGCTCGTGAGTAGACTGATATGGTCTCAAATATAATTGTTTTGAAAATACTCCCCGTATACGTTATATTTGATCCATGAAGCTATGCTTTGGATCGATGACTTTGATGTCTTGTCTGAATATTTCATCAACGATTATGGATGAAATTTTGGAACTGGCTATAGCAAATAGCAAATATGTTCAAGATATTGAACACCTGGAAGGTAGTCTGCCTAGGATTTAAGGGACCATTTTTCCCTATAAATCTGAAGCCGATGACTACCAATGAATATGAAGTAATTGTGCGTATGAATTGGTTAGCAATGAATGATGCTAACATGAATTGTAGAAAAATGAACATTTTGGTTCTAAACTCAGAAATGAATTGGATGAAAATTCAGAGTAAACGACCGTTGTTGATAATATCAATTACTTCTCTTTGCTAAACTCGGAAAAGAGTTAGTAAAGGAATGATGTTGTAGTTGGCATACGTGGTATTAGCCAAGTGAAATAAAGTAGTGATAGTAGTGTACTACTTTAAATAAATTCTCGGATGTTTCTTTTGAAAAGAACTTCCAGGATTTCTGCCTGATTGATGAGAAGAGTTTATGATTAAACTGGTTTTGGGAGCCATTTTGTTATTTAGGCTCCGTACCGGTTAACATCTGCAGAGATGGCAGAGTGGGAAAAACAATTAGAATAAATTGTTTTTGAATCGGGGTCTCTTATGGCCGAATGTGTCATCATATGAAGCCCTATCTTTTTTTAAGGAAGAAAGACGAGTTGATGTGTATGTGTATTGACTACCGAGAATCTGATATTCTCGAAACTAGACTGAATATGAAGTACATGTGTACCAGATATTGGAGTTACTTCACTGAGTTAAGTGATATGTAAAATTCTCCAAGTATGAAAAATTTGGCTAAAAGAAGTTTCATATTCTTTGGGCATGTTATTAATGCCGAAAATGTTAAAGTGGATCCAGTAGAAATGATGCTGTGATAAAACAGAAACCGCCTTGGAATTTGACTGAAATTAGTAGTTTCCTTGGATTGGCGGGTTATTATGGGAGAGTTGTAGAAAACTGCTCCTTGACTATTGTTCTATTGACTAAAGTTGATCAATAAAAGTGAAAAGTCTGAGTGGTAGAAAGACCACATGTAACTTTTCAAAGGTTGAAATAAACCTTGTGTGAAGCTCCGGTGTTAGCATTATCGCTAAGCGGAGAAGATAAATTGGATTATAGAAATGCATCCAGAGTTGATTTTGGATACATGATATTGCAGTAGCAATTATGATTTGACATCGAAGCTTTGGAGACACTACTTAGATGGTGTAAAGCTTACTGTTTATATGGATCATAAAAGTTGAAGTACTTAATTGATCAAAAAGAAGCTGAATATGAGATAACAAAGACAGATGGGTTACTAAAAGATTTCGGTTATGAAATCTTGTACCATCTCGGAAAGACGAATGTGGCTATAGATGCCTTGAATTGAAAAGAATATTCTTTGAAAGATACATTCACATGTATGAGTATGGAGAATTGATTACCTAAATTGATTCGGGTAGCACAGAAAGAAGTGTGCAAGTCTGAAAACGTGAAAAGTGGATGAATGATTAGCTATCGAAAGAAGCTAGTTAGAAACTCACAGCGATTGAAAGCCCTTGGTGGTTGTGTATGTGAGTTCCAAAGTAAAGTGAGATATGAAATTTACCCTTAAAAGATGTATATTGGGGTAGATATGCAAAATGCCCGGGGCAGTACCAAACTATGTAGGGTGATATAACCTATGTGTTGGTGGCCGGGACTAAAGAAAGACATTGAAAGACATGTGAAAAGTGTTTGACTTGTGTGTAACTACAGTCAAAACATTAGAAACATACGGAAAATTTAACCGTTGTGGTCCCAAAGAAGAAATGGAACGAAAATATCATAGACTTTGTAGTAAAGTCTTTGCAAGTACCGCATGGGTATGACACCATATGGGTAATTGCAGATTGATTGATGAAATCAGTGTAGATTTATACTGACTAAGGAAGAAATTAAGATCGAAAAGTAGCGAAAAGCTATGTAGATAAAGTAAATTGTCGACGTGATTTATCGGCACGGATTGTATCAGGCCGAGATAATAGAATTATTCGTTGATTTTGGCATAAATTTCAAGAATAATTAGCTTAAAAGTACTAGTAAGTACTGTATATGATTTGCAGATTGATAGACGAGGCGAGAAAATAATGCAGACTCTAGAAGACATGCTTGAAATTTGCATAACAGACCTTGGCGGAAGACAAGAAGATCGTCTATCGTTGGTAGAATTTGTAAGAACTAATAGCTTACATACTAGTATTCTACTGGCTCGTATGAAGTATTGTATGGGATATTGTGCTATCCTCCGATTTATTAAATTGGAACTGTGAAAAAGCCGCTGGATAGATCCTAGATTTTGAAACAAGTTAAAAAGAAGACTTGATGAATACGAGAAAAAAGTTGAAAATGGCTAAGAAGCAGTAAAGGCAGTACATGGATCATCGAGTAAAACCGTTGAAACTCCAAGTGAAGGAAGATGGTGGTACTCAAAGTAAACTTTTGGGAAGATTAGAATCTGTTTGGGACGAAAAGAAAGTTAAGTCCTCAATTATTGGAACTTTCCATATGTTCGAAAGAGTAAAATTGGGGTGTACCGATCGAAGATTCTTGATGAACTTCAAGATATTTGTAATGTTTTCTATGGGTCTCATAGTTCTGAGAACATGGATTGATAAATTTCAACGAATACCTCATGCTAAAATGAAGGTAGATAAGTAGTCAAGGTACCCGGGACAACCGGAGGAATGATAGATGAACAGTGATATAATCACGAAATAAGAAGACTAGTATGGTAAAAGTGCTTTGGCAATACCATAAATGTGTCCATATGATGTGGAAAACCGGAATTGTAACGAGAAAGAAATACCCTCGCTTGATAGTATGATTTCGGGGACGAAATCTTTTGAAGGAGGGGAGAATTTGTAACACCACGATACTTTTGATAAGTATTAAAATGTTAATTATAGTGTATCTATGATTTAACATGGTGTTCTAAGTATTAGAAAGTTAATACTAGCAAAGGGTAAATTGGTCATTTTACCATAAAAGGGTAATTTGGTCATTTGACCATGTGAAGGACCAATTATGTAAAATTATTGTTGCTTGTGGCAAAATTATAAGAAATGAAAGTTTTATTGTAATAAAACTTGATTATAGTGCCAAAAGTTCAAGAAATGAAACTTAGGGACTAAAAGTGAAAATCTGGAAAATATAAAATAAGAAATATATCTCTCATATGTTGGCTGAACTTTGATAGGTTACGGGAATTCTTCTTGAAGGCAATTTCTACAAGGCTTTGAAGATTGAAGCAAGAAATCGAGAAAGCAAGGTAAAAATTGAAGATTTCAAAGTCATAAAAGGTTAGTAATGAATTCTAACCTAAGTTTTGTGTGTGTTCTTCTTGGGATAATCTGGAAACTGAAATTCAGTTATGATCCAGGAGGCTTGTAAGATTTCTAAGCCTCAAACATGCTTATGTTGTAAGAATTCATAACAAACATAAAGTATGTTGCTATTGTTGAAAAATTTGGAAAAATTAGAACTTTACTCAAGAACCCTAAATCATGAGTTTATATGATCAGCTTGATTCTAATGAGTTCTAATGAGTTCCAAATGTTGTTAATGATGAGAATAATCAGTAGAAATGATTAATTTTGAAGAATTTCGGTTTTTGGACCAAAATGTCAAAAACGGGAATTGTTGGAAAATGTTTGAAATATATGATTTCCATGGGTTAAAACTAGATGTTAATGAATGGTTTTTGACCTGGAACAATCCTCTATCGATTAAGTCATGTAATAAGGACTTAATAAAGAAAAATGGGATTTTTAAGCACAAAATCGGACTTCACTGCCTGGAACTGCAACAGGCGCGACGCGGCCCTCACACTGGGCGCGACGCGGGGTCGAGGCAGAAGCCATAAAACATTCTGTTAAAATTTGGAGTAATTTCCAAATTGGATTTTGATGCTAGGCTTATCCGATTGACCTGAAATTTTGAACATAGGTCTAATATGTTGTGAAACTTCATGGAAAATTATCGGAATACGTATACGACCTCCCGAAAGTACTATAGTAGAATACGAGTATTTCGGGAAGTGTATTAAATTTTTATAATGATGGTTATTGCTCAAAAATGATTGGAAATGGTCCCCAATTGTATTGTATAGGACTCTTGTGTAGTAGAGTCAACTGAAATGGTAATTAACCTATGATCATTTGGTATATAAATGAATATATAGGTACGGGACGAACGGTTGTAGTGTATACAAAGACAAGAAACAACCGGAACTAAATGCAGCGAGTATCCAGGTGAGTAATCTCACTGATATCATATATGATATATGATGATTGAATTGTTACAGATTTGAAACTGTTTTGGGGGACAAAATTGACAGTTGACGGATGTCAATGATATGACAATACCAGATAAGCCGTGAGTCTACGATAGACAAGAACGGAGCTGTGAGTCAAATCTTGAAAAGGCAATACCGGATAAGCCGTGAGTCAATGAAATGACAAGAACGGAGCCGTGAGCCATAAATGATTATAAAATGAAATGAATTTAACTGGTGCGGCCTATATGGCTATGATATTTGGTGCGGCCTATATGGCTATGATATTGGATCATATATCCAACTGGTGCGGCCTATATGGCTATGATATTGGATATTATATCCAACTGGTGCGGCCTATACGGCTATGATATTGTTACAGGTACATGGTGCGGCCTTTTGGCTATGATATTGTTACAGGAACATGGTGCGGCCTTTTGGCTATGATATTGGGTTATTGAAACCAATTGGTGCGGCCTGAGGGCTATGATATATATATTGAAAATGTTTTGGTGCAGCTTATTTAGCTATGACTCGTGGTGCGGCTTAAATAGCCATGAAATATGGTGCGGTCCGTTGTGACTAAGAAACATGGGACAGAAATTGTTAGATATGATTATATGTGCAAATAACTGACGTGGCTTGATAATTGCAGGTCATTATGATTTAGCCTGTAAGGCTATAAATTAGGATGTGAAATTCTAAGAGATATTTGGTCAGCCAGTAAGGCTAGGAGTTTGGATCCGATATCCAAATAGATATATGAATGTATTTTTATACGTGTTATTTGCAGAAATGATTACTCACTGAGCTTTGTAGCTCATACCGTTTGTTAAATGTCCCTGCAGGTTAGCATAACCCTGGTAAGGGTAAGGATAAAGTCCGTGACTCAAGAAGTGGACTTGTAGATGCTGTCAGTAGCAGCCCGGCTTATAAGGAGGTTATTATATTTGTATACTCCTTGATACGCTTGTACCAGTTTTTATTAAAATATACCCCTTTGTTTATGGTTTTAAGTACTGAAACCTATGTTTTAAATGAAAAATTTTCAGGGGTGTTTTGTTTTAAAAGTCGGGTGTTACAGAGACTGTTGGATTAGGTGTCTAAGCCATGACTTTATATTTATATTTATCTTGTTAATTGAAGCAAAGTCCATTTGGGTTGCGCTCATAGCTGGAGGTTAGGATAGAGTTTAGTAGAGTAAAAGGTTGATTTATTAATTGTTTAATAAATCAATAGAATTAATTAAATGGTTTATTAATATATTTAAGTGTTAATATATTAATTAGAAACTATAATAATTAATTAAGATTTAATCTAGAATTAATTGGATTTAATTCAATGATTAAATTAATTAATTAAAAGTGCAGGGACTGGTTTGTATTTATTTAATAGTTGAATAAATAACTGGCCAGTGGACAGGGGCCAAAAGTGGCGCCAACTATGGAGGCTTCTCCATAGGTGGCGAAACCCTATTAGGGTTTAGAAAAGGCTTGGTCCATTTAGTCAGCAGGCTTGCCCATTTGGAGGCTCCTTAGGGTTTTAGCTGTAACCCTTGGAGGCTATAAAAGGAGGCACCTGGCCACCCTAAAACCTGCGCCATCTTCAATCAAGATTACTTTGCTGGATTGTCTTCTCCATTGCTTTGGGTGTGACACCATTTGAGGCAGGACACTTGTGCTGCTAGCTTCAAGGATCATAAGATCAAAAGGTTGGTTTTCTCAGTTTTGATCTTTAGAAATAATTGTTGGCCTTAAGATTTTATTTTATTATCTTCATAGAAGAAAACATAGATCTTTCTAGGGTTGCATGTGAACCATAAGATTTATTTGTTCATTGTTTGCTAGAAAACTCTTCAAATATATGATATATATATATATATATATATATATATATATATATATATATATATATATATATATATATATATATATATATATATATATATATATATATATATATATAATGATAACCATTTATATTTAATATATTTGTATGTTTAGATTAAATATAAAGTTTTAAAATTCATGTGACCGACCAACATTTTTGTTATATAATTTTACTTTTGCACAACACGCAGGTATACGCCTAGTTTATATATATGGTGCGCCTACCTTCATCCACCACATACTGTCTTTTTTCCAAATTCAAAGTTGCCTAACCCTCTTCGATTAACTATATTTTCCACAATATTAAAGTATATGTGTACGATTATGATTAACTTATAATTATCTTCTATTTTATTGTTATCTCTTAACCTTATTGCTTAGCATAATTTTTAATTGTATTTATTGGTAAGCTAAACTCACAATCAAAGGAGAACACATATATATTCTCTTATTCTAATAAGCTATGTTGTAAATTATTTTGTACCTTCGTCATGTCTACGAAGTTGATGATTCAAACTAGCAAGTAGCAACATTTGAGATGGCACATGCATTCTCAATTGGTTACATTGGTAAATATTGTTTTCTTCCTTAGTCAAGGATAGACCCACCATCTACTGCACATCAGCTGACATATCTTGAAACTAAAAATAGCCTTTAGCAACCCAAAAAAGATATCGATCATTAGGCCATCAAAGTCTCATTTTCTTCTATTGTTGTAAAGCTCTCCACCCTACAAATTAACAACAAAGGACAAATTCTATGTTCTTAAAGCATAGTTCTGATTTCGTTTCTATTGAAAAGAAAACAATATTTTTCTTTTTACGAAAAACGTCCCTTCAAATTGTGAAATTCCATCAATACGGCATTTAATAATTCTTTGTATGGTATTAATTTTGTAATATCTAAAAATCATGCGCGGACTAGGACGTAAGAAGTACATGGTGTGCAACATGGCTAGTTTTCGATGCGCAAACTCCGATTGACAAAACTCCCATTACATCTTTATAAAACATTTATTTGCCACCAACATAAATATGCATAATATATATATATATATATATATATATATATATATATATATATATATATATATATATATATATATATATATATATATATATATATATATATATATATATATATATATATATATATAATTATATGAGCTCTTTCTTGTAGGAGGCTAGTTCTTCAGGAGTAGCATTTTGTTCATCAATTTCTATGAGCTCTTTCTCGAGAACATACTCATTGTCCTCGAATCTAAGAGTCATTTTGATGTTTCGCATCCAGTCATTGAAGTTGGTGCCATCTAATGTCACCTTGAGCAGAGCGAAATGATTGAAGAAAAGTTATGGTTATTTTGGGAAGCGGACGGGGGAGCAGAAGCATCAGCAGAAGAAGATATCTATAAAAGGAATGTAGTTTTAATTAGATAAGAATAATCCTTAATATATTAACCCAAAATAAATATTAAGGCTAGGACCCAACTATATAATTCACAACTTAGAAGAGGGATGTCGTAATCTATTTGTAAATTTATAAAGGTAGGTAAATGACGATTTACCAATTCTACCGCGGAAAGTAATCAAATTAAGTGAAATTACTAGGTCTTTTAAGATTCATTGAAACTATTCAATGACATGTTTAATCTCGGATTATGCTCTTCTATTTGTGACTGGGATACCAAGGATCACAAACAATATGTGAATAACCATGCAAATATGCTTGGTAACCTCAATGTCATTTATCATCTCGATTGATGTGTTGGTGAACCACACACGCTCCATCAACAATGATAATTATGATATACCCATTACAACTCTTTATTAGTCTCTATTAGTGTGCTGGTAAACCATACACGCTCCATTAACGACTTATAAAGTGTAATGTGCAATTTCATGGGTTAGCATACTTTTCACATTTTTCCTAAAGTAACTAGATTTGAGATTTTATTAAAAAGGTTCTCGTACTTTCTGTAATAGCATTATACTTTTAAAGAGATTAAGTTGTCCTATCAAATCCGTTCTGCTAACGACCCTTCACTAATCAAGGAAGCGGTGGGTGAGAGTGGACACCCATTAACCGCTATTTTATAGGAAGTTTCCTTATACCCCCTTATAGATCAGCTTCGTGAATGAGGCATACTAGCGATTAGACTGACTAATTCTTATACATATAAATATTAACATTTAATAATAATATGTATAAGATGTATTTTAAACTTTTAAAATATTAGGTTTAATTGTTATAAATTTTCGAGAATTAATCTAATTAATTTTAAATTTAAAATTAACAAAAATCGATTTAATATTTATCTTTTAATTAACAATTACTTAAATAAATTAAATAAAATAAGGATTATCTAATTAAATTAATCAATTAATTTAATCCTAATCCTTACCCACTAATTTTCGAAAATAAGGGTAAAGTGTTATCTAATTATTAATTAGTCATAATTACCAAAAATAGAAAAACCCCTAAAATAAACCCTAAAATCGAAAATAAGGGGTGACGGTTAGGGTTTCAAAAACCCTAGCCTAAAATCGAAAATATGAGGCCATTAGGGTTTAATTTCTATAAACCCTAATTTTACAGTTCAACAATTATAGCAAATTCAACAGAAAACAGCCAAAAGCTCTGATACCACTGATAGGAAATAGGCAGACAAATAACTTAAAACACTTAAGTTCACATGCAACCTAAGGATCTATGTTTTCTCTAATTAAATCTATAACTAATAACCTAAAAGAATCCTAAAGGTATAAATTGAAAATCATAAAAACAATATTAGGGTTACATACCTTTTAGTTGCTTTCTTTGGAAGCAAACACCATAAGCGTCGTGCCTCAAATGGTTCACACCCAAATACTAGCAAGCAGGAAAACTAGAGAGAAGGAAAGGATCTTATAAAGTTGGCTCAGAAAATGGCTTCCAAGGATGCATATTTATAGCCTCGAGGTGATTGGAGATAAGTCTTATAGATAAGCCTTATTTGAATTTAAACTAAATAAACCTTTTATCTTAAATTCAAACTCTATCAGCTGTCATTTATATATATATATATATTAAATATAAAAAGGATAATTATCCTTATATTTTCGTCCAAATATATTTCCTACATTAATTGTCCACTGCTCAACTATTGAACAATTACAATTCAGCCCCTACACTTTTAATTAATCAAATTGATCCCAAAATTAATTCTAATTAATTTCTGATTAATCCTTAATTAAATATTATTCTTTCTAATTAATATATAATTCTCATAATATATTAATAAAATATTTATCTTGATTTATTAATCATATATTAAATCAACCTCTCTCTCTTAAAGTCATCATGTCTAATTGCTAGGTTTGAGGGCAACCCCAAAGGACTGTGCCACTATCAATTCAAGTATATATAAATTATAGTCATGGCTCAGATACCTAATCCAAGAAGTCGTTCTCCCCACTTTTATGCATGTTGGTGAGGTTGTTGTAAATTTCGTTGAATTGTGTAATTTCAACCTCATTTCGCGCCATTTGGATGTAATTTAATCCATGTTCCTTGTCTCTTTTCCCGACAAATTATTAAAGGCGGCTTGAAGTTTTAGCCAAAACGTATCTCTCGTTTGAGAGTCTCTGAGTCAACATGAACCGAAATCCACACCTTTACTAAATTTAATTCTTCGTCTTTCGTCCAATTTGTCTTTGCCTCGCCTTGCGGTTTTTTGCCTTTCTTTTTCGACGGTCGTCGTCGGTCTAGTTGTTGTGTCTGTGTTGGATGCATTTTATGCACCCTTTTTGGACCATTTTTACTTCTCTTTATTTATCATTTTAGTTCATTTCATGCATATTATCTACTTTTTTGGGGACAATATTTCTTTCACAAGTGTGGGTGTTTTTGTAGGTGAAGTGGAGCTATGGACGAGTGAAGCGGAGCTTTGGATGCATGTCGAGGAGCTATGGAGGAATGGAGAAAGCTAAGAATGTGTGGAACGAAGATGTCGAGGAGCTTTGGAGCAAACAAGAGGTTTGGAGTTATGTTCGGGAGCTTATGGAGCAAAAAGAAGTGAAGAATTGAAGTCTGGACATTACACGGGTCGTGTGGCACCTCACACGGGTCGTGCTAGACCAAATTCCTAATCTGCATGAATTGAAGATCTACACAGGTCGTGTGACCCTCACACGGTCGTGTCAGACACCAACAGATTTGTAGTTTCATAGTTTGAAGACCACACGACCTGTGTGACTCTACACAGGCAGTGTGACGCACATAATTGCTTTTTCTCAGCAGTTATCTTCACGGTTTTAAAGGTAATTTCGGGTTATTTTGCAAAACGAGAACAGTTCTAGATAGGAAAACTTCAGTTCTTATAAAGGGATTCTTGGGAGAAACATTTGGAAATATTTAATTTGATCTTGGAACATTGTTTGTAAGTGATTTTAGACAGCATTTACTTACTTTTCATCTTGGAATTCTAGTCTAATCATGTGTGGCTAGATCCCTACTTTCTCGGGTTCTATGACCATGCGAATTTGGTTGTTTAATCATTTGACTTGAAGTTCGTTTATGTTTTTATTTAGTAATTTAAGTTCCATGTTTAATTTTATAAATGATTCTTGCTTTGGTTCATATTGGCCACATGAACTAATGTTTGTTTCATGATTGTTAATCCGTTTGTGAAATTCATAATTGTTTTATGAATTGGATGTTAGTAATGCCACCGGAGTTGATCTCATGTCAAGTTAACTTTGGTGTAATTTGAATCACACGTTTTCATGCTTCCGAGCATGCAAGAAGTATTAAGCGTTGTTGGGCTTGTCCACATAAATCTTAATGCAGTTTTCTAGTATAATCTAAGAGTTTGTTTAGATTATAATTAAGAAAGATAGGTTTAACTCAAAGAGCATGTTTTGGTTATATAACGTGGTGAATTGAAAGCATTAGAGCTTATTAGTGCATTTAAATACCAACATAGATGAAACTAAATATAACTTCTAGTCTTGGTTAAATTCCTCTTTCAAGCATATGTACCAAAATCGGATTTTCATCTCATTAAGTGTTCTCAAATGTTTGTATGCTAAAATTTTAGTTTCTCAATTACAAAACCCCCTATTATCACTTTGTATATTATGTGAAAATCGATACACTATTGACCCATGTCCCTGTGGATCGACTCTGCTTATATTGTGCTACATAGTTAGTACAATTGAGTAGTGCTTTGTTTTAGTCTTGATATTCATATTTTATTTGTTGAGTATGACGCCTCAACAGTCTCCTCAACCGTTTCGGGGGACACCGGTTGCTGTTGTGGTAGTGGTTGTGACGGTGGTGGTTGTGATGATTGGAATCCTTGTTGGAATACAAAAGTCGGTAGGAATGGTTGTTGATATGGATTGAAATGTGAGAATTATTGTTGAAAAAATGGTTGTTGTGTGATAGGGGACCCGGTTTGGAGTAAATTGACGAAACCACCTTGCGGTGATTCAAGGTTAGGGTATTGGTAGGGGTAGAGTTTATTCCGAATGGATCAAACTCACGAATGAGGTTTGAGGGTGGGGTGTTTGGATTTTGATCTATAATAAAATATGTGTATGAATGTGGTAAAAAAAAGTGTAGAAGGTGTGTTGTATGAAGGTAAATAAATGAGGTTTTATAGGTTAATTTTTAGTAAATAAAAAAGGTAATTCTTTTTAAATTTGGAACGGCTAGTTTCCATTCATTGGCCATTTTATATCGTGACCGATATTACGATGGACCACGAACATGCCCATCACAGTGCCACATAGGGTCGTGTGCACGCCCGTGATGACGATCCACCTCAGCATCACGGTGAATCCGTGATCGGTATACCGGAACACCTTATTGACCTTTTACATACACATACATACAAATATATATATATATATATATATATATATATATATATATATATATATATATATATATATATATATATATATAAAATATGAAAATTTTGGAATGGGTGGCGATGTCGGGTTGCAGGGTGTTATGGAACATGTTCCTTGAAATGGGAAAAGCAACTTTAACAAGTCCTCAGCACAAATAGTAAAAATATGTGTTACGGACTGCTTCTCTGACAATTCCAATTTCCTTTTTGGCTAAACACATATTACTTCTTTGATTCTCTTTTTCCTCGTAATTTTATTCTACAAAAAAAAAAAAAAAAAAAAAAAATCGATATTCTCTTTTTGAAAAAAAAAAATTTACGGCATAATCTATGTTTGAGTGCTAATTTTACGGGTTTATAGTAAATATACATTTTTTTGAATGGATAAAATAATATCTAAAGGAAATGGTCAAAGATTATATTATAAGGATAATATATAGTTTTAAACGCTAGTCGTATATAAAAGAAAACTATGTAATAATATAAACAAATAAACTACTGTTCTAAAAGTAATATTTATGGGTGAATCTAATATTCATGTTAAACTAAATTACGGATACAGTCTCTGAAGTAACTAAAACTAACAGAGAGAACCTAAGTATCCAATTTTCACTATATGAGTCACTAAGGTTTGCAAAATCCTACAAATCGGTCCTTGAGTAAAGTAAAAAGACTAAAATACCATTTTTAATTTCTTTTTTCTTTTTTTTTTCTTTGAATTTATTATTTATTTTATTAATAAAAAAAAGAAAATACCCCACCTACCCCCACCCCCACCCCCACGTCTCTCTCTCTCTCTCCCTCTCTCTCTCTCTAGGAATTGGAAACTCGTTTTTCGGTGGGTTGCCTTTGTCTTTGTCAAATCTGACTGGAATTTCCTATCTTGGTATCTCTGGAAACAATTTTTCCGGTGAAATTTCTTTTGATTTCATCAGCAATTGGACCCAACTGGTGTCCTTATAGGTTCAGAATAATCTCTTCACCGGGAAGATCCCACCGGAGATTGGTATGCTGTCAAATCTGAATGTTCTCATTCTGTATAATAACAGTTTCATAGGTCCAATTCCTATGGAGATTGGGAACTTGGAGAATCTTGTAAGTTTGGATCTTTCAGACAATCAAATATCGGGTTCCATACCTTCCACAATTGGAAACTTGGTTAACCTTAAATACATGCAGCTTTTCTCTAATAATCTCAATGGAACGATTCCACCAGCTTTTCGCTAGGGTAGAGGGGGATTCTCTTCTCGTCACATTCAATACAGTATCCGTGACGGAATCGTTAGAGTTTAACGATAGAAATCTCAATGACGGAAACTCTATACAGTATGTTCAGAACTTCATTAACGAGGTTGTTTTCAATAACGTATTTGATTTTGATCTTAATGCAAAACCGTTGCCTGATTCTATATGCAAGTGTGTTGGTTCAGAACTTCAATAACGAGATATTGTCTTTGGAGCTATTGAAGGTAATAATGGACAATGCAGGTCCAATATGGCGAATGTGATTCTGTATGCAAGTGTGTTGGTCGGAACGAGGAAGAGGGGTGGCGAGGGTCCAACAATGAGGCTTTAATACCGATTAAAGTTTGAACTGTATATCGTGATACCCAGATGAAGAAGGAAGCTGGGTTTAATACCCATTAAAGCTTGAACCTGAAAACCATAAGAACAGAAAGAAGAAGGAAGCTGGGTTTACTTGTACTCTCATAGGTTTAGTTTTTGAAACTTGGTGGTGGTGAGAGTGAGGAAGACGAAGGGAAGGAGAGAGAGAAAGACCTGGGGGTGGGTGGGGTATTTTCTTTTTTTATTAATAAAATAAATAATAAATTCAAAGAAAAAGAAAAAAGAAATTAAAAAAGGTATTTTAGTCTTTTTACTTTACTCAGGGACCGATTTGTAAGATTTTGCAAACCTTGGTGACTCATATAGTGAAAATCGGATACTTGGGTTCTCTCTGTTAGTTTTGGTATACTTTAGGGACTGTATCTGTAATTTACTCTAAAATTGACTCCTTTATCGACCTCTAATACTGTTAAAAATATTAAAACTAATATTATATATATATATATATATATATATATATATATATATATATATATATATATATATATATATATATATATATATATATATATATATATATATATATATATATAAGCGATTAGGTGATGACACTTTTTAAAGTAAGGACTCGTAAAGACACCTTAAAAAACTGAAAAAATAAATAAAAAATATATAAATAATAAAATGGATCATAGTACTATATTGGAGAAAAAATTTTGAAAAAAAACTTTTGGATCATTATTTTTTTTATAATGAAACAATGATCCACAAAATAAAAATTTTTGTGGATCATTACTGTTTCTCAATGATCCAAATTTGTTTTTTCCAAGTTTTTTTATAATGATATAGTACTATTCTCGATTTTATGATTTGTATTTTTTTTTATTTTTTGTCAATTTTTTAAGGTGTCCTTACGAGTACTCACCAGAACAGGACCCTATATATATATATATATATATATATATATATATATATATATATATATATATATATATATATATATATATATATATATATATATATATATATATATATATATATATATATATATATATATATATATATATATATATATATATATATATATATATATATATATATATATATATATATATATAGAATCAGGATCGGGTGAGGACTCACGAGAACACCTTAAAAATTGAAAAAAATATTAAAAAAATAAAAATCATAAAATCGAGAATAGTACTATATCATTATCAAAAAAAATTTGAAAATTTTTTTTGGATCATTGAAAAACATAATGATCCAATTTTTCTGTTTTTATTTTGGATCATTATTTCATTATAAAAAAAATAATGATCCAAAAGTTTTTTTTGAATTTTTTTCTCTGATATAGTACTATGATCCATTTTATTATTTATATATTTTTTATTTTTTTCAATTTTTTCAAGGTGTTCTCACAAGTCCTCACCGAAAAAAGAGTCCTCATCAATTTTTTTTTCAATTTTTTTCAATTTTTTTAGAATATATATATATATATATATATATATATATATATATATATATATATATATATATATATATATATATATATATATATTCTAAATTATATAAATATTTTTTATAAAGGCAAAACGACTTGTAAACCAATCTATGTTGATAAAAGAGAGTGAAATTAGATTTCATACTCACGTGGTCACACCTATGCAATTTATGTATTTTAAGACCGAGTGGTATGGACCAAGGGGAAGGTGCGGTGTTTGACGTGGCTTCACCACACCGCACGGGAACACCATCCCACTTGGTGTGGTGAAGGTGAGGGATTGAGAAGTGAGGGGTTGGAACACCGGAGGGGAAGGTGAGGGGAACTCTTCTCTCTTCTCTTTCTTACTCATATATATATATATATATATATATATATATATATATATATATATATATATATATATATATATATATATATATATATATATATATATATATATATATATATATATATATATATATACAATATATATATATATATATATATATATATATATATATATATATATATATATATATATAAGTGAGGGGTAGTGAGATGATACCATTTTCTAAAATTTAAGTGATGAGGGGTTAGTGAAGGGAATGTGAGGTGGCGCCTACGTGGCACTCCAACCCTCACACCAAGGGGTTACCACTCCTCTCAGCCTAATAGGGTTATTAAAAAGTTGCTTCGGATGTAAAAATATCTAATATTTAGTTATAAAAATACTGGTTGTAGTAAAAATTAGTTAATATTTCGTGTTAAAGCAAGAACTGATCTCTGGATTTTAAAATTATAACTGTTTAGATTAAGATTGAAAGTAAACAGAAAATAAACTCCGAGTTTTCTTTTTATTTTTTAGAGTAAATTAAAATTTTGGTCCCTGTGGTTTGAATGAAATTTCACATTTGGTTATCGTTATGTTTTTTCACGCTGATGGTCCCTCAACTGTTATTTTGCTTACACTATTGGTCCCTTGGCCCGGTAAAAAGACCAATATACCCTTTTTAAGTTCTTTTTTACTTTTCTTTTAATTTAGTAATTATTAAATTAAAAAAAACCAAATCTCATTCCTCCTTTTCCGACGACGTCCTCCATCTTCCCTTCTACCACCACCTGCGTTTGTCGCCCCAATCTCCCCTTCTGCCACCACCTGTGTCTGCCTCCCCCATCTCCCCTTCTGCCACCACCGGAGATGTTATTTCTCAGTCTTGTTTTTCGTTTTCCAGAATTATTGGTATTAGAAATCAATTTATTCAGCAACAACAAAACTCACTCACACACTCAATTTCATCTCCATTCTATATATATATATATATATATATATATATATATATATATATATATATATATATATATATATATATATATATATATATATATATATGTGCGCGTTGAATCAAGATCGAGAGGGAAATCACGATTGATAGAAGGAGAAAAAAGAGGAATCAGAAATCAGGAAAGCTGGAAACACACACACAAAAACTTGTTGTAATCCATTGATATCATCATCGACAAAATCAAGAACAATAACAATGCAACTGGGTGAAGCGTGAAACAACCATTCGAACTCCAATCACTCATTATTTATTTACCTGATTATGGATTGAGATTAGATCTGAATCAAAGATTCTTGATCCAAAAACATTTGGTGAATTTCATTGACAAAAATCGAAACAACAACTCGATATTGTTCTTGACGGTAATTTCATTGACGAAGCTGGGTCTAGATTTGCAATCCTTTATTTATCTGACCAAATTCGACCATGACGATTGATTCGATTACAGGAATTAGGGACATGAAATTGGAAACTCAATGGGAGATGATGAAACGGGATGCACGCAAATGGAGCTCGCAGGCATCGCCGATCGGCGGCCTGACGCCGTCGGATTCCTTCTGTCAGTGAATTATGGTGTTTTCCGGCAAGGACGGGATCCAGATCGATGGCGTCGAGACCCGCTGGGAAACACTTTGTTTTCTTTTTTTATTTTTTTAATTAATTTAATAAAGTTTACATTAAAATAAAAATAAAAAAGAAATTATAAAAGGGCGGTTTGGTCATTTAACATGGACGAGGGACCAAATGTGGAAAGATGAAAGTGAGAGAAGAGAGAAAAGCTGACGTGGCGCGTGGGTTCTACTCCCCCCACCCTTACAAAAACATAAAATATATATTTTAAGGGAAATGGGGCAAAAGGATATGAAAATATGATTTGAGTATACGTACTTTGTGGTTTTGCCAGCCAAAGTTTATGAGTCTCTCGAGAAGTGAGGATTTTGATGCAGGACTTATTTCGTCATGTAATACGCCACCACTGCAGCTGCATTGGAACGATGGGTATCCATTTTTAGAATTTTAAAAGCTTTGAAAGAAATTTATAACAATAATACTTTATCAAATGAATTTTAAAGAAAGTTATAAATCAAGCACATTAAATTTTATTTCTTTTGGATTTAGTCTTTAATTTATTTTAATTGTTTGCCAATGTCCGTAAATGCTTCAAATTGTGCAATTTTTGTTTGAATCGATCCAAGTTAAACTTCATCATCTTCCATCTCTATTTGTTTTCGAATTTGTTTGATTCAAACAAAGTAATGAAACTCAATTTCATATATATATATATATATATATATATATATATATATATATATATATATATATATATATATATATATATATATATATATATATATATATATATATATATATATATAGGGTTGGGTTCAATAGAGAACCAATTTAAAACAAGGAACCAAGGAACCAATCGTGTGGTCGGAATGCAAAAGATCTACGGCCATAAAAAAATGTTGTATATTTACTAGTTAGACGCCAATGTAGAGGATTACAGCAAAAAAACCCACTTCGTTTTTTATGTTTTTTTAATTTTTAAACTTATTCTTTTTTCGAAAAAAAAAACTAAAAATACCAAAATTCATAATTTTTCATCCTCTTTAAATAGACATCCATATTGATATATAATTTTTTTTTGTTTTTTTATACTTCAAGTTTGTCCAGATTCACCATGCGAATCTGAACCGAACTGTATCGTTTTATATATATTCCTTCACATATAAATGACAATTCTATTTGATTTAATCAATAATTTTTGAATAATCACATGTGAATTTTTAGGAAATCATTTTGAATTTCAGTTAATTCAATTGTATATGACATCAAATCGTTAAAATAGTAAAAATATAAGTGATTTTTCTTGAATTCACATATGAATCTAAGAATTTTTTTTAAATTTACATGAGTTGTTATTTAATGATTTACAATTATTAAATAAAATTGAATTCAATGACTATTTACATGTGAATTATCTTCCATACAAATTTACTACAGTTTATATTTACATTGTGAATTTTAACTATTTTTTGTTTTAGACATGTTAATTCACATATAAATGTTAATTGTAACTGGCTTTTTCAATAATTTTTTATCATCCACATGTGAATTTTAAGCAAATTAATTTGTGAATCTAAAATAATTCATTTGTGTATGATCAAAATGTTAAAAACAGTGTGCATCTAGTTTTAGATATATTAATTCACATATAAATGATAATTATACCCTATTTTTTCAACAATTTTTTGTTCATTTGCATAAGTTTAAGTAAATTAATTTGTGAATCTTACTTAATTCAATTGTATATTATCAAAATATTGAAATTGTAAACAATGTAAACGAATTTACTTAAATTCAATATGAAATTTTAGTGAGATTCATGTCTGAATCAAAAAGTTTATTTAAATTCACATAAGTTGTTATTAAATGATCAATGATTGTTGAAAAAAATAATTTCAATGATCATTCACATGTGAATAATCTTCTATAAAACTTGTTATAGTTCAGATTCACATTGATTAAGTGTTGTGAATCTGAACAAGATTTTTGAATATTTTTTTTTTTCGTTTTTACTATATTGATATGGATGTCTATTGAAAGAGAATAAAAAATTATGAATTTTGATATATTCGATTTTTTATTTCGATAAAAAATAAGCTCTAAAAATAAAAAATGAATAAAAAACGAAGTGGGTTTTTTGGAATTATCCGCTACATGTGCGTTCAATTAAGATATTTACAACCTTATCTTCGGCCGTCGATCATTTGAATTCCGATGCTAACGATTGGTTCCTTGGTTCCTTGTTTTATTTTGGTTCTCTATTGAACTTTTATATATATATATATATATATATATATATATATATATATATATATATATATATATATATATATATATATATATATATATATATATATATATATATATATATATATATATATATATATATATATATATATATATCGTGAAACCATAGATCAAAATAAAGACTATTGTTAAAAATTAAAATTAATCAAAATTAAATAAAATCCAAAACCTAAATTCTTTAAAACATTCTAATTTCTTAACTCAAAATCAGTAATTCTAATTTTGGTAACTTAAAATAGTAAGATATATGTGGAGTGTTAAATTTATAGGCATAATCACAATATCAATTTAAAATAAATTTAATGAATGTTAAACTAAATAAAAACAACTACTTGAAGATGAGAGCAATGATAAATTTGTGGTTATTGATGCCAATTTATAATTTTTCTTTGATTCCTTTAACGGTGTCTTATTGATTAATCTGATGGATAACACATACAAGATTATGGTGTTTATATAAATAAAACTTATTTGGAGGATATGAACATTTGGAAATTTCAATCATATGTTTCTCCCATAATTGTGTGTTTAATTCATTAGTTACACATAATGAGTAAGTTAAAGACAAATGTCATATCTCTCAAGTTGTAGATAAATGTCATATCCACCATATTATCTAATTTTGAGTCTAGCGATCTGATATGTCATTATAACAAACATTATAGTACAAAATATAATTGTACCTAACATGTAATTAATTTTATAAAATAGTCATAAGGCCACACTAATGAGTTATTTTCCAACACTCTCACGTTTTGTCGAATGACTATTTTTAAAAGACCGTTATTTTTTAAAAACTCGATTATTTAAAAAACAGATATTTTCTAGTTAATTTGACATTTCTATTTTGGTTTTACATTACTTAACATAGTTAAATTAATAAATTAAAAATACATGTTTGATGCTAAAAAATTAGTAATCGTTATTAAAAATATATTTGAAAAGTCATCGGAATATATGAAAAAACATTGAAGTTTCAAATCAATGTGTTGTTTGGAAATATGTCTCTATTATGACAGATACTAGGCACATGTCATGCGTGCGCGATATTAATATAATATAATATAATAATATTTACAAACCTATAAAGTTTAGATAATTTAAATATGAAATCAATTATAAGTCGTTTATCACAATACATATTGTGTATTAAATTTTTTTATCACAAAACTTGAATAGAATGTCATAATCATAATTTTAAAGTCTATTACATATCTAGTTTGAAAATCTTTATAATCTTTTCAACACATTAAGACAATATATCTAATAATATCTATATATTACAATATTGCAGTGAAAATAAAATATGACGATCATTTTGTCACTAACCAATAACTGAGAACTTGTGTTAGATGTTAGCAGTTCACATGACCAAGAAAGAAATTATGGTCATTGTGGAAAGCAACGATGGATGGAACGTGTGCAACATTGGTAATTGATTAAGTGTTTTGCTATAGTCAACATGTAGTGCTAGTGCATGCGACGAGATAGGATGAGGCCATCGCGACACGAGGATTAGGGGATCGTGACGCAAATGACTTGGGAAGATCGGCGCATCCATATGACCGATGCGGCGCGTAGGAAGCACATGCCAGTCGCAACCTAAAGCCCTAGACCGACCATTTGGGGCATTTTTGCCCAAATGTGGAGAAGCACAGATGAGGGGAATGATCACGTAGGTTGTGTGAGCTAGAATTAAAAGGAAAAAATAGAGATGTCAAAGGATTTACCTCTATTTCCGGGATCAAAGGTAAACCCCTAATTCTCCTTGGTAGATTCGTGTTGAAAATGTGTTAGAGGTAGAACTCGATTTTATGGTCTAAGGGTTGAAACCCTAGCCATTGTGAATGGAAACCACGTAAAAGTCGTCTTATTGATGTGTGGATAAGTCTGAAATGAACTAGACCCGAGTTTGGTTCAATGCTCACGACACGTTGCCCAGGATGGTGACGCTACGCTTGAATGTTTATACGTAGCGACACGACGAATAAAGGTCGCGATGTGATGTTGTAATTGTTCATCAGACGCGACGCGTTACATGAAGGGATGTACAGAAGGGTAGCCTTGAGTGTATGGTACTCGAATTGTGGTACTTAGAAACGATATGTGATGTTGACAGCTTCTATGACAATAGGAGAAGCAGATTGGCAGAATTGAGCTCGAGACAACTATGGCATCACTAATGTGAGTACATGCTACCACACTATATTGAAATACATGGCATGGTTGTGTTATATGTGTAAGGATAAAAACACAGCAACACAAAGAAAATAAACGAGATTTGAGAATAGAAACTTTGAATATAAACTGTGTCGAATGATTTTATTATCACTATAATAAAGATAGGGCTCCTAATCAACACGACAAGCACCTCAATACTTGGATCAATTACAATGATATCTCACTGTCTCTCTAACATCCCTCTAATACTAGGGTTACAAATACTATTTATAAGCATGACTAATGGACATAAAACCTAAGCCCACATTACAAAAGATAAGCATAACAAACCCTAGATAAACATGGTAAGTTGTAACAGATAAGCGTTATCTTCAACATTTCCATCTTTAGATCTTCTACACTTCGGAAAAGAACAAAATACTTCGGATTGTATAATCTCTGACACAATCATAATCCTAACAATCTCCCCTTTTGCGGTGAAGATGAAAATTATTCGAAGTTATAACATTGAAAAGGACTTGGTAAGCTCCATCTAAACATGTATCTACCAAGTGATGTGATCATGTAACTCCTTCTTCACAAGCTCTATGTTTTCCTCGCTCATACCAATTCTTACCAGAAGAGTTTCCAAAAATGTTGTAGGAAACTTTTCCTTCTGATCCATGTCGAATAATAACTTCTTTGTTGGACCATTCTTCGACTCTTTTCCTATATATACCACTCCCCAAGGCTTTTTAAAATCTTCCCATCGATATAATTGTTTATTCCTTAAAGCTTCTTATTCGCAGGAGTGACCATCTCCTAATATAACTTCGTAATCTCATAATCATAGCCAGCAAAGGTCTATAAATATCCTCCGAAAAAGATCAATATCATGTTTTGACCTGGTGTGAAGGTCTCTTGTTTGGACATTTTGGTCTGATTCATCTTATACCAACTCTTGACCATGACAATGAAGTCATTCAGATTCATCAACGAGAAATCAGCTATCATGAACGAACATTCAACTTTCTCCTCACCTCTTTGAACAAAATAAGTATAGTTTTGATACTTATCCTCAAATAAATTACTCTTATCAATCTTATCAATTCCAACAATCTTTAACTGTAACCATACCTCGGTTTGATCTCTTCCAAAGTTTGCATGAAACCTGGCTTTTTGTTCCTAAAACTTCTTATTCCCAGAGGGCTTGAACCAAATGTCATTATTCCCAATTCTACTCCTTGCAATTGAATTCATTTGCCTCAGTTTTTCGAGTTCATCCGTCTTCCGCTATTTTCTTTAAGCCTTAGACAACACTTGGGCTACTTTCTTCCCTTTGTCAATAGCAGAACTGGATGTAGGAGAAACTTGAGAAGTGGTCAAAATCATCGATGTAGCTGGAGGGGCAGATCTGAATTTGATCTCACTCGGGAACCGTCTGATAATACTTGAGGTTGATTCGGATGCTAGAGGGTTTATAGGTGGAGCTGTTGTCTTCACTATCGTCATAACCACAATTTTTGTTGGAAGAGTTGTTGAGACAGTGGTTACAGCAGTGAATGCTGAGGTTGGAGCAGATGTAAATCCAAAATTTGGAGTACTTATAGGTGCAGAGTTGGAGGTAGTGACTAGTGTCATGGTTGTTGTTGGTGGTATGATGGTTCTGGTTGGTCGCACCCATTCTCCCCCTTGTGACGAAGGCTAAGAGGGCTTCAGAGCACCTAGTAATCGACTAACCAGAGTCAGAAGATGAGTGATGACCTTTCTCAAGATGGCAGTGGCACTGGCAATAATATTTTCTGTTTGGGATTTGGCCATATCTTGTGTCGACTATTGAGTATGATATCCATGGACCTTCGGTTCAAGATTCGCAATCGTCTTCTTCACATCTCCAGATCTGACTTCGAGGTCTTGAGTTGGGAAGCATGAGCCTCAACATCTTATGAAGTGATTATCATGTTAGTAGATGATTAAAGATGATGGAAATTGTTGATGCATACCCTATGAAGCCTATAATGATTGATATTGAATTAGTAAGATTAGCATTGGCATTATGTAATGCTTAATATGTGATTATTAGTGATTGACAAGTTTTCTCATAGATTAATATCAGATTCTTGTTCTAGCATGGTATGATGTTTAGCACAAGGTTAATACATCTTTATTTCAAGCATGACAGAAAGATTTCATCATGTTATCATGATAATTAAGGATATTAAGTATGGGACAAGTCATTAGACATTGTGAACATATTAAATTTGATATGAGCTTATCAAGGAAAATAATTAAAATATCTTTATGCATTTGTAGTCCTAGCATGTTGTTGATATGAATGAATGCTATTGAATTCCATATGTATTGAAGGAGTTAAAGTTTAAGAGAAGCGTAACAAATTTATGGAGACATAGTTAGATCTCTTGATCTATCTAATGTGAGTACATAATACTTCACTAAATTTGATACATGCCATTATTTCTATCAATTGATGATACTTGCTTACATTACAATCATTAGGTTTTGAGAATATAGAATACCATGCTATGTCGAAAGGTATTGTCTTGGGTTGGAACATAACTTCCTAGATTGATAGCTACATAAAACTATGCATAATAGAGTTACGATTGAAAGTATGTCTAGACATACATCTCTTGCAGGGATGGGGCTTGCGACGCCCACATCTCCATGACAAGGTATTGACTTGGTGGATTGGGAATGTGACCCCCGTTGTTGTATCCATGACAAGTACCGACCTTAGTGGATTAAGAATAAGACTCCGATTGTATTGTCGGAAAGGTCTGACCCGACCCAAATGGGAGATCGTTAGAGGGTTGAGTTAATTAGGGAATATACTTCCCACGCATAATGATAACACTGAAATGTTTGATGTTGTTTATGTACTCACAAGACGATGGTCTTACTTTCTTTGTGATTTGATGTTGATATATATCTAGGATCTGAAGATAAGGAGTAGTAAGGAGACTTAGTGGACTTTTTCACTATAGACCTTCTAGTGATTTAGAGGCATGGACGCTAGAATAGTTGATAAATTATTGTATAACTTTATATGTGTTTTGAGTTACTTGCCATGAATCTTGTATATCTTTTGTGACATTCAATGATACACAAAACTTATCTTTTGTAAAATATAGTTGTAAATGGGACGTGTTTCCGTTAAGGGGGTGTTTGGGATTGCTTATTTAAGATGCTTATTTTCTTATTATGGTTTGACACCGCTAATAAGCAGTTTCTAGTGTTTTAATATACTAAAATTAAAAGTGCTTATTGGATTAAATAAAAAGTTTCTGATAAGTTAGTATGTTCTAATTTATTTATAATAACTTATGACTTATTTGGATCAATTTAGCATATTAATCTTATTGTAACTACACACACACGCTCGCACACACACACACACACACACACACACATATATATATATATATATATATATATATATATATATATATATATCCTACCCTTATTGGTCATTTTACATTTATAAGCAGAAATTGCCAAACACTAAAACAACAACTTATCAACTTATTACGTTTTGCTATCGAATAAGCTAATCCAAACATTTTTTTTTTAAAAAAACTCTGTTTTAACATCAGATATGCTAAAAAAACACTTTCAAAAGTAAGCATAAGTTGTTTTAAATAAGCAATCCTAAACACCCCTAACTCTGATTAAATCATATATATATATATATATATATATATATATATATATATACACACACACACACATACGCACACACACACACACACACACACACACATATATATATATATATATATATATATATATATATATATATATATATATATATATATATATATATATATATATATATATATATATATATATATATATATATATATAGGGCTAGGATCAAATATATCTATACAAGTATTGTGTAACCTTGAAACTCAATCTAGACCACTCATTTAAAACACATTCTTTTAAGAATGTACAAAATTTAGTTCATTCTTTTAAGAATGGTAAGAACTCATTATGTCAAAAACTTATTCTGTTAAGAATGTGTTTTTTTCATTGTTACGAGAATGAAATCCGATGGCCAGGATTTGGTTACAAGGTAACACAATAATTGTCATTCTTATTATAACCTAGCCATATATATATATATATATATATATATATATATATATATATATATATATATATATATATATATATATATATATATATATATATATATATATCCTACCCTTATTGGTCATTTTACATTTATAAGCAGAAATTGCTAAACACTAAAACAACAACTTATCAACTTATTATGTTTTGCAATCGAATAAGCTAATCCAAACATTTTTTTTAAAAAAACTCTGTTTTAACATCAGATAAGCTAAAAAACACATTCAAAAGTAAGCATAAGGTGTTCTAAATAAGCAATCCTAAACACCCCTAACTCTGATTAAATCATGTATTTGAATGGTGTATGAATTGGGGTGTTACATGTTATTTTTCTGATTTCTATTTCTACTCTTTATTGCCACCTCTATCTTTTCCATTGAATCATTCTATTTAAGATGTGTTGTTCTTCAAAATCATGTTTCTCAAATGTTATGATTGTGTTATGTTCAGTTGAGTTTTACTTCCAAACACCATGTTGCGTAGATGAGAGAGGTACAGGTGGGGTGTGACAGTGAAGGGCAATTGCGAAATACATTAATTTAAAAAAACCGTAAAAGCATTTTGTAAAAGTATTTTTACAATACTTTGGCTGGTATTGTAGATGCTACTTGAACCACGTTTTTTCTCTACATGTTGACATTTCATATATAGGTTAATATGTCACCAATACTATCACTACCCATAATTAATTAATTAATTAAAAGATGCCTCCAGATTTGGACATAATCAACATGTTTTTTTATTACGTATTTGTTTATGAATGTTAATTTTGAAAGATATATACGTGAGACAAAATCTACTAAATGAATCTTAATATATTACTTTTAAATCCCCTACTATAATATAACCATATTGTGGTCTCGTTTTATAATACCTAGGGAGCTAATAAAACTATTTTAGTAAAACTAAACTATCTCAATTCTCGGGCAATTACACCAAAAACTCATGTTACTTTTGGATTTCCTTTTTGACCAATCACATTTGCAACATTGTCATCACATCATATCATGATGCCCTTGTCATAGAATGGAAGGGTTTATAATATTTTTGTTGTAGGGAGATTCTTAACATTTGAATGATGTCTTCTAACCAAATACGGTATTCGCGTGGGTTTACATTCTAAATCCCTTCAAAACCCAACAAAAGCATCAATCCAAACCCCCTTGAGGTATTTTGATACCATGCCCGATTTACTATTGTCCCGGTTAAGTTGCCGTATATTGTACTTTGTAGTCCGAAACACATTCACACCTGTTCAAAGCCCATCTTTATGCACATCCTATGATCAACTTTACTAGATCAAACGTATATTTAAAAGAAAATCTGAAGCTATGTCAGAATTTAGGCTTGTAATAGTTTCCCAAAAAATCTTAAAATGAGCTTTGCGTTGTCGTACATTGTACAGTTATAGTCCGGAACACATTCATGTTCGATTAGGTGTCTAAGCCATGACTTATAATTGTATTTATTATATGATTAAAAGCAAAGTCCATTTGGGTTGCCCTCATAGATGGAGGATATATATATAGTTCAGTAGAGAGAATAGTTGATTTATTAATTGTATAATAAATCAATAGAAAATATATATATGTGGTTTATTAATATATTTAAGTGTTAATATATTAATTAGAAACTATATTAATTAATTGAGATTTAATCTAGAATTAATTGGATTTAATTTGGAGATTAAATTAATTAATTAAAAGGTGCAGGGACTGGTTTGGTATTTATTCAATAGTTGAATAACTGGCCAAGTAAAACCAGGGACCAAAAGTGGCGCCACCCTGGAGGCTCCTCCAGGGTTTGGCGAAACCCTGATTAGGGTTTTGGTAAGCCTGGTCCAAGTGGTCAAAAGCCTTGTCCAGTTGGAGGCTCCTTAGGGTTTCAGGTGTAACCCTAGGAGGCTATAAAAGGAACCCCTTGGCACCTCATATTCACGCCATCTCTCTCTCTGTGTTACTCTGCTGGACTGATTCTTCCATCACTTGGGTGTGACTTGCATTTGAGGCAGGATACTTTTGCTGCTACTTGAAAGGATCATAAGATCAAAGGTTGGTTTTTTCTTAATTCATCTTTAGAATTGAATTGTTTCCTTTAGGTTCTTAGTTCTAATCTTCATAGAAGAAAACATAGATCAATATTAGGGTTGCATGTGAACCATAGGTATTTTTGTGTTTATTGATTGCATAGAAACCCTTCAGTGGTATCAGAGCCTAGGCTGTTTTCTTGTGATTTGATTATGAACTGCTTGCATGATTCTTGGCCTTGGTGTTTTTTGCGAAAAATCACCCCTTGGAGGCCTTGAAAGTCGACGGCTTGGCTAGGGTTTCCTAACCCTAGCCGCCATGCTCTATTGGTCCCCCTTGATTGCTTGATTTACTTGCCTTAATTATGTGTTGTTATTTTTGGTAACAAGATCAATTAAAATAACTTGAACCCTAATTGTTTGGCTTGTAATTTTCGAGATTCATAGGACCATTACAGATTAATTAATTTGATTAATTTGGTAATCTGTAACCTAGATTTAATTAGTTTAATTAATTGATTAATTAAAAGACCAATTAAATCAGTTTAAAGAATTAATTAAAAATTTTCAAAAAATTAGTAATAATTTGCGAAAATTAAGATAAAATTAATTCTAAAATATTTTAATGAGATTAAAATATATCTTATATATATTTATGATTAAAAGTTAATTTAATATATATAAGAAAATTGGTTAGTCTACCGCTAGTAAGCCTCATTCACAAAACTGTCCTATAAAGAGGGTATAAGGCGACTGACTATAAAATGTTAGTCTAATGGGTATCTACTCTTACCCACCGCTCTCCTGGTCAGTCGAGTGTCGTTAGCCGAACGGGTGTGATAGAACCGCTAAGCCTCTTAAAAGTATAATGCTATAATTGAAAGTACTAGAACCCTAAAACAAATCCCAATCTAGTTACTTTAGGTTAAAAAAATGTGAATTGGTGCTAATCCATGAAATTGCACATTGCACTTTGTGGAACGTTGGTGGAGCGTGTGTGGTTTACCGGTGTCACACCCCAAAACCACGTTGGCGGAAACGTTCGGGGATGGATGACTGATTGAAGTATCACAACCATGGATATATGAACAGTATATAAACAACCAAACAAGAATTGATATTGAATTGATACATAGTTTTACAAAATGATTGATTCTCACCAATTACAACATGAAATGAAAATAAACAAACGTAGTATTAAACTTCCATTTGTACAAGACCGCTGGCTAGCGGGACTTAATGATTTCCTGAAAATACAAGTAGTTTTAAAGGGTGTCAACAATAAAGTTGGTGAGTTCATGAGTTTGAAACATTTTGATTTTGAAGTTTATTTGCTTTTGAAGTCTGTGAAACAATGATGTCGAAATAACTGATTTTGAAATACTGATTTTGAATCAAGTTGGAATGATAACATGAAATATGAGTATGATTTATATGAGATAATGATAAATGAATAAATTTTAGTCTTTTGGATAATTGATAAATGGTAAACATAACAAATAGTCCTCACCCTTTTCGTATATATACATATACATATAAAGGATGGAGCATCTAATCAACATATACACTTAACCAAGTGCGATCAATCACCTTAGCGTCCCAAGGCGGGGTGGTCAACCCAATAGCGCTATTATTGTCCATAACGTACCTCAAGAATACGGGCATAGTTATGGAGATTAGACTAAAAATGATAATGCACTACAAATACATGTAGCGTAAACAAATGATGATTATCCAAATAATGATTCTCCATAACGTACCTCAAGAATACGGGCATAGTCATGGAGATTTAGACTAAAATGATAATGCACTACAAATACATGTAGCGTAAATAAACAAATACTGAATCATGTATAAATGTTTCCAATGTCTATCAATAATGATAAAATGAGTAAGTGATTTCGGAAATCTATGAGAAACACACGATGTTCCAAAAATGTTTAAAATAGATATAATGTGGGGAGATCACTCCCTAAATGATTTAAATGATATAGAAGGGTATTAAATATAATACACCGTTCTATTCACGATACTGTAAACGAACCATGATTGAACCAACTAGTCTCAAAATGGTCAAGACTTCATGTCGAGAAATAAAAGAATGTGTGTATAAAATAATTGCAAGTGTTTAAAACACTGATTAAACAATGTATAAATAATTGTGTATAAAATAATTGAAAGAGTCTAAAATACTGATTAAACAATGTATAAATGGTTGTGTATTAAATAGTTGTGAGAGTTGAAATAATGATTTAACAATGTATAAATGATTAAGTATAAAATAATAAAGAGTGCTAAAATAATGATTTAACCATGTATAAACATTTGGAATCTTGAAACCATTTAAATAATGTATATTTGTTGAAAAATCGAGGAAATTGGTAACTTTGAAATAATGGAAAAATATCTGATGAGTCTTTGAAACTACGTTGTTTAATAAGTCATTGAAAAGACGAAAACGTCTAATAAGTCTTGAAAAATACTAGAGCGTTCAATAAAACTTTGAAAATGCTAAAACATTTAATAAAGTTGAGAAAAATACTGAAGCTGGTAACTGACCAGTATGAGTATGAGTTTAACTGTTTTGAGACTAGTGTTCATGATTGGTTGTTTAAGTTATCGTGTTTACTTGTATTCCTCCCCTAAAAATCTTAAAATAGTTAAAAATGGGGATATGAACTCACCTCGAAGGTGTAGGGGTCCTTTGATGAAGATGTACTAGAATACCCTATTGGCTTTCGGCTTGAAACCTAAGAATGGCGAGGTTTATCGAGTTACTAGACGAATCTCGGGAAATTCGGGAGTGATTACACAAAGGTATGACGTGAAAATGGTTCCTGAATGAAGTCCTCAGCTCAAAATACGAAGAAATCGGGCTTTGGTGAAAGTTCAGGGACTAAATTTGCAAAATAATTGTTTAGGGACCAAATTTGCAAAATAATTGTTTAGGACCAAAATTGTAAAAATATTTTACCCAGGGGTCAAAATGTAACTTTGACCAAAGTTCAGGGGGTCAAAGTGTAATATTTTTAGGACTGAAAATGTAATGATTTTTGGGCCAGGGGTCAAATTGTAAATTTGACCAAACTTCAGGGTCTAAATGGTAACTGTGAATAGTACCCGGACATCGGCTAAGGTTGGCTCGGACACCGGCTCGAGTTTCATCGGTGAAACTCATTGGCGCATTTCGTCGAACAGGTGGTGGGCATTGGCCACGACCAGGTGTTCCTCGGACACCGACTCGGACACGATCTCAGACGCGGCACGCCCCTTCCTCGGCAACGACTCACTTTTCACCGGTGAGATTCCAGGCGCGGCTCGACGAGGCATATCGTCGAGCACCTGGTGCGCGTGACGAAATCCAGAACTTCAAATCCAATTTCCCGTTGATTCCGACCACCAAATCAGGTGAGGTTTTTTCCTATGTGTTCGAAATCACGTGGAGAACAAAACTCAAGCATTAATTTCAGAAAAATTCGCAGATCAAGAGAGTGTGGTGCGTAAACTTACTGTGGCGGCTGTTTTGGCGGCGGTAGTGTTTTCCGGCGACATTTTGGAAAAACAAATTGCTGAGGGTTGATCACGAGGACGAGATGAACGCGATGGTGTTCTCGGATTTCGATTTGGTGACTTTTCATTTTTCCGGCGGCGGTCGGCGGTGTCGGTACGGCGGCGGTCGGCGGTGTCGGTACGGCGGCGGTTTGAGAGAGAACTGGTTAATATTTTGCTGAATAATTGATTTTTTTGAGAAACCATATGGATGAAAACTAATTTTTTTTATTGAGATCCTCACGAGAAATTCCCCAGCGTTGGCTATCGTTGCTTAACGTTTTCGGTTATAGTCTTCGCGGTATTTTGAGCGTACAAAATGCGAGTATCATGAAAATACTTTCTCGTTTATGAAATCTTCCCGATAAAGGGAATCTAACGAGTCCAAAAATCACCTCGTTTGGAGTTACGAAACTCCCGATATGATTAAATGAAGGTATAAAATTGTGTCCGAAATTGATTTGACGCAGAATCCGAAACAGAAAATTGTATATTTTGCATACGAACTCCGATTTGGATGATCTAGATATCCACGCGTTCGTATTAACGACTACATCGCTTTTTAAGTATTATTTATGCTCAAATAATACTCGAATGATTTTCCCGTTGATTTCTTATTCGCTGTCAATATTGGACACTATTTGGATTTTTCTAAAAATTGTCTGATAAGCGTATAAATTGTACTGATAGCTTTTGGGGACCCACTAGAATAGTGTTGACTTTAAATATCGACCATAAGGTTTGACTTTGACTATAGTTGACTTGGTTGACTTTCGTTGACCAAAATTGACGGTTGTCACATCATCTCCCTCTTAAAAGGAATTTCGTCCCGAAATTGTTTCAAAGTATCTCATACTTGGGACTTAGGGAAAGAGATGTGGACATTTCTGTTTCGTCTGATTCTCGCGTTTCCAAGTAATTTACGGTCTACGTTTGGCTTCCCAATGCACCTTTACTATAGGAATGCGGCTTTGATTTGTGTTCTTGACTTCTCGGTCGATGATCTCAACTGACATCTCAAAGAATTTAAGACTCCTGTTGAGTTCAATCTTATCCAAACGGAAATACCGAGGGTCTTGTCAAATAAAGACTTCTTCAAGTTTAGAATTTGAAAGGTGGGATAACGTAATCGAGCTCTTGCGGAAAACATAGCCGGTAAGCCATAAGACCTATCCTTGCTAGGATCTCAAATGGTCCTATGTAACGGGGATTAAACTTTCCTCGTTTACCGGAGCATATCAATTCTTTCCAAGGTGAGACTTTCAGCACGACTCGATCTCTAACCTGGCATTCTAATGGCTTGCGTCCAAAAAGGGCCTCGAACAGGGCAGCCTTTATGTTCGCATGATAACTGTTGTTGTATGAGAATTCGATGAGTGGCAAGTGGATAACCCACGCTCTGCCAAATTCATTCAAACAAGTGCGCAACATGACCTCTAGGGTTTGTATTGTTCTTACACTATGCCCGTCTGTCTGTGGAAGTTAAGATGCACTTAATTCCAGACGGGTTTCCAAGAACCTTTGCAACGATTGTCAAAATTGTAATGTGAATCTGACGTCTCCATCAGAAATAATGGATATTGGCACACCGTGAAATTGAACAATCTCTTTTTATCTGTCTCTTTGATCGTCAGGAAGTGTGAGGACTTTGTCAAATGATTCACAATTACCCAAATGGCGCTATAGCTACCACTCGTCTTGGGTAATCTGGTTATGAAGTCCATGGAAATCTGTTTCCACTTCCATTATGGTATTTCTGATTGTTGAATTAGACTTGATGGGTTTTGGTATTCTACCTTCACCCTTGGCGCAATTCATAAACTTACCCATGAATGTGCTAATCTCTGCTTTCGTGTTCGACTACTAGCACATTTTTACAGAGTCTACCTGGATTCCCTCAATGTAAAGGGAAAAAAAGTCAACTTTGTAGAAAACGTTGAGTCCAACAACATAGAGCGAGACTACATGGAGTTCAACGATGTTGAACTTATCAAGCTCTTTGCTAACGACTTATGAAATGACATGAAATATCATGGAGTTCTAAGGATAAGAATCCTCAAAAGAAAATGAAGTAGAAATGCACTTGATCATGAAGATAATGTTTTCTGAGAAATACAAAATGTCAATAGTTCTCTTGAAGTGGAAATAAATGATATCAATGAAGAGATGGCAATCAGTTATGGTCATACCAAATAATATGTACCCAAAATGAAACTGAATAATGGAGATAAAATAAAATGAAATGTTTTCGTATGCGGTTGTATGTGATACCATAAATGATGATCATGAACTACAGGGTGTCATTGATTGTCAAAGAAGACATGATTTGGATAAATGGAAAGAAACTATGAAAGATGATTTGTAAGATACAAAGCAAGGTTTGTGACTCCAGGTTTTGCCCAAAGACCTGGAATTAATCATGAGATAACATATTCTCCAGTTATGGATGTCGTTACAGCTCACTTATATGGATCACTTGATTCCGATATTTAGGTGAAAATCCCCAAAGGATTTTGAATGCCCGAAGCATTAAGTAAAAGGTTGAAAGAAATGTATTCTGTCAGACTACAAAGGTCTTTGTATGCGTTAAAACAATCTGAATGTATGTGATATAATCGTCGAAGCGATTATTTGATAACCAACGGTTATAAAAATGATATTAATTGTTCATGTGTATTTATAAATAAAACAATATCGGAATCTGTGATCATAGCTGTATATGTTGATGATCTGAACATCATTGGAACAAATAAAGAATCCTTGAAATGATTGAGCTTTTGGAGAAAAAAAAATTGAAATGAAAGATCTTGGAAAAATCGAGTATTGTTTTGGGCTTACAGATCGAACATCTGTCTAATGGAATACTGGTGCATCAATTGAATTATACGGAGAAAAATCTTGTCAACTACGTGCGCTAAGAGGGCGCAGTAGTTCTTGGATAATTATTTCTAAGCCTTAATACCTGAGACACTTTGCGGTTTCTTGCTTTGCTTTTTGCCATGAATTATGATAGTGTCGTCGGTCAGGTTCAGTCGAATTGCCTTCTCGTTTCTCGATAGCTCCATGATCACTCTCAAGTATTGGCCATACTCCATTTTTGCTTCGTGACTAAATCAGAATGTTGTTGATGAAAATATCATGAGTGCAACCATATAAGATTGGCACATGCGGTTCATGAGGCCCATGAATATTGCAGGAGCATTTGTTAGGCCCAGGGCATTAGCACAACTCGTGGTGACCATAGCTTTCGGAACGGCGTATTGAGCATGTCTTGATCTTTTCAACCCAACTAGGTATCATGATCACCCTTCCATCCACGCGGGATGTCATGGGCTTGTAGGCAGAAGGATCCTTGTAGGTACGTGGTCAGTGATGACTCCAATGGGTAACGACGTTCGAAGTATCGGAACTGCTTCCCAGATTGGGTTCCTTGTTGTCACAATGATTGCCACTCGTGCTTCATCAAGAGCTTCTGTAACAGGAGCATCCATCTGAGCAGGAGGTGGCTAGGGTGGTGCTCTTCGAGCACTTAAAACTGTCGTTATTAGAATACGTGACGAGGGTTGCGCTGCGGTGTCGTTATTCCTCGTACTCTGTTGCGTCGTCATGATCTTTGACCTAAAAGGTCACGGAGGTAGGTAGGTAAAGGAAATTGTCATTGGCATTACGAAGGCACTATACGAGTAATCCTAAAGCACTGATAATATAGTCGCAATAGACGAAGAGGTATGATAATTTATAACTCAACAACCGACCATATTACGAAGGTACACATAGTATGAAACAAGATAGGCTTTCGAGTGCAATGTCCTGCCTTTAAGCAATAATCAAACAAGAACATGCCGAAAGGCTAGAGTATTGCATTCTCAGACTATATCGCCTCTATATATACCCAAGCTTTCAAGTCGTTCGTCAAGTGTATGAGAAAAGTACTACGTATACCAGCCGATGTACTCCGAAGAAGTCGATCACTACTACTAACACACCTACGTTTTCCTAAAACTATACGGACAATAATATTACCTAAGCACATAAAATGAAAAGAAATAAGCCTTCGGACACAATTCCCTGACTTTAGGCAACAAATAAACAAGAGCATGCCACAAGACTGGGATGACTGCATTCGCTGACTATTCCATCTCCATACATGTTTAAACTTTCAAATCACTTATTAAATGGAACTGTTTTAAATTGCACTCAACGCTTAAACCATGGTCTACGATAGTCAATCCTTAACCGATAAAGCTGATCAGACTTTTCCTGGTAAAGGTTTGACATCGTACATCCTTAGTTTACTCGTGAGTTCAATTTAGTATAAACACTCAAATTACGTTGTGATACTTGTGATAACCGATGTGTATGAATACTTTTTTTTAAGGAATACGCTAAGTATTCAAAAAGTATTTGGATGGTTAATAAACCAGAGTGTTAGCCCTTGACGGTTTATAGTTGTATTAATTCTTCGTGGAAGAATATACTTAGTTCTCTATAAACCTAGGCTCTGATACCATTCTGTCACACCCCAAAACCACGTTGGCGGAAACGTTCGGGGATGGATGACTGATTGAAGTATCACAACCATGGATATATGAACAGTATATAAACAACCAAACAAGAATTGATATTGAATTGATACATAGTTTTACAAAATGATTGATTCTCACCAATTACAACATGAAATGAAAATAAACAAACGTAGTATTAAACTTCCATTTGTACAAGACCGCTGGCTAGCGGGACTTAATGATTTCCTGAAAATACAAGTAGTTTTAAAGGGTGTCAACAATAAAGTTGGTGAGTTCATGAGTTTGAAACATTTTGATTTTGAAGTTTATTTGCTTTTGAAGTCTGTGAAACAATGATGTCGAAATAACTGATTTTGAAATACTGATTTTGAATCAAGTTGGAATGATAACATGAAATATGAGTATGATTTATATGAGATAATGATAAATGAATAAATTTTAGTCTTTTGGATAATTGATAAATGGTAAACATAACAAATAGTCCTCACCCTTTTCGTATATATACATATACATATAAAGGATGGAGCATCTAATCAACATATACACTTAACCAAGTGCGATCAATCACCTTAGCGTCCCAAGGCGGGGTGGTCAACCCAATAGCGCTATTATTGTCCATAACGTACCTCAAGAATACGGGCATAGTTATGGAGATTAGACTAAAAATGATAATGCACTACAAATACATGTAGCGTAAACAAATGATGATTATCCAAATAATGATTCTCCATAACGTACCTCAAGAATACGGGCATAGTCATGGAGATTTAGACTAAAATGATAATGCACTACAAATACATGTAGCGTAAATAAACAAATACTGAATCATGTATAAATGTTTCCAATGTCTATCAATAATGATAAAATGAGTAAGTGATTTCGGAAATCTATGAGAAACACACGATGTTCCAAAAATGTTTAAAATAGATATAATGTGGGGAGATCACTCCCTAAATGATTTAAATGATATAGAAGGGTATTAAATATAATACACCGTTCTATTCACGATACTGTAAACGAACCATGATTGAACCAACTAGTCTCAAAATGGTCAAGACTTCATGTCGAGAAATAAAAGAATGTGTGTATAAAATAATTGCAAGTGTTTAAAACACTGATTAAACAATGTATAAATAATTGTGTATAAAATAATTGAAAGAGTCTAAAATACTGATTAAACAATGTATAAATGGTTGTGTATTAAATAGTTGTGAGAGTTGAAATAATGATTTAACAATGTATAAATGATTAAGTATAAAATAATAAAGAGTGCTAAAATAATGATTTAACCATGTATAAACATTTGGAATCTTGAAACCATTTAAATAATGTATATTTGTTGAAAAATCGAGGAAATTGGTAACTTTGAAATAATGGAAAAATATCTGATGAGTCTTTGAAACTACGTTGTTTAATAAGTCATTGAAAAGACGAAAACGTCTAATAAGTCTTGAAAAATACTAGAGCGTTCAATAAAACTTTGAAAATGCTAAAACATTTAATAAAGTTGAGAAAAATACTGAAGCTGGTAACTGACCAGTATGAGTATGAGTTTAACTGTTTTGAGACTAGTGTTCATGATTGGTTGTTTAAGTTATCGTGTTTACTTGTATTCCTCCCCTAAAAATCTTAAAATAGTTAAAAATGGGGATATGAACTCACCTCGAAGGTGTAGGGGTCCTTTGATGAAGATGTACTAGAATACCCTATTGGCTTTCGGCTTGAAACCTAAGAATGGCGAGGTTTATCGAGTTACTAGACGAATCTCGGGAAATTCGGGAGTGATTACACAAAGGTATGACGTGAAAATGGTTCCTGAATGAAGTCCTCAGCTCAAAATACGAAGAAATCGGGCTTTGGTGAAAGTTCAGGGACTAAATTTGCAAAATAATTGTTTAGGGACCAAATTTGCAAAATAATTGTTTAGGACCAAAATTGTAAAAATATTTTACCCAGGGGTCAAAATGTAACTTTGACCAAAGTTCAGGGGTCAAAGTGTAATATTTTTAGGACTGAAAATGTAATGATTTTTGGGCCAGGGGTCAAATTGTAAATTTGACCAAACTTCAGGGTCTAAATGGTAACTGTGAATAGTACCCGGACATCGGCTAAGGTTGGCTCGGACACCGGCTCGAGTTTCATCGGTGAAACTCATTGGCGCATTTCGTCGAACAGGTGGTGGGCATTGGCCACGACCAGGTGTTCCTCGGACACCGACTCGGACACGATCTCAGACGCGGCACGCCCCTTCCTCGGCAACGACTCACTTTTCACCGGTGAGATTCCAGGCGCGGCTCGACGAGGCATATCGTCGAGCACCTGGTGCGCGTGACGAAATCCAGAACTTCAAATCCAATTTCCCGTTGATTCCGACCACCAAATCAGGTGAGGTTTTTTCCTATGTGTTCGAAATCACGTGGAGAACAAAACTCAAGCATTAATTTCAGAAAAATTCGCAGATCAAGAGAGTGTGGTGCGTAAACTTACTGTGGCGGCTGTTTTGGCGGCGGTAGTGTTTTCCGGCGACATTTTGGAAAAACAAATTGCTGAGGGTTGATCACGAGGACGAGATGAACGCGATGGTGTTCTCGGATTTCGATTTGGTGACTTTTCATTTTTCCGGCGGCGGTCGGCGGTGTCGGTACGGCGGCGGTCGGCGGTGTCGGTACGGCGGCGGTTTGAGAGAGAACTGGTTAATATTTTGCTGAATAATTGATTTTTTTGAGAAACCATATGGATGAAAACTAATTTTTTTTATTGAGATCCTCACGAGAAATTCCCCAGCGTTGGCTATCGTTGCTTAACGTTTTCGGTTATAGTCTTCGCGGTATTTTGAGCGTACAAAATGCGAGTATCATGAAAATACTTTCTCGTTTATGAAATCTTCCCGATAAAGGGAATCTAACGAGTCCAAAAATCACCTCGTTTGGAGTTACGAAACTCCCGATATGATTAAATGAAGGTATAAAATTGTGTCCGAAATTGATTTGACGCAGAATCCGAAACAGAAAATTGTATATTTTGCATACGAACTCCGATTTGGATGATCTAGATATCCACGCGTTCGTATTAACGACTACATCGCTTTTTAAGTATTATTTATGCTCAAATAATACTCGAATGATTTTCCCGTTGATTTCTTATTCGCTGTCAATATTGGACACTATTTGGATTTTTCTAAAAATTGTCTGATAAGCGTATAAATTGTACTGATAGCTTTTGGGGACCCACTAGAATAGTGTTGACTTTAAATATCGACCATAAGGTTTGACTTTGACTATAGTTGACTTGGTTGACTTTCGTTGACCAAAATTGACGGTTGTCACATCCGGCACGCCAACTGGGGTCCGCAAAGAGTCGCAATGGGTTTCTTGATTTTGTCATTATTAACGGAGCGTGTGTGGTTTACCGGCACGTTAATTAGAGATGACAATTGACTTCAAGAGTACCAAGCAATTTGCATGGTTATTCACACCCAGTTTGTGATCCTCGGTATCCCAGTCACAAACAGCGGGGCATTCCCGAGATTAAAACATGCTATCGAACAGTTCGGTAAATCTCAAAGAAACTAGGAATTCCATTATAATATGATTATGTTTCCGTGGTGGAATTGGCTGAATCGTCATTCGCCTACCTTGTAAAATTTGCAATATTGATTACGACATCCCTTTTCGGTATTGTAGATTGTTATTGTAGGATCCTAGCCTTATATTTGTTCTTGGGTGAATATAAGGATTATTATTATTATTCTATCTAATTAAAACTACCTTCTTCTTGTTCAGATGTCTTCTGACCAATCCGTTCCCCACTCAAATCCCGGTAGTGTCACCTCGATTCTGTCGTTATGCTCAAAGGTGACGTTGGACGGCACTAACTATAATGACTGGATCCGCAACATCAAAATGGCTCTAAGGTTTGAACATAAAGAGTATGTTCTAGAAACCGAGCTTGTTGATGTGGACACTGAAACCGCTACTCCCGAGGAAATCGCTGCGTACACTAAACACTCTGATGATGCAACCAAAGTGGCCTGCATCATGATCGCTACTATTAACCCTGAACTGCAGTGTATCTATGAGGACTATTGGCCTTACGAGATGCATAAAGAGCTCGCGAAAAGGTTCCGCAAGCAAGAGCGCATCGAAAGGCGTGAGGTTGTAAAAGCTTTCACTAACAGCAAGCCCAAAGAGGGCGAGTCCATCTGCGTACATGTGCAGAGGATGCATGGTTACGTGGAAAGGCTTAGAAAGCTGGAAATGCCGGTTCATGAGGATTTAGCAGTTGACATAGTGCTAAACTCATTGCCCAGTTCTTATGACCAGAATTCCACATGTTCGGAACCCCAAAGAGGCCGACTGCTTTTACTGCAAGCAGAAGGGTCATTGGAAGAGGAGCTGCCCAACGTATCTGCAGGATGTCAAGGACGGTAAAGTGAAACCGTCACAGGCAGGTACGTATTCTATATCTAATAACTCATCTTTTTCCCGTTCATGGGTCATTGATACAGGATGTGGTTTTCATATCTGTTCTGATTTGCAGGGCCTAGAGGAAAGTAGGTAACTGGAGCATGGCAGACTGAACCTGGTCATGGGCAATAGGCGAACGTCACCTGTTACCAAGATCGGTGTTTATAGACTGATGCTGAGTAATGAAGTTAGATTAGATTTAAATAATTGTTGCTATGCGCCTGATATGGCAAAGAACATAATTTCATTTCATGCATTGTTCAGACAATGTTTTTACTACGAATTTAATAAATTGAATGGTTCAATTTCAGTTTTCAAAAATGATGTTTTTGTATTTAATGTTATGCCTTGTGATGGAGTGTATGAATCTATTATGTGTGTTGACAATTATGGTAAAATGTTTTAACTATTGATGCTTCAAGCGGTGTAGAAAAGGCATGTCTATGGCATTGTCGCCTTGGCCACATAAACAAGAAACGCATCGCCCAACTCCAAAAGGATGGAGTGTTGGAATCATTCGACCTCGGGTCGGATGATGTATGCGAATCTTGCTTACTTGGCAAGATGACAAAATCACCATTCAAAGGTTCCTTTGAAAGAGGTGAAGGTCTGTTGGATATCATACACACAGATGTGTGTGGTCCCTTTAAAACAACCACTAAAGATGGCATGGGGTTCTATGTGACCTTTACCGACGATTTTAGTAGATATGGGTATGTCTACTTAATCAAGAATAAGTCGGATACCTTTGAAAAGTTCAAAGAGTTTAAGAATGAAGCGGAAAATCAATTGGGCAAAAAGATAAAGATGCTTAGATCCGACAGAGGCGGTGAGTATCTTAGTAACGAGTTTCTCGATTACCTCAAGGAATGTGGAATTGTTTCACAGTTGTCGCCTCCAAGAACACCTCAACTGAATGGTGTTGCAGAGAGACGAAACTGGACCTTGTTGGACATGGTTCGTTCCATGATGAGTCGAGCCTCACTTCCAATCCATTTCTGGGGGTATGCCTTAGAGACTGCCGCCCATATCCTAAATCTTGTCCCAACCAAGAAGGTTGCAAAAACACCGCACGAGATGTGGACGGGGAAAGTTCCCTCGTTGGCACACATCAAAGTTTGGGGCTGTGAAGCATTCGTGAGACGAGATACTTCAGATAAGCTCGCAGAAAGAAGTGAGAGGTGTTACTTCATCGGATACCCGAAACAGTCTTTTGGATACTTGTTCTACAGACCAAGCGAGGACGTGGTCTTTGTAGCAAGATGGGTGTTCTTTCGAGAAAGAGAACTCATATCCAAAGAGGACAGTGGGAGTACGATCGATCTTGAAGAAATTCAGGAGACGCCCGATGAAACAACCTTGGAAGAAACTAGCAACCAACATGAGGAAGAAGTTCCTGTTGGACCCACCGACATTTCGTTGCCCCTTAGGCGCTCAGGTAGAGTTAGCATACCGCCCGAGTTCTATGGTTTCCATATTACTTCGGACGGAGACACGTTAGTCAGTGATCGTACATTGACTAATTTGGATGAGCCAACTAACTACCGTGAAGCAGTGGCAGGCCCCGAGTCTGCAAAATGGAAAGAGGCAATGGACAGCAAGATAAAGTCCATGTATGACAATCAAGTTTGGAACTTGGTTGACAATGTACCGGGTCTAAGACAGTCGGATGCAAGTGGATCTTCAAAAAGAAGACCGACATGGACGGAAAAGTGCATACTTATAAAGCTCGGCTGGTTGCGAAGGGATTCAGTCAAACCCCGGGGGTTGACTATGATGAAACCTTCTCACCAGTAGCCAAGATTAAGTCAATCAGGATCATGCTTGCCATAGCTGCGTTTCATGATTATGAAATTTGGCAGATGGATGTCAAAACCGCTTTCCTTAACGGGAAACTGACTGAAGATGTTTACATGAGTCAGCCAGAAGGTTTTGTAGACACTAAGCACCCTGATAAAGTATGTAAGCTTGAAAGATCAATTTACGGGTTGAAGCAAGCATCTCGTAGTTGGAATCTTTGCTTCCATGAGAAAGTCAAAGAGTTTGGCTTCTCTAGGAGTGAAGATGAGTCTTGTGTATATGTCAAGGCTAGTGGGAGTATAGTCACTTTCCTGGTGATGTATGTTGATGACATATTGCTCATGGGAAACGACATTCCAACCTTGCAGAATGTTAAGGCTTGGCTCGGGAAGTGTTTCTCCATGAAAGACCTAGGGGAAGCTGCTTATATTCTCGGGATAAGAATACTTAGAGATAGAAAGAGAAAATTGATAGGTCTAAGCCAGTGTACATATTTGGAAAAGGTGTTAAAGAGGTTTAACATGGAAAGTTCCAAAAGGGGAGAGTTACCAATCCTAAGTGGTGTTAGATTGAGTAAGACTCAAAGTCCGAGTACCGATCAGGAAATAGCTGAAATGAGTCGAGTACCTTATGCTTCGACAGTAGGGTCGATCATGTATGCTATGACATGTACTCGTCCCGACGTATCCTATGCACTAAGCATGGTTAGTCGGTACCAGGGTAATCCTGGAAAAGCACATTGGATTGCAGTCAAGAACATACTCAAGTATCTGCGAAGGACAAAGAATACGGTATTAGTCCTTGGTGGCAGTGAAGAGTTAAAAGTGAGTGGATATACAGATGCCAGTTTCCAGACAGATAGGGACAATGGACGGTCCCAGTCGGGCTGGGTATTTCTTTTGAACGGTGGAGCGGTCACTTGGAAAAGTTCCAAGCAGGAAACGGTGGCTGATTCAACGTGCGAATCAGAGTATATCGCAGCGAGTGAAGCGTCTAAGGAGGCGGCTTGGCTGAAGAATTTCATCGGGGACCTTGGAGTTGTCCCGAGCATTCAGGAGCCGGTGGAACTTTTCTGCGATAATGAAGGAGCGGTCGCCTTGGCAAAGGAACCGCGAGACCATGGAAAGTCCAGGCATATCGAAAGAAAGTACCACTACATTCGACATAAAGTAGAAGAAGGGCACTTACTGGTTAAGCGAGTATCATCCGAGGACAATCCTGCAGATCCTTTGACTAAGGCTCTGAATAGGATCAAGCACAATCAGCATGCTCGGAGCATTGGATTGAAGGATGATATTAGTTTTAGTAATTAGATAGATTAGAAACTTGTAACAGTATAAATGTAATTGACTCGGTGATTTTATAATAGAGATTTATAAATGAGCATTGTTACTGCCTTTGTCAATTGTTTATTTCTGTGTTTCTATATTTGCATGTTTAACTTCCTTAATAACTAGATTATTTAAAACTCCACAGTCGATCATACTGTTAGGAAGTAAGTATGAACTAAGACTGTCATGAATTGGTTGCAGATTGTCTAAAGAGTTAGACATTGCAGTAAGACTGCTACAACGTTCATGAGTACTTAGAAATAGAGATTTGAGTATTGGATAAACCCGCGTTTAACAGATTGCTTCATGGATTATATCACGAGCAATGTTAAGACGATAATATCCGGTGATCTTTAAGTGGAGAGATATGATCTGTTATTTGCGATACAAGTGCTTATTGACAATACGAAATCGCGCCAGTAACTCGGTGTTATAAAACGCATTGTTGTATGTATTTGGACCCGCAAAAGTTATGGACATATGAGTCAAAACTTATCCGTCCCATGACCCGATGGGAAACAGATATTTGTAGGCCTCTCGATGATTTAGAAGTTGACTGAAAGTGTTGGCCAACCGGGACTTAATTGATGTGTTCAAATTAGTAGTCTCTAAAGTCATATGCAAATCAGAAATCGAGAAACAGAGTGTCAGACCAAGATTGATGTTAGTCCATGTCTTGAGTCTGAAAATATCCTGTTGGACGGAGGATCATCAGATCACTTATCTTTGGACAGAACTGACTGGGTCAGAGTTCAGACAATTTAAGTCATAGACTTATCCAAGTGGGAGACTGTTGGATTAGGTGTCTAAGCATGACTTATAATTGTATTTATCTTATGACTAAAAGCAAAGTCCATTTGGGTTGCCCTCATAGATGGAGGATAGATATATAGTTCAGTAGAGAGAATAGTTGATTTATTAATTGTATAATAAATCAATAGAAAATATATATATGGTTTATTAATATATTTAAGTGTTAATATATTAATTAGAAACTATATTAATTAATTGAGATTTAATCTAGAATTAATTGGATTTAATTTGGAGATTAAATTAATTAATTAAAAGGTGCAGGGACTGGTTTGATATTTATTCAATAGTTGAATAACTGGCCAAGTAAAACCAGTGACCAAAAGTGGCACCACCCTAGAGGCTCCTCCAGGGTTTGGCGAAACCCTGATTAGGGTTTTGGTAAGCCTGGTCCAAGTGGTCAAAAGCCTTGTCCAGTTGGAGGCTCCTTAGGGTTTCAAGTGTAACCCTAGGAGGCTATAAAAGGAACCCCCTGGCACCTCATATTCACGCCATCTCTCTCTCTGTGTTACTCTGGTAGACTGATTCTTCCATCACTTAGGTGCTATGCAGTTATCTCGGCCATAAACCTTATAGCGGTCACCTAGCGAGATTCGATTTAGCGTTTATCGCGGTGGTATAGCGGGTTTTTTGTTGTTGTTACTTTTAGACTATTAATACTATGTAGAATTAATATCACAAAAAGTTGCATAAAAATGTCACATAAAACGTAGATAGTATTCTAATATGAAAAGTGTCAACGTGTCTCGGCAAATTTCTATAACGATCCCGCGCAATATCGCTATCTCGGGCTCCTAAATCTTCTAAATCTTGGCAAATCTCGGACATTACCGCTATCTCGGGAAAATCTCGGACAATATCGCTATCTCGGACTCCTAAATCTCGGCAAATCTCGGACATTATCGACGAGATTCTCGCTGGCGAGATTACTGACCGAGATTTTGATTTCTATCTCGGCTTAACCCCGCGAAACGCTATCTCGGCGCTATCTCGGCGAGATCTCGCGCGATTGACTGCATAGCTTGGGTGTGACTTGCATTTGAGGCAGGATACTTTTGCTGCTTCTTGAAAGGATCATAAGATCAAATGTTGGTTTTTTCTTAATTCATCTTTAGAATTGAATTGTTTCCTTTAGGTTCTTAGTTCTAATCTTCATAGAAGAAAACATAGATCAATATTAGGGTTGCATGTGAACCATAAGTATTTTTGTGTTCATTGATTGCATAGAAACCCTTCAATTCACACCCGTTCAAAGCCTATCTTTATGCACATTCTATGATCAATTATACTAGATCACGCGTATATTTAAAAGAAAATTTTAAGCCATTTGAGAATCTGGGCTTGTAATAGTTTCCAAAAAAAAATCGTAAAATGAGCTTTGCGTTGTTAATATTTGGGCCATACATTGTACTGTTGTAGTCCGGAACATATTCACATCCGTTCAAAGCCCATCTTTATGCACATCCTATGATCAACTATACTAGATCACACGTATATTTAAAAGAAAATTTGAAGCCACGTCAGAATTTGGGCTTGTAATAGGTTCCAAAAAAATCTTAAAATGAGCTTTGCGTTGTTAATATTTAGGACGTACATTATACTGTTGTAGTCCGGAACATATTCACAATCGTTCAAAGCCCAACTTTATGTACATCCTATGATCAATTCTACTAGATCACACGTATATTTATAAGAAAATTTGAAGCCACGCCAAAATTTGGGCCTGTAATAGTTTCCAAAAAAAATCTTAAAATGAGCTTCGCGTTCTTAAAATGAGCTTTGCGTTGTTAATATTTGGGCCGCACATTGTACTGTTGTAGTCCGGAACACATTCACACCCATTCAAAGCCCATTTTTATGCACATCCTATGATTAACTATACTAGATCACACGTATATTTAAAAGAAAATTTGAGCCACTCTAGAATTTGAGCTTGTAACAGTTTCCAAAAAAAATTCTTAAAATAAGCTTTGCGTTGTTAATATTTGGGCCATACGTTGTACGTTATAGTCTGGAACACCTTCACACCCGTTCAAAGCCATCTTTATGCACATCCTATGATCAACTATACTAGATCACACGTATATTTAAAAGAAAATTTGAACCCACATCAGAATTTGGGCATGTAATAGTTTCTAAAAAATCTTAAAATGATCTTTGCGTTGTTAATATTTGGGGCGTACATTATACTGTTGTAGTCCATAACACATTCACAATTGTTCAAAGCCCGACTTTATGTGCATCCCATGATCAGATCACACGTATATTTATAAGAAAATTTGAAGCCACGCCAAAATTTGGGCCTGTAATAGTTTCCAATAAAATCTTAAGCTGAGCTTTGCGTTGTTAATATTTGGGCCGTACATTGTACTGTTGTAGTGCGGAACACATTAACACCCGTTTAAAACCCATATTTATGCACATCCTACGATTAACTATACTACCTCACACACATATTTAAAAGAAAATTTGAAGCCACACTAGAATTTTGGCTTGTAATAGTTTCTAAAAAAATCTTAAAATGAGCTTTGCATTATTAATATTTGGGTCGTACATTGTACTGTTGTAGTCCGAAAGATGTTCACACCCGTTCAAAGCCCATCTTCATGCACATCTTATGATCAACTATACTAGATCACACATATATTTAAAAGAAAATTTGAGTTCATATTGAAATTTGGGTTTGAAATAGTTTAAAAAATATATATATTAAAAAGGGCAAATTTCATAAAAGACATTAACTTTTCAAAAAATTTCGATTTTGACACTGTGTTATTTTTATTTTCAATTAAGTCACTAAGTATTCAATTTTTTCAATTAAGTCACTATGTTTTCAATTTGGTTTCAATTTTGACCATTTGACTGGTCAACCCGGTAGTCAGCTGACATGACATGATGACGTGTTAGTCTTTGATACTGAGACGCTGACGTGGCATGCTGACATGGCACCCGAGTGCCAAAATTGAAAACATAGTGACTTAATTGGAAAAATTTGAAAACTTAGTGTTTTAATTAAAAAAAATAACACAGTGTCAAAATCTTTTTTTTTTTTGAAAAGTTAATGTCTTTTTTAAAATTTTCCTACGTTTTTTAAAATGATAAATTCGTCTTTTTACGTTTTTAGAACGTATAAATATATTTTTTTTACAAGTATAAATACATATTTTTATATTTTTAGAAACATAGATACATTGTCATAAGTATATATACTTGTAAAAGTATAAAAATACGTCTTTATACTTGTAAAAAAATATAAAAATATGTATATATACTTGTAAAACATGTCTTATGAAAATGTATGTATGCTTCTAAAAGTATACAATACGTCTTTATACTTGTAAAAAAATATATTTATACGTTCTAAAACGTAAAAAGACGAATTTGTCATTTTAAAAAATGTAGGAAAAATTCCAAAAAAGACACTAACTTTTCAAAAAAAAAAAATTGATTTTGACGCTGTGTTATTTTTTTTCAATTAAAACACTAAGTTTTCAATTTTTTCCAATTAAGTCACTATGTTTTCAATTTTGTTTCAATTTTGACACTCGGATGCCACATCAGCATACCACGTCAGCATCACATCATTAAAGACTGACACGTCATCATGCCATGTCAGCTGACTACCGGGTTGACCGGTCAAATGGTCAAAATTGAAAACATAGTGACTTAATTGAAAAAAATTGAAAACTTAGTGACTTAATTGAAAAAAAAATAACACAGTGTCAAAATCGAAGTTTTTTAAAAAAATTACCCTATTAAAAATGAGCTTCGGGTTGTTAATATCTGGGCCAGCTTTTTAATTAATTCTACCATTTATTGCGAAAAACCAGTCGTCTCTCGATTTAAGGTAGTAGGGTTTACGTAAAGAAAATTTGAGGGAAGCTCTTGAAAACTAATGGAACCAGAAGCGAAGAAGAGGAAAGTTTTCCGTCCACCTCCTCGCCGGTAAGTAATCTCCATCCCGGTCAAAGCTTTATCTTTCGTTTTTTTCTAATATTTATTTATGCGTTAAAGCTTGTTCTTCGTTGCTTAAATTACTGTTTTCTTTCCTAAAAAATTAAAGTAATTGGATTAATATCTTAATACAAGGATTCAACATACACTTGAAATACATCACAGCTATTATCAATACGAAATTCCAAATCATAATTACTTGATTCCGTTACGTTTACTTCTGGAGAACTAATTTGTATTTCAATGTTAAGTAAACAATTGATCCAGATTCACTGCTCCTCGGCCTGGCAACTGATTTTATCCCTTGTAATTGAAAAGAGCGAACTGAAAGATATTATAGTAATTTGTGGCATTTCCTTTTGCATTTCGTTGGTTTAGATGATCAATCTGTTTGAAAACATCAAGTACGATGGTTGAAAACAAGTAATCATGTTAGAACTTATTTGCATCTCATCTCTTCAACTCAAATGTGTCAAACAATTAAAAAGTTTATAGGATTGATTGATTGAGTGGGACTTATGATTCAAATAGCACCTCTTTATTCAGATAATAATACATGTTTTGATGGTGAGCCTGCAAATTGTAGGGCAGCCAATTCACCAGCCGGGAAGAAAGATCTTGCAGTTTCAACTCCAACAATAAAGCAAACAGTATGCATTTTGTTTTCATCTATTGTCATTTGACACTATTATGGAATGTTATGAGTTCTTATATGAAGATGTAACTACAGGTTAATGTGGGTCAAACTGGAGTAGCCATTGATCCAAGGATTCAACAGGCGAAGAATCATGCAGTTGCACAGGCTCAACAAGATGGGTCTAAAGCCAATTTCAGAATATTTGATTCACCATTTGGGAACTTTTTGTTGCCTGTTGTTCCAACTCGTGCAGAACTTGGTGGATAATCGCTCAGGCATGTTTTTGTTTCATACTTCATGTTAAAAATTAGTATATAAGTTAATTAGACTATAGTATTGAAGATCGTAAAAGTATGAGTAAATTTATAAGTATACAATTATTTACTAAACACCCTAATCAAAGAATTAAGTAAAAGAAAAGAGTGTGTATCCTTTCACCAGATCATAAGTAAATCTTCAAAACTATGCAACGAAGAATCTAAATAAGTTTCTTTACCATAATTTGGTTTGTATCCTATCACCAGATCATAAGTCAACTTTCATATTCATTTTTATTATAAAATTCTTTTGTGAACGTTTTGGGCTCAACATCAGTCGGTGTAAGATCATTTCTCCCAATAATGATGAAGCATTGGAAGTAGAATATGGACTTAGGAGAAAATTGAATTTGATTAGTCTTCAAATAATTCAGTAATAACATATTTAACAATGTTAAGAATCGGTAATGCATCAACTTTTCCATAGATAGACCTCCAAAAGCAAAACCTCAAAATACTCGAATTTATTTCTTAGATCAACTTATCAAGAACAAAAAACACCTACATTAACGTATTGAACATCTCAATATTTCCATAGTATATATCAAATTTATCTTTCATTAACTTGGCCATATCAGAAAGATCAACATCATCAGCCTCATTTAATGATTTTTTTTTTATTTTAAAACCACAAAAATAGAAGTAATATCATCTAAAAACATGTGATGTCACAATCTGTATCGGATACTTTCAAAGTAAGGTCAAGAAAATGTTTAGGAAAACCATACACTTCCCTAACATTTGCCCTATCAATGATGTGGATACCCTTGTTTTTTCAATATCGTCCCTAAAATGGTGTTCATCACAATCATACCTATAAAAATACTCTTGATAAATTGAGTCGTATCTAACATCAAATAAGTAGAATACCATCTTGTAGGGACATCCAAAACCAAACTTTTTATATTTTCAGAATTTATAATATCAACATATTGTTTGAATCGGCCTAATCTAGATGGAGATTGGCGAATAGATTTTGTCCGACTTTTAACACAATTAACAGATGTTGTGACCAAACCATCTTGGACAATCAAATTCATAATGTGTCGGACATGAGTTCATTTTGATTTTAAAACATATTTTTCTCAATTTTCAAACATGGATTTCAAGTATTCAACTGCAACTTCATGAGCATAGCGTTGTCCATTGCAATAGTAAAGTCATTCGCTATCCCCCATTCAAGCTAACACATTTCAATGGTTTTCCTCATGTCTTTTTCTTTATGACTTGAAATGGGACAAAACCTTATCGCATTATACCTTAAGTTCCAATCATTATCTATACATTAGGCTGTAGTTCTTTGAATAGAAGTTTAAGTGTTGATTGTTTGATGAATCCGGTGTTTCAATTAAGTAGAGCGTGGATCTTTGTTTTTTTTTTTTTTATCGATACACATTTAGTAGCAATTTCTAGCAACGGTAAATCTTGGAGGATTTTGAAACAATGGTTGCATGACGCACTTATAATGCTTAAAACCATTTTCCTTGACAGATTTAAAAGGAAGCTCATCTATTATAATCATATGCAATACTGTCTTTCTAATTAGTAATTACTTGTTGGTCAACTTCGTGGCTATCGTTTTTTGTTCATCTAACCACTTTAAAAGGCTGGTTGTGTTTGAACATATATATTTTTTTCTGTTAAGGTTTAAGGGATGTTGTTTTAAATGCTCCTATAAAGTACTAGTCCTATTTGAGCATCTTGAAACCAATGATGATATTAAAGCATGGCGGGTAAAGATGTAAAATCGAAGGAAAGACGTATCAATGAAAAATGGGAGAACAAAAACTGATAGTGTAGGAGTTTGACCAACAAGTAATTAAGTAAGCATTAATGCATATGATTATCATAGATGAGCTTCTTTTTACATTTGTCCATGGAAATGGTTTTAAGCGTTATATGAGCATCGAATAACCATTGTTTCAAATTCCTTTGCGATATATTGGTACCAAATGTTTATCGATAAAAAGAAAAAAAATCCCATGATCTAATAAAAGGAAATAGTGGTGGGATTTGTCTAACCGACACTTGGGCTTTCATATAATAAATAAACTATACGTGTTTTAATGTTTTCTCCATGGATAATGATTAAAAGTTACGAAAAAGGTGATAAATTTTTGTCTCATTTCTGGTCATAAGGGGAAGACATCAGGAAATGTGTTTGTTTGGGTGGGGGATAGATAATGTTATTACTATTATGGTGGATAATGAGAGAAGAAATGAAACGAATGGTTCCATTCCAATCTAGAAAGGCTATTTGGTTGTGTTTATGCATATAAGACCATCTCCAACCCACCTCTATTTTTTACTCTATTTTTGAAGTAAAAAATGGTGTAAAAAGTGGATCATCTCCAACCCACCTCTATTTTTCACACTATTTTTACTTTAAAAGGTATATTCCTAGCATATTTTTTTTTCTTCATTTATAAAAATTATCAAAATCTCCCCTTCTACTTATTAACTTTTAACATATTATTACTAGAATATTCATATTGTATTATATATATATATATATATATATATATATATATATATATATATATATATATATATATATATATATATATATATTCTATGTTTTTTTTATAAAATATGTTATTATGCTTTAATTTTTTTAAATATACGTAAATTTTTATATGAATCCGATATATAAATATTCAATTTTGATGATTATAATTAATTAATATCATTTAATATATATAATATGATTGTAAATATTTGTTATTATATTTAAATAAACTACACATGTATAAAAATAAAAACTGGAGGACTAAAAATGACATGTGAAACATTAACTCTATATTTGGTGTAAATGAATAGTATTACTCTATATTTCAAGTAATACTATTCAAATACCTAAATATAGAGTTGGTTATAGTGTTGGGTTGGAGCAAAATAGAGTAAAAAAATAAAGTAACTTTATTTATAGAGTGATGTTGGAGATGCCCTAACATGTTTGATGAAAAGCCCGATTGTGGTTGCCATCTGCATAAATGGTTGTCATTTATATTACGCATTTTAATCGAATGAATTTTAGGTCATTTTGGGGTTTCAAGATTGCTCAATGTGGGGATACTTATGAAAACTTACAGGCTTTTAAATGTAGTACATTTTTTTGGTCTTTGGAGAATGCATGAGTATGTCATTTTTCGTTTAAAAGATTGAGCCTCGAGGAAGCCATAAACAAATTCAATTTAGTTCTTGGAATCAAGAGAGATGGTAGGAATGAACAATGTCGTTGGTTTGATTGTTAAAAGACGAACTTGACAATTGTACTTGATGGTGATTATTCATTTTTTATGTCGTGAATATTATGTTCTAAATGATGATTATTTTTTTGTAATTTATTTTAGGGAGGCATTGATGTTTTTATGAAACAAATTTTTTAATTATGTTATTGTAAAATTATTGATCTTTTCACAAATCGTTTATGTTGATGCGATAATAGTAGTTATTTAGTTATATAATATGCGTTAGTTACGATAGAAAATATAAAATTTTATGGATATTGTTGTAGAATTTGTAAACTATATTCATTTGTATTAGAGAATTTTCGTGATTATTATCATAATGATCTTCTTTGGGCCGATAATATATGGGCCTGCATAGCTTTTATTTAGTTTTACATCTATGATCTATTACGTAATCTCCATTACGGTCAAAGCTCTATCTTTTGGTTTTTTTATTATTTATTTATCTGTTAAAGATTGTTCTTTCGTTAATTAAATTACTGTTTTCTTTCGTGAAAATCTAAAGTAACTGGATTACTAAAAAACGTTTAACAAATAAACATTGACACAATTTGAAAAAACAGAGCTAACATAGACATAGCTCAATCGCGACAATTTACAAGTTTAAAATTTGTGAACCTTAAGCAACAAAAATAAAACTATAATAATCATGACAAAGTTCACTATTCACTCTCGTGTTCTTGTTAAAATAAGTCTATATTCTTGAAACAATCCACATTTATCACCTTCCGTTAGATAATTCAAATATGAAAATCTAACAAACTTGGACATCTGTGATCGTTCTTTCTGCCAAACAAACACATTTCTTGATGTCTTCCCCTTATGATTTGAAATGAGACAAAATTTATCACCTTTGTTATTGATCAAATGATTAATAGATGATGCAACATTTTAAGTGTTCTTTCTTGTAATAGGGATCTTTCTTTTGATCTTGTTTATTGCATTACTCCTTTCATTAGTCATCATTGCATCGGTTGTTTCTATATAATGGTGTTTTTTACGTAATGCAGAATTATCAACTTAAGAGAAAATCAAGGAAATGCAGCTTTCCCCGTTAGGGTTTAACTTTTTATAAATTTTCCCATCATTCCAAAATTACTAAATGGAAGGTGATCCCTTCTTTGTTTGTACATTTTTTCCCTTTCAAAGTTTTAGTCAAACATGTATGCTGTTTTGAAACTCAGTTCAATTGAATTGTTCAATGCTATTTTCAATGATGAGGACATTTATGTCTTTTGCACATATTGAGTGGCAAAAAAGTATTGTAATTTTGTCTTATTGACTTCTTTCTGAATCCAATACACGTCAAACGCAGTACAATTGTTCAGCAGAGAGAACTTGCTGTTGAATATCTAAATGAAAAGTATACATATAATTTCACTATGAATCTATGATACAAAGTAACCTCAACTATTGTAACTAATCTTTTTCCAATTGGAAAACCTGTTATAAACTTGATGTATTGAATAGAAACCACACTTCTACTTATATATATATACGGTCTAAAAATCACCAATTTTAGACGTTTTCAAGCTTGAGTAGGGGAAGATGATCGACTACATCTCCACCATTCTTCCGGGTCCCAACCGCCACAGCCGGACCGCACCTTTGCAACATTTGGCATACTTCTTTCATGGAGGGTCTATTGGTTGGTAACCTACTGGTGCACCATAGCCCGAGTTTGAACACACTAGTCATTTCCTTCAGATACACGGGCTTCTTAACATCATTGTCTAAAACATCTTCTATTGGTTCGCCTCCTAAAGCATGTTGTATTGCCCATTCTGCTAGCGATGAATGCCCGTTGCCATCGTTCACCTCTTTTCCGGTTGTCAATTCTAACAAAATCACTCCGAAGCTATAAACATCGATCTTCTCGTTTACTTTTGTCGTATGAGCATATTCTGTAAAAGAATTATTATTTTATTAGATGTATCATTCATCCCAATACTACTATTGTCCAATCCTGCTTAACTGCGGAGTTCTGATGAGATCCGGTGCATTTGTGTTTGTATGATTACAAGTGATATCATGAAAAAAAAAATACAAGAAACTTTACCTGGAGCCATGTATCCAAATGATCCGGCCACGGTTGACATGGTGAAATCATTACCCTTTTCTAAAATCTTGGCTAACCCAAAATCCGCAATCTTAGCGTTGAAGGCGCTGTCTAAAAGTACGTTGCTTGATTTCACATCCCTATGAACTACCGCCGGACAACAATCATGGTGCATATAAGACAACCCACGAGCCGCCCCTAGTGCTATGTGCAACCTTTTAGGCCAATCAAGCACCACATGACGCACCGAACCGGTTAACCCGCGGCTCGTTGGAGCCTGCTTTCGGTGCAGCCAACGGTCCAAACTCCGATTTTCTAAGTACTCGTACACAAGAAGCCTTGAGTCATCACACGAAATGTGACCCATGAGCTTCACGATATTTAAGTGTCGAATCGTGCTTAAAGTCTTGACTTCTGCTAAAAACTCTTTCTCGAGCCTCAAATCTATATCCTTTTTGATTGAGATCTTCTTTACCGCCACGACATCGCCGGATCGGTTCACCGGAATCTTGTACACCTTCCCTGAACCACCCTGTCCGATCAGGTGGTTATCGTTCAAGCAAGGCAAAATTGTGGATTCCGTGAAGGTTAGTTTCTGAAAAGAAGTGAATTTCCAATTCGAGTTGAAATCGTGTTTTCTTCTCCGGTAAAGAGCGATGACATATCCGGTCGTTATCACCGCCAGGACGAACAATATCGCTGCAATACTTGCAATGATTGCCACCGACTTACTGGAAATCTTGCTAGATCGTGTTGTCTGGGATCGGGGACTGCAAGAATTAAGTCCTAATAACGGATTATTTGAACAAAGACCGGGATTGTCCCGGAAACTTCCCTCGAAGGCGCCGTTATCAAGCTGAGCCGGGATGTTTCCAGCGAGATTATTGCCGGAAAGATCAAGTGAAACAAGCTGGCGGCCAAGCTCAGGTATTTGACCGGAGAGATTATTTCTTGATAAGTCTAATACGCTGAGAACTTTTAAGAACCCAAGACCCGCTGGAATCTGACCGGTGAGCTGGTTTCTACTCAGATTCAAAGTATTGAGTGAATTCCAGGAAACAATAGTCGCCGGAAGTTCGCCGGAGAGTTGGTTTCCGTCCAGCAACAAAGTTTCTAAATTTGGAAGTGATGTTAAATTTTGAGGAATTCCACCACTGAATAGATTATTACTTCCTTTGAAAACCCGTAGATTTGTCCAAGAAGATACTCCGGTGGGTATCTCACCGGAAAACTTGTTATTACTGATTTCGAGTATTGATAAATTTGGCGCCATTTCCGGCGGCAGCTCGCCAGAGAATGAATTATCACTCACCATCATGTTCTCCAAGCTTGAAACGTTCCACAACCCGTTTGGGATTTCTCCGGAAAATTGGTTATCATAAAGTTGAAGATTCCTCAAGCTGCTACAAGTTTCAAGTGATTTTGGTATATTGCCAGAAAGATTATTAGTGTAAACAACCAAGCCTATGAGCTTCGTGCTGTAGCACAAATTCTCCGGTATGTTTCCGGTGAACTGGTTCTTTGAGACGTCGAATATCGCCAGCTCAGAGTACCTTCCGAAATCCGGTGGTAATTGACCGGAGAAATTGTTAGTGAAAATTCGAATGTCTCTTAGGTTAGGCAGTCGGCCGATGCTCGCCGGAATCTCGCCGGATAACTGATTGAACATTAGAGTCAAGTTCGTTAACTGCTTTAGATTTCCAAAACCGCCAGGGACTTTTCCGGTGAGCTTGTTTTCAGAGAGATCGATGATTTCCATGTTCAATGCTTCAATTGAATCCGGGATTTCGCCTGTTAGATTGTTCTTGTAAAGATAAACTTCGGTTAAGTTCTTTAACAAGAACAAGTCATTAGGTATCGATCCATTCAGGCGGTTGAATGATAAATCCAGCAGCTTCATTGCCGGCATGCCAGAAAAGTTTCGGGGTATTTCTCCGACCAAGTTGGCTTCAGTCATGTGAAAGTTTTGAAGCCATTTCAACTGGGTAAAACTCTCAGGGAGTCTTGACGGGGTAAATTTATTAAAAGACAGATTTAATTCTTCCAAATCATTTAAATAACCAATTTCCTGAGGAAAAGTACCGTTGAAGAGATTCTGATGTAGTTGAAGTGATGTAAGCTTCGATAATTTGGAAATGGAGATCGGAATGTCGCCGGAGAAGTTATTCCCAAACAGGCTGAGGTATTGGAGCTCCGGCGATAATCGTGAGATATCTTCAGGAATTTTCCCGACGAAGGAGTTTTGAGAAAGGTCAAGGTACCTGAGATTGGTGCAGTTGTAAAGTTCTGTTGGAAAATTTCCGGTGATGTAATTGTAATTTAGATCAAGGTGTATTAAGTTTTTGAGGTCACAAATGAACGGTGGTAAAGTCCCAGTGATGTCCTGATTATAGATGGTGACTCCGGTGATGTTGGTGCCGGTACATGTAATCTCCGGCCAGCTGCAGGGGTTGGACGATTGGTTCCAGTGGTTGAGGGGTGGTGGATTGGACCAGAAGCTCTTGAGATTGAGAAGGGTGTTTTGGTCATTTTGAATGGTGGACTGTGAAATTACGTGAAAGGGTAGGAGAAAGAGGAGGAGGAAATGAAAGGGTAGGGGTAGTATTGACATACTGTTTCTGGTGACGGCGGCGGAGGGTGGTTGATTGTGGCATGTAGAATACGAAGAGTTGCAGAGGTGTGGATATATGCGTTAGACTTCAAATTCGACGTTCTGCCTCTATATTATATAAAAAGTGAATTACAAATAATCAAATATGGTCCTTCAACTACTACATTTTTGGTGTGAATGCTCTTTTTAAAACATCCGTGAGACTATCAAATACTTTTAACTGGTTGAAAACTTGAAATACCTTTTGACTTTGTATCATTAATTACAGAAATGGTCCTTTCGGTTGTCATAAGGTCGCAATTTCAGCTCAAGTTTCAGAAATTTGACAAGTACAGTCCTTGAAATTTATTTTGTTTCACCGTTACTTCTATTAGTTTTTTCTGTTACGTATTTTTTATCCTTCTTTTCTTATTAAAACTATTAATTATATTTGTAGACACAAACCCCCAAATCATCTTCTATTCTTCTTCACGCTCCCGTCTCCCTCTCGCCGACAAGCCACCACCTCCTTTAAAGTCCTTTTTTTTTTTAAATCCCTTTCCTCAAAAACGGAATCCATTCCCAAATGGTGTAGGTCTTTAAGGCTGCACGGAGTGGAGTAACATTTGCCGGAGGCATCCGACGTGTGCTAGGCATGCCGGCGGCAACACCGCCCCTGGGTGCGGCAAGGACTGGCGGCAAGATGCAAGCGGCAAAGAAGTGCCGCGTTCTCTCTCGTGATAAAGTGGTCAAGATTCTCACTTTTAATATGGAAATGACCGTTTTAACGGTCAAATATCTTTAAAAAAAAAAATTCAAAATTTACTTCTCTATATATACATACACATATTTCATTTGATATACACACAACCTCTTCACATATATAAACTTTCAAAATGAATCCAATTCAAAGAAATCAACAGCTACTAATGATTGGTGAGGCGGCTCTCAAATCCATGGAAGTTATGCTCGGTCTTTTAGAAGACGAAGACGAATTCGAAGCCGAAAGTTCACAACGGGTATCTCGAAAAATTATTTTGAGGGACCGTTGGGCTGCAAATAATCTCCTTATGGCGCATTACTTTAATGATGATGCCATCTACGAAAGCAAATTTCGCCGACGGTTTCGCATGCAGAAACATTTGTTTATGCGTATTATCACCGACTTGACTAAATTTTCTGAGTATATTAGTCAACGTCCCGACGCAAGAGGTGCAGAAGACTTTACTCCGATACAGAAATGCGCGTGTGCAGTACGTCAACTAGCATACGGTTCTGTGGGAGATTCTTGGGACGAATATTTTCAAATGTCGGAGCGGACGACACGAGAAACTTTGGAGGAGTTTTGCCGATGTGTTATTGAAGTATACAGTCCAAGGTATTTACGCAAGCCTACATTCAGTGATGTTCAGGCATTGTACGCGCATCACGCAAATGTGCACGGTTTTCCTGGGATGCTTGGAAGTCTAGCTTGTCTTCATTGGTCTTGGACCACTTGCCCGAGTGCATGGCATGGGCAATTCACACGGGATGATAAGACTCACCTAACGGTCATCTTGGAAGCAGTTGCATCACAGGATCTATGGATTTGGCATGCATTCTTTGGTGCTCCCGGTTCAATTAACGATATCAACGTTTTAAACATGTCGCCTTTATTTGACGGGTTTTGCAACGGCTCCGCCCCGGATTGTCCATTTCAAGTAAATGGAACCACATACAAATACGGGTATTATCTTGTAGATGGTATATATCCAGAATACGCTGTGCTTGTGAAATCTTTGACATGTCCAGGTGATGCAAAGCGTATAAAATTCAAAGCAGCTCAAGAGAGGGCAAGAAAGGATGTGGAGCGAGCATTTGGAGTTCTTAAAAAACGTTGGAAAATTTTGGAAAATCCGGCACGTCCACGGTCGGTGGACAAGCTATCGCGTATTATGTATGCATGCATAATTTTACATAATATGATCATAGAAGATCAAGGAAAAGCGATATCTCAATATGTGGAAAATGAGGAAGTTCCGTCAATTCCACCAATAGAGCCGGGTAGCCCACCGTACGTGGCAAGAAGAAGGGAGATACGAAACAATCAGAAACATCACGAGCTTCGAGCCGATTTGGCGGAACACATATATCGACTCCAAAATCTGGACCTCAATATGTCACCACAAGATGATTCCGAAAAATACTCGGATTGAAAGTAATCGTTTTATTTAGGAATGTTGTTTTTATTTCGGCTTGTTTTTTTTATGTTTTTAAATTAATGTGACGTTTTTTCAAGTTAATGTAATGTTTTTTTATTTAACGTAATGTGTTTTTTTTAATATATTGTGTTAAATGAAAATTAGTTTTAAAAAAAAAAATAAAAAAAAAATTCCCACAATGTTGGAGGCACCACTCCCTGAGTGCAACATAAATTCGGATGTTGGCAACAAAACTGACGTGGCGCCTACGTGGCAGTCTTGCCTTCCACATGTTGGAGGCACCACTCCCTTTAGCCTAAGTTGAAAGGTTTTCTGCAACCATGAACTAAATAACCTAAGTTCACATGCAACCTAGAAAAGATCTATGTTTTCTTTCTTTGAACATGTAACTAATACCTAAAGGCCAAACAAAAAAAAATAACTAAAAGAATAAATTAGAAAAAACTAACCTTTAGTTTTAATCTTGAAGCTAAGCAGCACAAGTGTCCTGCCTCAAATGAGATCACACCCAGGGAGCCAGAGGGTGGACCGAAAATTCCAGAGAGAATAATAGAAAATGAGCAACTGATAATGAGGTCTAGGGTTCCCTATTTATAGGGAACCAAAGGGTAAAGCTAGAAACCCTAGCCGCAGCCCATTTTCCGGATTATGTGTACGCGCGCCGCGGCCTTTACATTGGCGCGCCGCGCGCCCCAATTCAAATATTGAATTTGTACGGATATGTACGCGCGTCGCGACCTTTACATTGGCGCGCCGCGCGCCGCAATTCAACTATTGAATTTGTACGACTTTAATCCCTGACCTCCTGATTAATCTAATTAATGCCACAGAAATTAATCCAATTAATTTCTGATTAATTATTAATCAATCAACATAGTTTCTAATTAATATATTATCACTTTAATATATTAACAAACCATATCTTTTATTTCTATTGATTTATTAATCCTATAATAAACCAACCTTTCTCTCTACCGAATTTTCTACCAAACCTCCAGCTATGAGGGCAACCCAAATGGACTTTGCTTCTATTAATTAGGTAAATACAAATTATTAGTCATGGCTTAGACACCTAATCCAACAGTCTCCCACTTGGATAAGTCTATGACTATAATTACCAATTTAACCTCTGATTAATCAGCAACCTGCAGCTTCCTAGAAACTGCTGCCGAACTCTGACCTAGTCAGTTCTGTCCATAGATAAGTGATCAGATGATCCTCCGTCCAACAAGATATTTTCAGACATGAGACATGGATTGAGATCAATCTCTGTCTGACATAGTTTTCCCGATTTCCGATTTTGCTTATGACTCTTAGACTTTTAATTGAACGAATCAATTTAGTCCTGGCTGGCCAGCGCTTCAGTCAACTTCAAAATCATCGAGTGGCCAACAGATATCTGTTTCCCGCCTGGGTCAAGGGACGAATAAGCTTCGACTAATATGTTATATCTTTTACCCGACAAATCACTCACAACAGCACGTTTTATAACACCGAGTTACCGATGCGTTTTCGTACTATCAATGAACAACCGCCTTGCAAATTATAACTCATATCTCTCCACTTTAAGATCATAAGATATTATCGTCTCAACATTGCTCGTGATATAATCCATGAAGCAATCCATTGAGCGCGGGTTTATCCAATACTCAAATCTCCATTTCCAAGTACTCATGAACATTGCAGCAATCTTATTGCTATGTCTAACTCCTTAGACAATCTACAAACCAATTCATGACAGTCTTCCTTCATACTTACTCCCTAAGAGTATGAACGACTGTGGATATTTTGAATAATCCAATTATTCAGGAAGTAAACATGCAAAAGCGAAACATAAAATCTGACTGGCAGCTACTCCTGCTTATTACCAAGTCTCCACGAGATAATCACCAAGTCGGATTTATCATAACTATTATCGGTTTCTTATTCCTTTTTAAATTTTCAATTCAAGCCTTTTATATCTATGTCTATGACCTTTTCACTCTTTCTATGTATCCAAGTGTCTAACACTTATACACTTTATTACAGATGATCCTATCGGATACTCTTCCGATGATATCTCAATTTGTCATTTTGTTATTCTCTCTCACAACTCCATTCTGGTGATGTGTACCGTGACTGCCCATGGTTCTCGGGTCTTTAGTCTAAACGACTATACCCTAAGACAATTTCGAGGTGTCATGATGTGCCGGTGAACCACACGCGCTCCATCAGAAACCAACGAAATTCATTAACCATGAAGTCCTACAGCACCACGTTCTGGTGTAAACAATTACCGATTTGAAAAACCCTTTCAAATCAATCACCCTAATCATTTCCCAATGATTTCTCACGTCTGTTCAAAAATCCATTCAGTATTCTCAGCCAGGCAATATCCTGAATCTGACTTACAATGCTCTAAGCATTAAGTCATCAGGATATGTTCATAACACTTCTGATTTGTCCAAGAGGCTCGAGGAACCTGATGTAATCTCATTCCAAGCCCTTTCGGAATCCTAAGATTACCAATAATCCTTGTGTCATGATTTTCGGAAACCATTTCCTTTCAGGGACTCTTTCTTATGCATCTTGAATCCCATCAAGATCATATTCTCAACGGCTAAGTCAATACTGTCAGTCTCATCTATCTGATGGATGTCTATGAACTACGTGAGCATGCTGCACCTTCTTTGTTTCTTTCATGCCAATTCATTACACTTTGCAATGACAGGAAACTCCATTCCTGGGGTTATGCATCTTGAATCTCATCAAGATTATATTGGCAGAATTCTGATCTATCTAATAGATGTTCACAACCACCTGAGTATGTTGTATCTCTTAAAGTCTTTCATAGCGAACCGTTTCTTAACACCAAGTCATTACACTATGTAATGATAAGAGACGTTTCCTAGAACCAGTATGTAACCCACATACAATGATAGCAGATAACAACGATACTCCCACTGGCTTTGACACCGTCATATGACTATTTCGGACTATTCACAAAATCCAGAACTTATAGCACATTTTGCGAAACCGAAATCCAAACCTTTCCGACATATTAAAGGAAATCTTTCAGGCTATTCACAGAATCCAAACCTTTTGGCCTATTTTGAGAATCTGAATATCCTTTCTTGCGAGATGCCCATGGGACGTATCCCGGGGCCATGTACCTTTTGTAATGGCATGCTCTATGTGAGTCCCTATTAGTGTGCCGGTAAACCACACACGCTCCACTAACGACTCACACTATGCCACGCAGAATCCTCTCGGATTACATCTTCTATTGAGAGTGCTTCTCTCAGAATCAATTGCTTGACTCCAAGTGATGACTCATTCAACCAGATGTTCTGTAAGTACATTTCTATGTTCCCTTCTTTTGATGATTCAATTACTCCCACTGGTTCCTAGACCAGTTGTAAAGATCAATCAAACTGTCACATAGACTGTGTCTCGCGCTAAGGTTCTCTTATTTGGCAGCAACCGGGCTCACCAATGCTTCCAGCAGTCGGATTACTTATCCGTACCATCTTTAGTGTTTTACCACTACCCGGTATATCACCCAAATCATAACTCCTTATGACAGTGACAATAACTACTGGTCAAGCGAAGAGAGGGTATGTCAGGTTTAACAGGAATCTAATTCCTGGTCAAGTCCCAGTGGTGACTAAAGGTTCTTTCACTTGGCTAATCCCTGAACTCATTCAGAATTATTCTTACTCCCACTGTTTCCTTAGAACTTGAGTTCTTTCTAAAAGTACTCTTCTTTCAAAGGATAACCGGAGTGGCCAATGAAATGACATTGCTGATTAGTTTCAGGCTTGTCATGAGATTCAGACGAATGCTACATGACCCTGGACTTTCTATGTACTAGTGGGATGATCCCATCTTTACATTTCAGACAATGTCAACATAACCTACTTAGTCTAAGATGTGGTCGGAATATGGCATATGCGGTCTGACTGGTTGAATATTCAATTCATTGAAATATTAGTCGGAAATGTATCCATTGTATCTTATACACCGAGGATCAAAACTATTTCGATCGGTGCTCCATCATCTTCCCTAAGACACATTATAACCATTAGTGTTCTTGGAAGAGGATAAACTGTGAAACATTTTCTCAGTCTATGTTGTTACTCAGGTTCTGTTGATCTTATACTTCCTTTGAAATCCTTGAACACTTCAAGGTTTCAATCAATCGCTTATTCCGATAAACAAAGCCATATTTGTCAAACCATTTGACAAATATCATGAAGCATAACTAATCGTGTTCTGTTCGAAGATTCGAGCAATACACAGTAACTTATGTGTTTGATGCTCAAAATCTTAATGCCTTTACAGTTCCATGTAAATTTATGACTTTGTTAATATTGTTCAAGACATGCAATCATCACCTGACTCCAAGTCAACTGATTCCAAAATCCTATCCATTGGATCTTTGGGCGATTCCTTTCTTACCACAATTAATTTTATTAAGCACTCAATTCATCATGTGACTCTAAGTCAAATGATTCCAAAGTCCTGTCCAACTGGACCTTTGGTTGAAGTGATTCTCATAAAATTCACTTTAACAATCATAAAGAACACAATTTACAAATCCAATCCCATTGGATGTATCAACATTTAAGTTATTACCATTTACGTCATCAACACATTCACACAACATTTCGGGGACAATTAAAACAACCATTTTAAAAAAAAATATTCATTAAACCAGAATTATCCTCAGAACAATGTACTATGCGAATCCATGTCGTATGTATCTATAAACTAATAACAAGAATAAATATCTAGCTTAACTCAAAAACCACACGAGCTCCAGATCCAATCCGAATATGCTCCTGTGCGACACCATCCCGCATCCTCCAGATCTCGTGCATACAGAGCAAATGTGTGAAACACATCCTGTATCAAGGAAATGAGGATCAGGTATTCTGAGTTTTAAGATATTACTGAGTTTGCCAAACGGTTTGGTTTTAGAGTATTTTCCAATCTTTTCGTGACTGTGTCCCACCTTGTGGATTCCCAGTTTGAAACATCGAACAATCGGTCCAGACGATCTGGATCATTTCTTGATGCACCTTAATACTGGACTCAATCCTGAAGCAGCTGAATTAATGGAACTATGCTTCTCCATGAACGATTCATACAGAGTCGACATTGAATGCACTTCCACGATTGTCTTATCCGGTTACCCTTTCTGTTCATCTGGATGAACATATCAGCGAGTTGAGCTAATGCTTAACTCTCGATCACAAAAGGAAACCAGTTTTATACTGTTTGCCTATGTATCCCTCAATCTCGGGAACACGCAAACTGGTGCTACTTCCTTCTAGCTTGCAACTTCAAGCTCTTTGAAGATCCTAGTTCGTTCCCTTTATTCAACCAGTTCACGGAACCTTTCCTGAACTAGCTGTGCTAACTTATCAGACCCCAGGAATTCTAAATCCCTGCGGAACTCGGGGTCAATGATCAATAGCATAAGGCAACGAACTTCCTTGGACTCAATAGTCAAGGAGTCATGCTCATCACAAGCTGCTGTGTGATGCCATTTTTTAGGAGCGGACACTCAGTCGGATATGGTTTGCCAGCAAAACTAAGAACTATTCTCTAATTGCAAAACCATATCACATAGTTCAGGCCAGTCAGCCTTACCATACTAAACAGGTGCTTTCTGAAGCTCTCAGAAATGGGTGAAGGAGGGGAAGGAGGAGAATGACACTTTCTTCAGACATATATAAAATTTGAATTTATTCGTTTAATTCATCCTTTTAAATAATTACCCAATATACATTATTTAACAAGGCTAGGATCCAAAATACCCCAACTATGCTGTGAAGAGGGATGCCGTAGTCACAACACAGTGGTCATTAAGGTAGATAACTTTTATCAATTTCAGTCTTATGAAATTCCTAGATCTGTGAGATTCATTGAACTGTTCAATGGCATGTTTAATCTCGGATAGGCCCCACCGTTTGTGACTGGGATGCCGAGGATCACAAACCAGGTGTGAATAACCATGCAAATTAACTTGGTACTCTCGGGGTCCATTATCATCTCAAATTGATGTGCCGGTTAACCACACACGCTCCATCAACAATGATAACACCCGAGAAACCCATTGCCACTCTTTATGAACCCCCATTGGTGTGCCGGTAACCCACACACGCTCCACCAACGTTTCATAAAGTGCAATGTGCAATTTCATGGGTTAGCATCAAATTCACATTTTTTCTAAAGTAACTAGATTGAGAATTCTTGTACGGGTTCTAGTACTTTGATCATTATACTTTTAATGATTAAGCGGTCCTATCAAAACTGTTCGGCTAACGACCCTCCACTGATCAGGCGAGCGGTGGGTGAGAGTGAACACCCATTAGACCGCCATTTTATAGGCAGTCTCCTTATACCCACTTTATAGACCAGCTTCGTGAATGAGGCCTACTAATGATTTGACTAACCAATTTATCTTATACATATAGTATTAACTTTTAATAATATATATAAGATGTATTTTAAATCTTTTAAAATATTCCTGGTTTATCTTTTAATTTCCTGAAATTTAACTATTAAACTTCAAATTAAATTAAACCTTTAATTTGATTTAATTTATCTTTTAATTAAACTATTAATTAAATTAATTAAATCTTGATATTTTAAACCTTTTAAAATATTTTAGGATTTATCCTTTAATTTTCGAAATTTAACCATTAAATTAAAATTAAATTAAATCCCTTGAATTATCTTTTAATTAAACAATTAATTAAATTAATTCAAATATAGATAGGTTTTTCCAAATTAATCAAATCAATTTAAACCTATCTTAAACCCCTAATTATCGAATTCAAACAAACTGGGTTTAAGGTTATCCATTTAATTAACCAATTAAAGTTACCAAAAATAGAAAACCTCCTAAAACCCTAATAGGCAAATCGAAAAAGAAGGGGGGAGGGGCTAGGGTTTCAAAAACCCTAAACCCTAAAAACGAAATCAGGCCCAAAAGATTTTATAAACAATAAACCCTAATTAGGAAAACTATTACAGCCATTCAATAAGAAAACAACCAAACGCTCTGATACCACTGAAAGGTTTTCCGCAACCATGAACTAAATAACCTAAGTTCACATGCAACCTAGAAAAGATCTATGTTTTCTTTCTTTGAACATGTAACTAATACCTAAAGGCCAAACAAAAAAAATAACTAAAAGAATAAATTAGAAAAAACTAACCTTTAGTTTTAATCTTGAAGCTAAGCAGCACAAGTGTCCTGCCTCAAATGAGATCACACCCAGGGAGCCAGATGGTGGACCGAAAATTCCAGAGAGAATAATAGAAAATGAGCAACTGATAATGAGGTCTAGGGTTCCCTATTTATAGGGAACCAAAGGGTAAAGCTAGAAACCCTAGCCGCAGCCCATTTTCTGGATTATGTGTACGCGCGCCGCGGCCTTTACATTGGCGCGCCGCGCGCCCCAATTCAAATATTGAATTTGTACGGATATGTACGCGCGTCGCGACCTTTACATTGGCGCGCCGCGCGCCGCAATTCAACTATTGAATTTGTACGACTTTAATCCCTGACCTCCTGATTAATCTAATTAATGCCACAGAAATTAATCCAATTAATTTCTGATTAATTATTAATCAATCAACATAGTTTCTAATTAATATATTATCACTTTAATATATTAACAAACCATATCTTTTATTTCTATTGATTTATTAATCCTATAATAAACCAACCTTTCTCTCTACCGAATTTTCTACCAAACCTCCAGCTATGAGGGCAACCCAAATGGACTTTGCTTCTATTAATTAGGTAAATACAAATTATTAGTCATGGCTTAGACACCTAATCCAACATAAGTAGCTTGATCACGAAAGATAGGTCGACAGATTAGAATAGTCGTAGGTTAGCATGTTAGTAAGAGAGTCTACTTGCCAAGAATTCCTCTAGGTATGTTAGAAGATGATATGTTTCCATTCAAACCGAAAAGAAAATAGTTTCTTATTCGACCTAGTTTTGCTATGATAATCAAGGGACACAATTTTTGTCATAGGTGTTTATATAATCAAAATCGGAATTCTAGTATGACCAACTTTCATGGCATCGTCTAGAGGGATATCACAAGTCAATACAGAGGTAATAGTGACGCCTACAAAAAAATTTTCAAATCCGATCATGACCGAGTCTACACATCAGACATGGTGTGTAAAGAGGTTTTATACAATGAATATTGTATACACTATAATTATTTGGCATTGCTTGGATAACATATCTATGGATGGATGCCTCGACTAAATATTGCATCATATTCAAATGTACGAAAACGTATGGTTATAGATGATTGTAATTTCCATCTTTATCAAAACATAAATTGTGGATTTGATTTTGGTGAGAAGTTAAGTTAATTTTATGTTACTGGTTTACAATAAAGACTAATTAATTTTCTAATCTTGTCTTTTTAGCTGATATATAGGTTCCAACAGGTGATTAAGTATACACTTAGGAATTTCTTATGACTTTGTCACATGCTTAGGGTGGACGGAATAGACACGATAAGGCAACGAGATGGAAGGTAGGGTGTGGCGGCACCTTCGAGAACACCGCACATAGCACTCGATATCGAGGATTTGGACGCTGATTCGAGGTAGGTGTTCTGAACATCCTTCCCTTCCAACCGTTACCCAAGTGCAGGGTGCCGGCTTTAAGATATCATCGACGAAAATGTCAGTTCTTAAAAGAAATTGTATCGGAAAAGCTATTTTCACAAATGATATCTGCGAAAATGCTTTTTCAACAAAAAGTTGTCTCAACAAATGACATTTTCACATATATTATCTACAAAAAATGATACTTCTTAGTTATGTTTTCGCTTAGAAATAATTTTTTCACTACTTATATTAAGTTAGAATACATCAATATTATGCATCTTCAAAATACATTTAAATATACAAAGCAACAATAGCCTTAAAATAAACTTACGATACCTTAAAATATGAAAATTGAAACGAATTCGATGTTTAGGAGTAACATTGACAGTTACAGGTTTGGGAGTATGTTTAAGAGGATTTTTGAATTTTATCTTTTGGTAAAACAAAAGAAAAACAAGAAAAATAATTTTTTATTACCTCAAATTGGTGGGCCCTATAAATTTCACAAATTACATCTGCGAAATTCCGAGAAGATCTGCAAAAATCATCAAAACGTCGTAATTTTGATGATTTCGCAGATGATTGCAAATTTAGATACCATATGCAAAATACATGACTATATTGGTGCTCGGTTTATTTTGGTCATTTCTTAGAAAATGGTCCGATTGGATATGTTTCTTTTTTTTTCTCTTAGTAAAACATGTCATAGTAATTAGTAGTAGGGCTGTAAGCGAACCGAACGAACACGAACGACAACTTGTTCATGTTCGTTCGTTTAAGTTAACCGAACAAACGAAGGAACACGAACGAGTTTTCTTGTTCATGTTCGTTTGTTTAAGAAATCATCTTGTTCATGTTCGTTCGTTTAAGTTAACCGAACAAATGAAGGAACACGAATGAGTTTTCTTGTTCATGTTCGTTTGTTTAAGAAATCATCTTGTTCATGTTCGTTCGTTTAAGTTAACCGAACAAACGAAGGAACACGAACGAGTTTTCTTGTTCATGTTCGTTCGTTTATGTTCATGAACATATTAAACGAACAAACATAAATGAATATAGATAAATAAACACAACTAAACATATATAAACTTAAACGAACACATAACATTGTAATGTAATCAAATACAATTGAACATATAAGAAACTTAAATGAACAAACATAAACCAATGTAAACGATCGTTCACAAACATGATTGAACAAACGAGAACATTATCATGTTTGTTCGTTTAACTAAACAAACGGGGATTTGTGTTCATGTTCGTTCATTTATTAAATAAACGAACTTCCCGCCGAACAGTTCATGAACGGTTCATTGAACGTTCGGTTCGTTTACAGCCCTAATTAGTATTATGCCCCAACTATGTCAATAAGACAAAGTTGGAATGCAACCCGAAATACGCGACAAGACTAAAGTGCAATGCATCCCGACACAAGATAAAAACTCTAAAACAATGACCCCACCTAGTAATGGCAGTCAATGAAAAACTATACAAAACCATATAAAACACCCGAGAGGGAATCATTCCATCCCACTACTTGGTTAGGCATGCTCCACCACAATTAATCCCGGTAGCAAAGGTACCATACAAAACCTTATGATACAAGAAGAAAGTCTAAGTCTATTATTCAATGCATGCCAAACGCAATACGTAACAATCTGATAGAACTTTTATTGTTAAATATTTAAATAAATAATGTACATACAATTTCGCTATAAAGTGGCCAAACCTCAACTATTGTAACTAACTAGTAACTAATTTTACATAACAGTGAAGAATTGCATGAACTCATAACCATTATGCTATTTCAAAAATCGATTGTTTCAATATATACTACACTTATAGTATATATAGTCTAAATTTCACTTCGTGCGGGTGCGGCATGGGCGCGTCATGGCTACAAGTTACCCTCTTTTTAGTAAAAAAGCAACATTAGACGTTCTCAAGCTTGAGTAGGGGAAGATGATCGACTACGTCTCCACCATTCTTCTTGGTCCCAACCACCACAACCGAACTGCACCTAAGGAGCATCTGGCACACTTCTTGCATGGAGGGTCTGTTGGTTGGTTTTCCACTGGTGCACCATAGCCCAAGTTTGAACACACTACTCATCTCATTCAGATATATGGACTCCTTAATATCCTTGTCTAAAACATCTTCTATCGGTTCGCCTGCTAGAGCATGTTGCATAGCCCATTCTGCTAGCGATGAATGCTCGTTGCCATCACTCGCCTCTTTTCCGGTTGTCAATTCTAACAAAATCACTCCAAAGCTATAAACGTCGATCTTCTCGTTTACTTTTCTCGTATGAGCATATTCTGTAAAAAAGAATATTGGTTTATTATATGTATCATTCATCCAAATATATTACTCTCCTCCAATCATGCTTAACTGCGGAGTTTCGAAGAGATATAGTATATTAGTGCTGATATGATCATACCACAAGGAAGGTCATGTGGGGACAACTAAAATGGGTGCAAAATGTTTTCAGGAGTCACCTATTCTAGTACTACTCTCGCTCAAACACGAATACGTGTAGATGCATTTGCGCTTGTATGATTCCAAGTACTATTAATATAAAAAGCATAATATGAAACTTTACCTGGAGCCATGTATCCAAACGAGCCAGCCACGGTTGACATTGCCGTGAAGTCACGACCCTTTTCTAAGATCTTAGCTAACCCAAAATCCGCAATCTTAGCGTTGAAGTCACAATCTAAAAGTATGTTGCTTGATTTCACATCCCTATGAATTACCGCCGGACAACAATCGTGGTGCATATAAGACAACCCACGAGCCGCCCCCAGTGCTATGTGCAACCTTTTAGGCCAATCAAGCACCACATGACGCACCGAACCGGTTAACCCATGGCTCGTTGGAGCCTTCTTTGGGTGCAGCCAACGATCCAAACTCCCATTTTCTAAGTACTCGTACACAAGAAGCTTTGAGTTATTACACGAAATGTGACCCGTGAGCTTCACGATGTTTAAGTGTCGAATAGTGCTTAAAATCTCAACTTCTGCTAAAAACTCTTTCTCGAGCCTTAAATCCAAATCTAGTTTAGTTGAGATCTTCTTCACTGCCACAAAATCGCCAGATCGGTTAACCGGAATCTTGTACACCTTCCCGGAACCACCCTGTCCGATCAGGTGGTTATCGTTCAGGCGAGGCAAAATTGTTGCTTCCGTGAAGGTTAATTTCTGAAAAGAAGTGACCTTCCAGTTCGAATTGAAACCATGTTTTCTTCTCCGGTAAAGAACGATGACATATCCAGTCATTATCACCGCCAGGACAAACAATATCGCTGCAATACCTGCAATGATTGCCACCGACTTACTGGAAATCTTGCTAGATCGTCCGGTTTGGGATCGGGAACTGCAAGAATTAACACCTAATAACCGATGGTTTGAACAAAGACCGGGATTATCCTTGAAACTTCTCTCGAAGGCGCCGTTATCGAGTTGAGCCGGGATGGTTCCGGCGAGATTATTGCCGGAAAGATCAAGCGATACGAGCTGGTGGCCGAGCTGAGACGGTATTTGACCGGAGAGATCGTTTCCTGATAAGTCCATTACTGTGAGGACTTTTAAGAGTCCGAGACCTGCCGGAATCTGACCGGTGAGTCGGTTTCTACTGAGATTCAAAGTGTTAAGTGAATTCCAGGAAACTATAGTTGCCGGAAGTTCGCCGGAGAGTTGGTTTCCGTCCAGCAACAAAGTTGCCAAATTTGGAAGTGCTGTTATATCTTGAGGAATCGTACCAGTCAGTAGATTATTACTTGCTTTGAAAACCCGTAGATTTGTCCACGAGGATACGCCATTAGGTATTTCACCAGAAAACTTGTTATTACTGATTTCCAATATTGATAACTTTGGCGCCAATTCCAGCGACAGCTCGCCGGAAATTGAATTATCACTCATCAGCATCTTCTCCATGCTTGAAACGGTCCACAACCCATTGGGGACTGTTCCGGAAATTTTATTATCGTAAATTTGAAAAACCCTCAAGCTGTTACAAGTTTCAAGCGATTTAGGTATCTCGCCGGAAAGATTGTTACTGAACACAATCAACCCTATGAGCTTCCCGCTGTAACATAAATTCTCCGGTATGTTTCCGGTGAATTGGTTCTGGTTGACCTCGAAAATTTCAAGCTCAGAGTACCTTCCGAAATCCGGTGGTAATTGACCGGATAAATTGTTGGTGAAAATTCGAATGTCGTTCAGGTTAGGCAGGCGACCGATGGATGCAGGAAGTTCACCGGATAACTGATTGAACATGAGAGTCAAGTTTGTTAACCGTATTAGATTCCCAAAACCGCTAGGCACTTTTCCAGTGAGCTTGTTTGCAGATAGATCGATGATCTTCATGTTCAATGCTTCAATTGAATCTGGAATTTCTCCTGTTAGATTGTTCCCGTAAAGGTAAATTTGGGTTAGATTCTTTAACAAGAACAGATCATATGGTATCGATCCATTCAGGCGATTGACAGACAAATCCAGCAGCTCCAGAGCCGGCATGCCTGAAAAGTTTCCGGGTATTTCTCCGATCAAGTTAGCTTCAGTCATGTAAAAGTATTGAAGCTTTTTCAACTGCATAAAACTCCGGGGGAGTCTTGACGGTGTAAATTTGTTAAAAGACAAATTTAATTCTTCCAGATCATTTAAATAACCAATTTCCTGAGGAAAACTGCCATTTAAGAGAGTCTGGTGTAACTGCAGCGATTTAAGCTTCGATAATTTTGAAATGCTGACCGGAATGTCGCCGGAGAAATTATTCCCAAAGAGGCTGAGGTATTGGATCTCCGGCGATAAACGTGAGATGTCATCGGGAAGTTTTCCAACGAAGTAGTTCTGAGAGAGGTCAAGGTACCGGAGATTGGTGCAGTTGTAGAGGGCTGTTGGAAAATTTCCAGTGATGTAATTGTAATTTAGATCAAGGTGTGTTAGGTTTTTGAGATCACATATGAATGGTGGAACAATTCCGGTGATATCTTGATTAAAGATGGTGATTCCAGTGATGGTGGTGCCGGTACATGTAATCTCCGGCCAGCTGCAGGGGTTGGAGGATTGATTCCAGTGGATGATGGAGGGTGGATTTGACCAGAAGCTTTTGAGGTTGAGAAGGGTGTTTCGGTCATTTTGAGTGGTGGACTGTGAAGTAACATGAAAGGGTAGGAGGAAGAGGAGGTGGAGGAGGAGTGTGGGTAGGGGTAGTGTTGACATAGTGGTTTCGGGTAACGGCGGAGGAAGGCGGTCGGTTATGGTGGTGACATGTAGGAAAAGAAGAGTTGCAGAGGTGTGTAAGCAAAATATATGACTTTGACTTCGAAGTTCAAATTAGGTGTTCCCGTTTTGATTATAATTTATAAAGAGTAGATTACAAGAATGGTCCCTCATCTTGTCCTTTTCGTATGGATGCTCTTTCTAGATCAGCCGTCGCATTAAACCTTATTGACTTGTTGAAAGGCATTTTCTGTTATTTTATAAAATATATAAAAGGTAATAAATTTTATCTTAATATTATATATATATATATATATATATATATATATATATATATATATATATATATATATATATATATATATATGGGAAAAGTGAATATGTGGCTGTTATATACCTAAGCTTAGGTGTAGAACCATCAAAATCCATTAGGTTTTTTATGAAAAACTTGTATTTTCATTTTCCTTAATATAAGTAATCCATATGATTGATTACACAAAGATGAAAAAGGATTGTATGAGTCATATAATAGAGTGATTAAAAGTATCACCCCCTACATGTATCAGTGATATAGAAGTTGGTGGTCAAGAAACATCACTAAAATAGAAGTAAATAAATTAAATTGAGTGGAACAACAAATTGTGTACAACTATGGAGAACAAATTATGTACATTGGTCTTTTATTTTTGTTAAAAACGGGGATGTTTTAGAGGTTCTACACCTAAGCTTAGGTATATAACAGCCACATATTCACTATCCCCTATATATATATATATATATATATATATATATATATATATATATATATATATATATATATATATATATATATATATATATATATATATATATATATATATATATATATATATATATATATATATAATATATATATATATATATGATCGTTATATTTTTTGTTTGTATACATTTAATTATTTATGTTTTTTCTTTTTGTATACATATAACCATTAAACTTGTTTTTCTTGTATATATTTGGTCACTTATATTAATGGTCATATGTATACAAAAATAAAAGTTTAATGGTCATATGCGTACAAAAAAAAAAGTTGAATAGTCATATGCGTATAAAAAACATAAATAACTAAATGTGTACAAAATAAAAAGTTTAATAGGCATATGTATACAAAAAAAAAAGATAAAAGACTAAATGTGTATTTATGATAAAGTTCATTATCCTTATAAGTCATTTTTCATTTAATCTTTACTAGGTGTTTTTGGACTGAATTAAACAACATTAGTTAAGATTGTTTTTTATCATAAGGGTGCACAGTAAAGAGGGGACCGGTGTCGTCACGGCTCCGTGACCTCCGGGTTCATAAAAGATAGTTTGTTATGCGGGTTCATGACCATTCTCCATCCCATAACCACTAGCTTTTCTAACTTGTACAACATGTTTCATTATTTGTATATTGTTGTGAGTTGGAAAAAGAGAGATTATTTATGTTGTAGGTTGAGAAAGATGAAAGTGAAATAATAGACAAAAGTTGGTGTGACATTGTAGGTAACATGAGGCCATCGATAGCTTAATAACATAAACCCACAAACCATTGGGCTTGATAATGGATCTCTATCATCTTTTAGAAAGCAACACTCGATTAAAAGAAAAAAGCTTTCAAAACCAAGGTCACTCTCATATTTCCTCACCAAAACCATCTTCCATTTAATCTGAGCCATCTTGTTTTCATCCGGTTCTCCTCCTCGAAAACCAACTTCTTAAAGTATCCAAAGTTAATGACAACTTATAGTGCATATAAAAATGACATGTAATAAATAACAATGCTTTCCAACACTAATTTTAAAACATTAGTTCTTTTTCCCACATATAAGGTTTTTACCTATGAATACTTAATTTCCATCCATCCACTACGACATGTATGTTCCCACTAGAAATTCAAGATACGTAAAAGGAAGTCGAGTAGGACAACACCCAACAATAATCGCTATTTCTTTCATCTCATTAAGCGAAATCCACACCCCGATTAAATTACTTTTTTTTTTTTTTTTTTGCAGGTTTATTTTGAGACAATATGCAAGATAAAAGCATCTAAAAACCCAAATAATACTTCTAGCATTTTCTTGAGACCATTAGTCAATGAACATAACATCATCCACAAAAAGAGGTACTATTACAGTTTACAAACTCTTCGTTTCCTACTTTTAGACCACAAAAAAAACATTGGAAGAAATAGCTTATTGTAACATGACAGATAACTCTTTCGTTGCAAGAATGAAAGAAAAAAAAAAGACAACCACACTTCTTAACACAATCCCTATTTAATATGGACTGAGAAATTGTATTGGTTCCTAATTTTTGTTCTTAACTTTATTCCTAACCATTTGAAAAGATGACAAGTGTAAAGTTTAATAAAAGTAATAATATTTTAATCCAATTGTCATCATTTCAAATGGTTAGGAACAAAAATTAGGAACCAATACAATTTCTCATATGGAATTCAAATGTTGGGGGGTCATTGACCAACATTGAAGTCATGGTCGAGTTTACATTACCTTGAATCTGCCATCATCATTTTTCACCAACACCTATCAACCTAAGCATATCATCTAAATATTACCAACTAAGAGAATCACATACCTTCTTGAAGTCCGCTCTAAATGCCATGTGTTTCTTCCTAGTCTCCGTATACCACCAAATAGTTTTATTCAACATCAAAGGAGCATCATGAATCTAACGAGCTTTTATGTATGCCAATTGCTTAGTGCTAACAACGTCCCTAATACCCTTTGAAAGCGATTTGCCAATAATTTGGCAATAATATTTGTCTTGGCACCCTAGAAGAAGAGAGAAACGAGAAGAGAGATGTTAGTAAAGCTCTGATACGATATTATTGAGTGACTCTTTCATTAATATCCAAAATATATTATTACAAGGATAAATAGAAATGATAAAGCTCATAGGTCGATTATACAACATGGGGTAAGCAATAGGCTAAACTAGTATGCACTTACACTTGCTTACAACTTGAAAGCGATCAAATGTTCAAAGTCTTTGTGTTTTACCACCGTAAATTGGGTTATTACGAACTTCCATCATGTAACTTTTCATTATTTTATCAATATATGACGACTTTTTACAAACTAGTGGTTATACACTCATGTGATGTTGCGAGAATTTTATGTATGCATAATAGGCAAATGATAATTTACACTATAGTTAACTCTAATTATAACATGTTAAAAACTTGAAAACATTGAAGGGCAAAAAGAGGGAAAATGTGCAATAAATCAAATAATTGGAAAATAGATTCGTATGTTGTGAAATACATCATAAACTAGAAAATACGTTTAGACATACAACGACATAGGATACTGGTGAAACTTTATGAGTATAGAATAGACAAGTTACAGTAATATTATGCTTATTACACATATAGTGCATATTTATTGTGAGAACGTGTATGTAAAAAATAGGTTTTGACATGTTTTTACAATCTTACATTCACGAAAACGAATATGTAAAAAAACAAAATTAAAAATTTAGAAAAGTCGTATTTGTAACTCTTTTTTGTTAAATTATGCATACAAATGAAGATGTAAAAGAAAATAACATTACATATAAACAAAAATGTAAATTAAGTTGTAGGAATGTAATTTATTATAATAAAAAAAAGATTTTGTAAAAAAAAAAAAAAAAGTCATATAAAGGTGTAAGAGATATCTTCTTCCTAAATAACTAAGTTTTAAGAAAAATATAAAAATAAGGTTGAGATAAATCTTCAACAAAATCTGGACTAAATTCGTAAAGAACTTTAGAAGATGCGCCAAAATTGTTAAAGAAATATTTGGACTAAAATCATACAAAAACTAAAATCTATGCCAAATCTGTAAAACAAAACAGAAGTCGTGCCAAATATGTAAAAAGGAAAAGTTGCAGGGGTTGAATATGGGTAAGGATACAGACGGTTTACCCGGACCGGTTTATTGACCCACGATTAAAAATAACGAAGCAATAATTGAACCCGTAGTGGAATGCAATATAAAACTGAAACTTTGAGGCAGTAGATGCAGATTATGGATTGTGAAGGGGTTAAAAAGGAAATTAAAGAGAGTTATATAAGTGGCGGTCGTGGTAAGATTGAATCTATCTATCTACTATAATAAAATCCTAAATGTGCCACATGTTGTTTTTTGATTCTCTTATTTGACACGTGGCATGTTAATAGCAATTCTCACAAAAATTTCCCGCCTAAACTTTTGATCAAAACAATTTATTTTTCCTATTTATTAGATTTAAATATTAGATAGAATTTATATTAGGATAGATAATAACTAATTACAATACAAATGAACATGATGTACAACCCTTTCTTGCGGCTCCCGTGATCCCCTGTATATGCGCCTTTATCGCAGATCATACGCCTGATTCCGAAATCAGCGTGAAATTCAAAATTGAAATCCTATATTTCTTCTTTGCTTCTTATCCTCTCCACCATAACCTCCTGATGCTCTGTTATTCAAGCCACCGTAGGTTTCCCACCCTCCACCACTCCACCTTGATTTGCTCTAATGATATCGACCACTTAGATCCGCCCTGTATCTCTTTGATGAAAACCCAAGGTAAAAGAAATATTTTGCTCGACCTAAATAGATCCGATGATGTACACAATCTTCTGAGTTTTGAAATAACCTAATCAACCCTTATTAAAATGATATCAGACACACAAATTTAGATTTGAAAAGTGATAAACCTACGCTCTAAAAACCCTTCCTGCAACCCACCACCTCTTCTCTTCTCCTCTCACAGCCGCCACTCGCCGAATCAATGGTGGAACACTCTATCCGGGTCTTATAGTCACCGACGCCATCATTTACTGGACGCTCAAATTTCTTCGATTTGCGGTCGATATTCGCGAGGTCTATATGCTAACTGCTCCATTTTTCGCTTCCAATACTATGATTGTCGCGTATTTCTTCGGGAAAGAGCTGTGGAACTCAGGTGCTGGTCTTGTCACGGCCGCCTTGACTGTTATTTGTTCTGAATACATCTCAAGGTCGGTGGCAGTACTGATGCGTTTTTTCTCAATGTCTACTACAAAGCCCACCTGAACCTCGAAGAAGACAAGGTATCTTCTTCATTTTTCATCAAATCGTTCGCCAAAACAGGCGATTGTTATAAGCATTTATATGTTTCTTACTTTCTTTATAAACGTAAGTTTGTAACTCCTATTTTTTGTGGTTGTTTACTATTAGTGTTTTAAGTTGTTTAATTGAGTTTTTCCTGTATACACGTAAGTTTGGGTTTTCTTAATTCTTTGCAGATATGGCTTTTTAGGAACGAAATTGTTCATATCCGGTATTTTATTTGGTTTGTTTTTCTGATTTACTCTGTTTTTGACATCTGTTTTGTTTCAGGAAATTAATTATGTTAATATCTCTATTGTTTATGAGGTTTACCATGTTCATTTTTATATAGGGTTTGACGAGAAGTGATCTATTCGTAAAATGGTGACCAAAAATGATCTTGAACATGGGATACAAGGCGCGTATTTTAGGTGTATGAGTGTATCTTTATACTTCCAGTTTACACACGCCACGTGTTTGATGTAATGTCTAAGTGACGGTTTTAACTTCTTTATGAAAATATAACAGCATACAAATGTCAGCTATGTCACGGTGTTCTTTGTGGTAAGTCTATCATATTTTAACAGTTTACACATCTGCATTCCTTTACCTTTTAATTATTTATCATTATCTTGCTTTGAAACTTACACATGTCACAAATGAAGCACTATATCATGACTATTTTGCAGAATAATAGAAAGTTTTGATTTAGGGATTGGTAAAAATGAAGAAACACCAGTTGCAAAAAAGCCAGCAAAGAAGGTTAATTGCCTAATCTGCAAAAGTAATATTTATACTTCAAGTAGACTGTTATTTCTTGCATTTACAATTTTTATTTTCGGCCAAATGCATAGGAATCACGCTTCACATCATTTATAATATTTATGGAATTATTTTGGTTCCATATAACATCATTATCTCAGGTTTTTTTTATAGGTGTTGGTGGAGGATTAGATAACTAAGAACTCTTATGATGAAACTTGCCAACATAGTTATTTTTCCAGGTTATTAAACTTCTCCATTTCCACCAGTGTTAAGCATATATGCTTGAACACCCACATAAATGATGATTTTTTTTACCAAACCATGATTTGAATGTTCGAGATAATTATTCCGGTCCCAACACATATAGTCTAATTATGAAATAAGTATCTCTCTTTCATTTCCTCTTTGATTCTCTATTCATTTGATGATAAGGGAAATTGAAAATTTATTAGAAACTAACCATTTTGTTTTCACTCGGTTATTGGGTTATTTTTCTAATTGTTTAAAGTTATGTAACATGTGCTGATCATATGTGTTCTTTGAATGCTTATCAGAACCACTAGATCTTTCTATGCATACTTGATTTCATTGTTTTGAGCCTAAATCTATATTTTTTTAATTTTTCCAGTTTTGGTTTTCTATTTTGATTTTTTTAATTATGTAAATGTTTGTTTGTATGATCTATTGTTTGAGTTAACTATGTGTGTGTGTGTTGTGTTTAACTATCTTATCAGTGAATGCAAGCTAATCAATAATTTGATGAATGTGTTGTTATATTAAATGGATAAACCGGGGTTCAGATTTTTCTAATTAAAAAACTCTTTCTTGCAGGTGGGTGTCATTTGATATTTCAAAGATGCTACTTTTACCATGATTTTTCCCAAAATTTCTTGAAATCAAAGATGTTTATGGTTGATTCTATCTATTGTTTTGTTTTTGATATATAAACGCCAATTGTTATATTACTTCATGTATTTACAGGGTTGCTATAAAACTTTTCATGTAGGTGTTGATCAACACATGATTGCTTTTGGTGTACTAACCTATGATTATGTGTACAACTTTGTATGTATTTTGATGAAACTTACTAGAATAAATAAGATATTCTGACATAATATTTCCTTTTGTTTTTCTCTTTTATAGGAGAAAAAGGCCAAAAAAAGAAGGAAATATGAAGCACAATGAGAAGTAATTGTGGAATGGGGAAGGTAACTACCAGCATTACATCATAAGCATGTCATTCTGTATTTAGTCTTTTGTTTTGTTCAGTGCCCAAACTGATATCATTATTTAATTTTGTAGGTTGGAAACATATTATACTTCAACATATGAATGTTAAAGATGACACTATGAATGACAGACATGTTGTTTTGGTTCAAATAATGCTGAGCTTGTGCATGACATGAATGGAATATGGCGTGGTGTTGTTAAAAAACCTGCAGCTTGAAAACTAAAAATGTTGATTTATAGAGAACATATATAAATGGAAATGGTGTAATACTTGCTTTATGTTTAGTCAAGTATGTGAAGAATTGTTTTGTCGTGTTTCCTATCTCTTCTACCTGTTTTTTACTTTATAGAATGCAAACTAAAAAAGTTGAGTTAGCAAGTAATATATGAAAGATACAGTACCGGTAGCTCAATGTTTTGAAAACATCTTATAGTGGTGCAAATATATGTCAATAAAATACACAAATTAATGCTTACATGCATGTTATTTGTTGTTTGAAGCCAAATTTCTTATTAATATCACGTGTTAGGCTAGGAAAAATAATGCCTTTGAAGTTATAAATTTTATTTACCACATTAATGATTTAAGTGAACATTTTACTGTAAGAGAATTAATAATTTAACCTTTTATCTGTGACATAATAATTTGACGTAATTAAGTTCTTAAGATCATTGATATATGGAGTAATTCACTAATTTGTAAGCATGTGTACATTGGCTTTTGGTATATCACATGTCTTAATAATTTAAGTTTTTCCCTCATTTATTTTGAAAGGACGCGTGTAACCGATCATATAAAATGGTATAGTGTATAATAAAAAATTACAATTTTATCATAGCTAGTACTTAAAATAATATTCTATTTGTTTTTAAATGAAATTGTTAATTTTTAATAAATGTTTGAACATACATATTTTATTATAGTTAGCTTTTGAATATTTCACTATTTTAACACATTTTCATATAAATAAATTGAAATAATATTATTTAAACAAAAATATGTGGTGAGAAATAGAGATATAAACCCATTTAGACCAAGATTTAAGGGATTGCTAGAAAGAAATATGAATAAAAGACGTTTGGGGTCTCAACAATGCAACAATATTGTAGTCAAAATAAGTTAACAATATTTATTACTCATATACCCCGTAAAAAATCTTTAAAAATTATGATTTCCTGATATTTCCTTACATCGATAAAGATAAATAAAAAATATCATTTGATTGATGCAATTTCTATTTGGTTAAAACATAAATTATGGATTACATTTTTTTAACACGAAGATACATGCATTTTTTATTTTCGGTGTCTAACATTTTTATGTTCTCCTGTCTTACAATTTCTATGTCGTTTAAACATAACTCATGATAATATGTTCACTTAGATTGTTCATTCCACATATAAAACAAACAATATATTTTTAAACGCAAAAGATGATTTAATATAGTAAGACAACACAAAAGATGAGTTAATGTAGTAAGACTCATATAACAGCATACATGCCACTGATTAAAACTCACCCCCTTTGGTAATCCTTACAACTCCCACCCTCCATTTCCATTGTTTTACTATTTATCTATTTGCTTTATGCATTAGCTATTAACTACAAAAGTTTATCTTCTTATTTTTTAAGACCAAAAAAGTATAAATAAAGCATTTTGCATTTTAGCCATATTTAATGTAAATGGCTTCAATTAAAAAAGTTTATCTTCTAAAAACTTTTAAAAAATGTAGATGTCCTTATTAGAAAATTTTCATGTATAGCGTTTTTTATATTGTTTCGGTACATTTTACATTACCAAATATGGAACTGATTATTGTGTATTCTTTGGAATGTAACATGTTGTCGAAAGAAAACTATTTGCCAAAAACTAACTATTCACATTAAACACTATTGGTTGCCCATCAAAAGATAACTAAATAGCAACACTTTTGTTTCTAGGTATAAATTTTCAGATTATTTGTTTATTTTTTAAAAGGAGAAATTTATTAAAAATAAAAAGAAATGAAAGTAGCATCACAAGTGTATAACAAAATCAAGTATAATTAGATGTTTAATAACGCAAAAACGGTAGCTTATTATTAAATCAAGTATGCATGGTTTCTATTGATGGAACATCGTTTCACTTCCTTAATTTTCATTACTATCTACTAAATATTTTATTTTCCTTAATTTTTCATTTTTAAACGCAAACGTCCTAAAAAATACGACCTTTTGATTGTTTGGTTCCTGACCATGGAGTCGTTCTTTTTAATGCTCCTGATGCTATAAAAACAAAAAAAAATCAACGTAAAAATTTCTTTTACACAAAAGGTTTTAAGTTATTAACTCGTGTTTAACACGGGCTTATAACCTAGTGACGATATATTCCAATAGAAAATCAGGGTTTAGGGAAACAGCTTCGAAGTTTATGACTTTATCATGAAGATTGTAGAACCGACAACTTTACCTGTGGGCCGTAGGATGTGATATAACAGGAAGGGGATGTTTGAGATTTTTTATTTAATTCAATAAGTATTTTTAATAAAAATGTTTATTAGTTTATATCATGATAAAAATGAGTTTTTTAAAAAGTGTTTATATTAGCTTATGTGATCATAAAAATGAGTTTTTTTTAAATGACCAAATAGGAAGGAAAAAATAGTTGGAGTTCATTTAAGGATTTTATAGTTATTTTATTTCAAAAAAAAAGTCATAAACTCTTCAAAAAGTCATGAAATTATGAATTAAAAAAAAAAACTATTTTTTAAGACTTATAAAAAATACTTTTCAAAAACACTTACCTATTTAGACAAACGTTTTTTTATCAATAAATCATTTTAAAACTCACTCTCAAACCCCTAAGTAAATAAAAAGAAGTTTTAAGGTACCATAAATCAAATAGGAAACATATAATTAATTATATTTATTTTTAGATCTAATGCTATTAGAAGGTATTATTGGATTGATGTTCTTCCACTTACATATTAAGAATTAGACGAACATTCGTGCGTTGTATAACATAGAATAATATAATGAACTATTGACAAATATACGTTATTAAAAATAACACTCTCGCTAACGGCTTTTATTAAAACGTCATTTTTAAACTTTTAAATTTGCATTAAACGTTAAAATCATCATATACGGAAACTTTGGTCCCAATTATTCACAAAATGAGTTAGTATGTTTAATAAATAGCGAAGTGGTTACAATCTTAATATCATTATATAGTTTAAATGAAACCACAGAATCCGTGGCCTTCTAAAATGGCAAGATCCTTTAAATTCATATTAGGTCCTCAACCTAGGCATACATCAAAAAAAGTTAGGCAATGGAATGTCTAGTGAGCTTACTAGATGTTGACTCAATTATAGTAGGCAGTATAACCACCACATTCGGGACAAACCCCCCTAAAAATAGTTTTTAAAATACTTATAAAGTTGGAAAGAAATTCTCATTCCAAAAGTTGGTCTCAAGACAATATTTTCTCATAAAGTTTAAACAAAAGATGGATAGTTATGAATGCAATGCAATGCAATATGCAACTACCTCAACTCATGTCAATCTCATAAAAGTCCAATCTCAAACTCGATGACACCTAGCTAAGTTCTCGAGTAATACATACAGAGCATACCACTCAATCACCCGAGATGCCAAAACCAAGACTAGTAGCCATCACACTATCCCCCATGAGGTTAGCTACTCCCTTTATGCAATCCCACTAGGGGATAAAACAAACATCTCAAGTCATATTTGCTAATCTCAAGTGCGGCTATCGAGCGACATAATTCCCTCATCATGGGAAGTCAAATTAGGTTCACACGGTCGATCTCATCCTACATGCAATGCACCAATAGGATGCCAAAACTCTTTTAAAAAATGTTGTTCATTTTGTTACTCAAAAATCAATTCCAAAACACTTTTTATGCTATGCACATCCATTATAGTCTTGGAATTTTGAGTTAAGGTTTAGGGTTTGGACCCAATCTGAATTTCTATGTATGGATAAGGTTCTTCCTATGATTTCATTGGTTTATTTGAGTTTGATATCACCAAACAATCTACATTCAATCCATGGATGATCTAGATTCTTTGTTGTGATGAAAATTGATGTTGTGACCCCTAGATTCTTGAATTAGGGAAGTAAGAGATGAATCTCATGGTACTTTGATTTCTAAGGATGGGTTGGTTAAAGGAGTATTTGTTTTGAAAGATTCCTTATGATTTCATTCACTTAAAGTTGGAAATTTTTGATTAACTATTGAATCCATAGATGAAATTGGGTGATTTGAACCCTAGAATTTAACTATGGATGATTTTGCATAAGACGTAGTAAGGGGTTGACTTTTTGGTGTGATTGGGATGAGGGAATCCATTCAAATTGATCTTTATGAATCCAACCACTTTGGTATGATTAGAACCCTTGTTAAACTTGTGTAATGGAATGGAATTGGGAATTCTATTGTTTAGTTTCCATGTATATGTGATTAGAAGCTATCTGATGATTCCATATTTGATGACCAGATGATTAAGTTCTTAATGAATGTATGGATGATTCCTTATGCTATGAATGACTTGAACTTAATGTGAAACTCATTATTTTGGAATGAGAATATCTTTCAAACTTTATAAGTATTTTAAAAACTGTTTTTGGGGGCTTGTATTGAGTATGGTGGTTACACTGCCCACTCTAAATTGGTCAACCCCAGGAAAGCTCACTAGGCATTTCATTGCCTAACTTATTTTGAAATGTACTCAGGTTGAGGAAATAAGATAGCTTTAGAGGATCTAGACATTTTAGAAGGCAGCGGGTTGTGTGGTTTTATTTAAACTGTGTAATGATATTGAGATTGTAACCACCTCGTTATTTATTAAACATACTAACTGTAACACCTGGCTTTTAAAACAAAAACACCCCTGAAAATTTTTCATTTAAAACAAAGGTTTCAATACATAAAACCATAACTAGAGGGGTATATTTTATTAAAACGGGTACAAGTGTATCAAGGAGAGTATAAAATATCATAGTCTCCTTTGAAGCCGGGCTGCTACTGACAGCATCTATAAGTCCCACTTCTTTAGTCATAGACTCTATCTTTTCCCTTATCAGGATCATGCTAACCTACAAGGACATATAACAAATAACGTGAGCTATAAAGCTCAGTGAGTAATCGTATCTGCAAATAACATGTATAAAAATACAATCCTATATTTGTCTGGATATCGAATCCAAACTCCTAGCCTTACTGGCTGACCGTATGTCTCTTAGGATTTCACATCCTACATCATAGCCTTACAGGCAGAAATGTGATATCATATGATTATCGAATCATATCGGATATCTGAACATTTTATCATATCTAACCTGTTATTTGCACAATGATCAAACCAAATCCGTTAGCCATCGAAAGCCACATGTATACAAGAGAAAATAAACATATAAATTCTCAATTATTGTTTCTGTCCCATAATTCATAGTCATAATTGACCGCACCATATATCATGGCTGTATAAGCCGCACCATGTGTCATAGCTATATAAGCCGCACCAAAACATTCTCAACATATAAATCATAGCCCAAAGGCCGCACCAGTTTGGGTTCAACAACCCAGTATCATAGTCAAAGGACTGCACCATTTGGACTTAAAGTCCAATATCATAGCCATAAGGCCACACCATTTTTATGTAACAATATCATAGCCAAATAGGCCGCACCAGTTGGATATAACATCCAAAAATCGTAGCCACAAGTGGCCGCACCATTTAATGACATTTTATTTCATAATAATTTATGGCTCACGAGTTTACCCCGCTTTTGCCTAGACTCACAGCTCCGTTCTTGTCATTTCAATGACTCACGGCTTATCTGGTATTGTCTTTACAATGTATCTGTAAAACTGTCGTTTTCGTCCCCCAAAGCTGTTTCAATCTGTAACAGTCCAATCAACACATATCATATGTGATATAAGTGAGATTACTCACCTAGAGACTAGCTGCATTTAATCCCGGTTGTAGGTTTTGTCCCGTACCTATAATTTCATCCATTTTCACAATGATTATAGGTTAACAATCATTTTAATTGACTCTAATGCATAAGAGTTCAATATTATAACATTACAAACAATATCTAGATGATGAATTTTCCATTTACCATCTTTTCATGAATTATACGCTTTACCGAGGCATTCGTATTGTTCTACAGTGCCCCCGAGGAGTCGAAAACTCAATTTAGTATTTTTCCAGGACTTTTCAAACCATCATAGACTTATGGTTAAAGTTTGAAGTCATTTGGACATGCCTAGCATCAAATTCCAAATTCCAAAACCCCCTGTCAGGTGGGCGCACCGCGCCTGGGAGCTGGGCGCACTGCGCCTGTCTGGGCAGTTTCCAGATCAGTCGCGATTTTGCACTGTACCACCCTGTTTTTACCCATTAAGCTCTTATTTCTGTTCTTAATCGTATGGGGTTTATTTCCAGACTAAAACCCTTCATTTACTTCAAGTTTTAAGCCATTAGAACTACCTTAATCACACCAATTCATGATTTAGGGTTCTTGAACAACATTTAAATTTTTCAACAATAGCAACCTACTTTGCTGTTTTTAACATATGTTCTTACTACTAAGAACAAATTTGATATCAGAAATCATATAAGCTTCTTGGACTATAACAGAAATTTCAGTTCCAATTCATCCAAAGAACCAAATCAAGAATACACACAAAACTTAGGTTAGAACTTTCTTACTAACCTTTTAATGTGAAAATCTTCAAACATTTGCTTCAAATTCTTCAAATCCTTATTCTCCCGTGATTGATTTTCAGAAATTTCATCTTCAAGAAATTTCCCGTAGCTTCAAAGTGTTCAGCCCCAAAATGGAGAGATTTCTCATTTTTATATTTTCAGATTTTACAATTTCAGTCCCTAAGTTCCATTTCTTGAACTTTTGGCACTTTTCTCACATTTTATCACCTATAACTCTCATTTCTTATGTTTTTGCCACAAGCAAACAATATGTTTTACATAATTGGTCCTTCATTTGGTCAAATGACCAAATTACCCTTTTATGGTAAAATGACCAATTTACCCTTTTCTAGTATTAACTTTCTAATACTTAGAACACCATGTTAAATCATAAATACACTATAATTAACATTTTAATACTTAACAAAAGTATCGTGGTGTTACACTAACTCATTTTGTGAAGAATTGGGACCAAAGTTTCCGCATATGATGATTTTAACATTTAATGAAAACTTAAGAGTTTAAAAATGATGTTTTTATAAAAGCCTTTAGTGAGGATGTTACACTTAATTACCTAACACCTTTCCTTTTCTTGGTTTTCTTTTGTGCGTGTCATAACTTTAAAAATATAACCAGACATCTTAGAAGGAAATGTCCAACCACAATAGAAGTATGGATGATTGAAGGTGATATCATGGAATGAGTTAAAAATGGAACTATAGTATTCTTTGTCTCCACAGTCGTAACCATTTTTGTATTTTTCGAAGGACATTGCAACCGATTTTCCTTTCTTAGACTTCTTGGATGACCTCACAAACATTTTTTAATAACAAAGAGATAGAAAATCGAATGATTTGATATGAATTATCAATTATGTTAAAGTTTTAACATGTTTATATAGTAGTTGCATGAGATATTAGATGTGCATTTAGGCGGGAGAAAATGACATAGTTTCATGCTTTTGCATAGCCCATTTCTTAGGGTATGGAATCCGTTTCCTGTGGATCCAAACATTTCGAATGAACCCATTACGCGGAGCCATGAAGGTGTTGCGGGACCCATTGTGAAATGAAAAATATCATCGTTTTGACGATTGTACAAAGTACTTGCCGTTTTACAGTGTCCTTACAAAACGGATGGTTGGATATTTTCTTCCTTTTTTTCTATTTTACAAAGAAAAAATTAAAAATAACTAGTTTTGTCTTTTTTTTTTCTTATATAATAAATATTTAAAAGATGCAAAAAAATAATAATAATAACAGTGTTTAATCATTAAAAGTTTCAAAGTCAATGTATAAGTAAAAAAGGCGAGACTTTAAACAATATGTACGAGTGCATCATCATTGTCCACGAGTTACAAAATCAAGTCTCTGACCAAGTCTCCCACCATGGTTCACGTTGGTGTAAAATGACCCTCCTTTGACTACGATTTCACAAGAATCTGGCTTTATAAATGGTTTTATATTTAATAGTTAAAACGGTATTCGATGATGCTTTTATTTAATATCATTTAAAACATCAAAACTAAACAATATATGATGTACGATGACGTTCATATTTCTAGAAAACCAAAGTTGGGTGGAAAGTATCTTTAATTTTGCTTAAAAACAAAAACCGATACGGAACCTTGCCTATTATTGAGTACAGCCTAAATAAATGTTACAAACAGTTATTAACTTATTATTCGTTTTGGGGTATGTTAACATTCTCAGCACATTAAAAATGTAGCTATATTAGCGTCAAGTCGTTTAGACATTCTTATCACTTTTTTTTTTGAAACGGCAAACGATTGTATTAAAATAAACACCGAATCAATATTTACAAACACCAAAAAGGCCTAGCGAGATGCAAGGCAAAGCAAAAGATTCAACACCCCAATCTAACTAAACACAAGAGAGAGGAGCAAGATTCCATTTCAACCAATCCATCTTACTATTGTTTACCCCTGTGCTTAATCCAAGTAAAAACGTTGGATTTGATCTGGTCTTCGACACATCGAGGAGACTGGTTGGAACGGCTGAAAATTCGTTCATTCCGGGCCTTCCAAATCCACCACAACGCACCGTAAACAATGCTCCAAAGCAACCTCTAACCATTTACTTTTTAATTTTTTAATTAAAATAAAACATTACATTATTTTAAAAAAGATATTAAATTAATTAAGAAAACATTACATTAAATAAAAAAGCATTACAATAATTAAAAAAATCACATAAATTAAATAAAACAATAATCTAAATGTTTTTTAAGAATTTTTTTTCAATTCGTCGCTTCAAGTATCTCGAGGTCTCGGCCGAATAATTTGTTAAATAGAAATTTTAGAAGTTGTCAATCTTGAATCATTTGTTGATCATGTCTTATAGTAAAAAAAATTTCTTACTGTAATTCAAGATTTTAGTCAAATCTTTCAACTAAAATGTCAAACTTGTCCGCCAACTTTTCTTTATTTGACGAGGAAGTTGCGACAATTCGATGAATAACTAAGATTATATTCACTGAATCGTGAGGGGGTTGTGTTTAATCAAAAAGGGTTATTGCGATTAGGTGTGTTATTGTTTTAGTTAAATGGTGTGGTGTTTGGATTTTGATCCATTTTAATATATATATATATATATATATATATATATATATATATATATATATATATATATATATATATATATATATATATATATATATATATATATATATATATGAAAAAGTGAATATATGGCTGTTAGGTACCTAAGTTTAGGTATACAACTTTCTAAAAATGATGTAGTTTGACTAAAAATGATCCAATTTATTTTTTTAGGCAAACTATCAATAAAAACGAACATTTTTTTTTTGTATTACAAAAATGCATCAAAGTTTCTAAGACATATGTAAAAAGAACAATGTTTTTTAACAATATAACTCAAAACGGATAGTCATTTGATAAATAAACTCTATCCAAAATATTTGTGAGAAACTAATTGAGTTATATATATTATTTTTAACTTCTATTAATTTTTTACATTACTTATTATTTGGAAAAATGGTAGGCTCTTTGTTCATATACACAATAAATAAAAAGAACACATATTTTATCTATTTAGGATAGTATGTAAATTTAGGAATATATATATATATATATATATATATATATATATATATATATATATATATATATATATATATATATATATATATATATATATATATATATATATATATATATATGCCATTTTTGAAGCATAAAATTTATAAACTTTGGTGTATTTTTTTTATAGTTTTCGAAAACATCAATGTACTAATTTCTTAATAATTAACATTCAAAACTAAAAAAATTAATGATAATTTTGAATCTTTAGTCGTATATTAATATCTATACATGCTTTTAAAGAATAAAAATAATATTTTTGCATTTTTAGTTTTTTGAAAAAATAGTCGTAAAAATTTTAAACTGCAGAGTGAAACTTATGTATTGGACGATCAACGATCGATAAAATGGCCTGTAGTAGGATCTTAATCCCCATTTATTAGGATGTGATGTTCTCGGGTTTTCTATCATGTTCTCGAGACCCAAAAGGAATTGACTGTGATATTATCGCTCGATCATTTGAGCTTTACCCCTTCTAAGAAGGATCCTCCCACTCCAGTCAATAAGGTGTCAAGATGTGAAGATCTCAGGCTTCCTATAATGGAATATAGATCCCAATATGGAATTGACAGTGTTATTTGACATTGTTCGTATTTCCTTAGTTAATTGAGATTTCCCTTTCTTTAAAGGCTACTCTCACCTTATTTAATGAGGCAAGCAGATCTCAAGTTTGTTTTTTGAAATTCAAGACACCCAATATAATTGATGGTTCTTACCTTAGGTTAGTTAATTGAGCTCTTCCCTTCACTAAAGTCTTACCCTCCCAATTTCACAGAATGTAAAGATCTTAAGTTTCCTATTACAAAATTTGAGATGCTCAATAGAATTGCCAGCGTTCGTTTTTACTCGTTTAATACTAAGAGGTCGCCCTTCTCTAAAGGCTCCTCCCACCCTATTCAATAGGGTGAGGAGATATTGGGTTTCTCATCCTAAAATATGAGACACCAAAAGAATAAGGGTGCTATTAAAGATACACCCTAGATATATTTTTAATAAAAGTCAAATAATTTTTCAACCAATAGTATCTAATTTTCCTGAAAACGATGCAATTTCAACTAATAAAAATCAATTGATTTTAAATAGAGATGTATAGAAAGTAAAAATAGTGTGTTTATTTGGTGATGTCCAAGGAATAAATGGTGCATGTACTTCATCAGTTATGCTGAGATGTTTAGCTTTTCCAAAGGCTCCTCTCACCCTATTCCATGGGGTGAGGAGATCCTAGTTTTTTTATAATGAAATCTAGGAATTTATAATGATTGCATTTCCTCAATTATGTTGATATGCCCCTCTTATCTAAAAAGGCAGCTATCACCATATCCAAAGGAGCAAGAATATCTCAAGTTTCTTATAGTGAAATCTAGGACAATAAAAAATGATGGTGCTTAATTTTTCCTAGTTATCTAAGAGCTTCATATTCTATGAAGTTTCATCCTCCCTGTTCATTAGGGCGTCAAGATCCCATGCCTTCCATTGTGATCCTCGAGATCTCAAAAGGAATTGGTGGTGATTTTTAATTGACAGTTGGGGTTATTTAACATGATCTCTTGAGGACTCTAAATTTTACCTTCACGATCTAGTTATCTTAAAAGGTAGCGGATACACCTTAGACACTCGTTCAACACCTGGTGGGAAAGCTAAGTTCCCTCTCGACTTATTGTAGTCTATCTTGATCTTTTCATAACCTGTACTTTGTGTTGTCAACATCAAGGTTGCACTAAGATATCATAGGCCTTGTGTAAAAACAAGAATAAAGATCCTATCCTAGGATACTAACTAATAGAAAAAAAGGCTATAGTACAAGAGGCAGTAATTGAACATGGGCGGATTGGCAAAAACGGAGGCGTTCTTGACAAAGCAACTAGTTTCTTTTTGTTTAACTAAGAAAACACGGTTTATATACATATAAAAAAAATTTATAAGGTAAATAAACCAAAAATGAATTGTGAATTTTTAGGGGCCATATGGGGTTGCATATCCTGCACACCCTGAGGGTCGACCTGTCGCTGCTAAAAGAACATCACATGAACAGGATTTTCAAGATCAAGATCCCTGATTTACTCAATATTATTTAGCAAAAATAAATTGAGTGTGAGAAAATGACTATGCATAGTTCAAATGGACTTAAGGTAATAATCTAATAATTCTTTATGATTATAAGATATATGTGAGGTTAATTTTGTTTTATAAGTATTGTCAATTTTAATTTAATTAAAAAAGTTTTTGAAATATTAAAAATTGACAAATATTTATAGGATAATCTTAAATAAACCCATTTATATGTATGTAAGTTGACTCTCATACAGTTCTATCATGGTTTTTTTAAAATATCCTAATTTTATATCAACTTACATATTATATTAATGTTGCTTTTTATGTGGAGGTGAATGTTGTGGAATTCAAATCAGTTTGTTAAGTTCAACTCATTTCATTTGTCAATAGCTTAAAATATACAATTCCTTTTTTCTTTCCAACATTTCATTGTCAAAATCGTGTGCTAATCCAATGTTTTCTTTATTCATTTTTGTCTATTTTCATATTTATATATAATTTAAATATCTAAAAATTCAAGTTATTGATAATTTTATGAAAAAAATGAATGTAGTGCAAGTTGTATATTAAAATAGATAATTTAAACGATTCAAAAAATTCAAGATACGTGTAAACATATACAGATCGAATTATTCTCTGACAAAATTTACATCAATGATCCGATTTATAGTTGGAAAAAAATATAATTTTGTACAAATGAATTCCTCTATTTTTGGAAACCAGAGCAACAAATCCTAAGATGATATAAACTTTTATCGACCATCTACTGATTAGTGATTAAATTATTAATAAGTTAATAAGTTATTAGAGTAAATTACAGTTTTGTTTCCTGTGCTTTACCAAATCTTTTACATTAGGACCAACTATTGAAAAATCACATTGGTGGTTCTTAAGGTTTGTAAAACGCTACAAATCGATCACTAGGTCAGGTAAAAAGACTAAAATGTCATTTGTAATTTTTTTTCTTTTTCTTTGAATTTATTATTTATTTTATTTAATAAAAAAAGAAAAATACACCCCAACCCACCCCACCCTGTACCTCTCTCTCTCTCTCTCTCTCTCTCTCTCACACACACAATCGCCGCCATAGCTAGTTATCAAGTGACCTGCAATATAACAAAACCTAAACCGAAAATGGCCAAGTGTTGTGTATCGTTTTCGGCTTATTACGCTGAATCAGTTGTACCATGCAACACGTGTGCTTGTGGCTGTGAAGATGAAGACACTAGAAAATGCGACAAGGATGCTAGGGTGCTGCCGCTTCCGACGGAAGCGTTGCTGGTTCCATTTGCAAACCGGACGATCAAAGCAAAAGCTTGGGCTAAAATCAAACACATGGATTTACCAAGAAAGTTGTCGTGCCCGGATAATTGTCCGGTGAACGTGAACTGGCATCTCGACAGTGATTACAAATCTAGTTGGTCGGTGAGGATAACGCTTTTCAATTGGCAACGGCGACCTTTCGAAGACCGGTTCCTCGCCGTTCAATTGAAGAAAGCATTTGTTGGGTACGAGAATGTTTACTCCTTCAACGGAACGAAACTGCCGAAGGTGAATAGGACGATTTTCATGCAGGGGTTCCCGGGTTTGAATTACTTGATTGGGTTGACTAATGGGTCGAAACCGGGGGAGCCACCGGTGCCGGGAAAGCAACAATCAGTGATATATTTTTTGAAGAAAAACACGCAAGGAATACGTGTAGCAGCCGGAGATGGGTTTTTGAAGAAAAACTTGTAATTTCTCTCTCTCTCTCTCTCTCTCCATTGATTCGTGCACTTCTCATGCCAATAAACGATCTTTCTTTGGAATCCGCAAAGCTACGTTCATTTTCGTATGCTACCAAGAATGGTGGTTTCAAGAACAAGTGTCGTAGATCTCTACGGTGCAGTGCACCGATCATTAATTTTCCTACCGATAATCTTATAGAGGGCAACGATACGTTGATCAAAAGGCAAGTCAATTAGGATTTTGATTGTATATAATTGGTGCTGAAACGCTCTTCAGATTAAAGGATATCATCTGTATATTCAACACGTTTGATGTTGACTTGCTTTACGTTATGTAGGTTTGTGATTTCCAACTCCAAACCGGATAATCTAGATGCGAGAAGCGTCTTAGAAAAAGGTCTTCATCTTCTTAAGGTGCGTGTACCCCTCTGTCTCTCTTTTGCAACACTGTTTCTGTGCGAAAATTTAGTTCTCTACTGAATATTGGTTTTTGTTAACTCAGTCCAGCTCCATGAGTTGTTCATCTTGGTCAATTCCACACACACACACACAGAGAGAGAGAGAGAGAGAGAGAGAGAGAGAGAGAGAGAGAGAGAGAGAGAGAGAGAGAGAGAGAGAGAGAGAGAGAGAGAGAGAGGTGGGTGTATTTTCTTTTTTTAATTAAATAAAATAAATAATAAATTCAAAGAAAAAGGAAAAAGAAAAAGAAATTAAAAATGACATTTTAGTTTTTTGTAGCGTTTCATAAACCTTAAGGACCACCAACGTGATTTTTCAATACTTGATCCTAATATGAAAGATTTATAAACCACAGGAACCAAAACTGTAATTTACTCAAGTTATTTTGTACTTAGTGCTCAGGTGGGAACACATTAAAAAAATTCGCTATTGGCATAGTGCAACACAAGAAAATAACATTAAAACTCAGAAGTCTTTAAAGTTCTCAATCCACACAATAAATACTCTATTTGACTAGCAATAGTTTAACACATAAGTCTTTAAAGTTCTCAATCCACACAATAAATACTCTATTTGACTAGCAATAGTTTAACACATAAGTCTAGGCTTGTGATGGCCCATTTAGCGGGCTTTTGATGTCTATCAGTTGAAATATATTTAATGGTAAACTCAATGATTGGACGTCTTCGTCCACCGGTTCACAATTAGCATAAGAAGAATAAATTATCCATGAGCACGGGGAGTGATTATTCCTAGGGGTGTAAATGAGCCGAGTCGAGCCCGAACACCCCCAAGCTCGGCTCGAGCTCGATTAAGTTCATGGGGGCTCGAGCTCGAGCTCGGCTCGTTTCTAGTACATTTTAAAAGCTCGAGCTCGGCTCGTGGAAAAATTAACATACTCGAGCTCGGCTCGGCTCGGCTCGTTTTTCAGACGAGCCTAAACGAGCCTAGGCTCGGCTCGAGCTCGTTTTAGGTTTTAAGCTCATTTAAATATTTATCATACTCCATTGCAGTGAAAAATCAAACAAAAAGATTCCAGATTCATATATATATATATATATATATATATATATATATATATATATATATATATATATATATATATATATATATATATATATATATATATATATATATATATATATATATATATATATATATATAAAATAGAGGCTCATTTAGGCTCGCGAGCCTAATCGAGTTCACAAACGTAAGCTCAGGCTCGGCTCGTTTAATAAACGAGCTTTCGTGGTGAGCTCGGGCTCGGCTCAAGCTCGTTTAACTCGAGCTCGAGTCGAGCTTTTAACGAATCGATCTCGAGTAGCTTACTAGTAGCTCGGCTCACTTTCACCCCTAATTATTCCTATATATGGTTCCTCACAATTTTCCGACTAAGTTAAGAATAGAGAGACACAAATTTGATGGTATATTATTCGGTACCAAATGAAAAATAATTGGGATACAAACTATATTAGGTATTATAGATATATTTTAATTACTCTAGGAAACTTGTGCATCTGTATGGCTTAATTTTAAGCCTTAAGGCATTTTCAATCCAATTTTATTTTTGAAGTGTTATATTTTAGGTATAAGAAAATAAAGTTAATCATCTTCGATTAAACTTTATTTATTATATCAAAAATTATGTTATGAATAGCATTACGTTAAATTTGAATTAACATTATTTATTTACTTCAAAATAGTTTCACGTTTCATATTTTACGTATCAAGTATATATATATATATATATATATATATATATATATATATATATATATATATATATATATATATATATATATATATATATATATATATATATATATATATATATATATATATATATATATATACACACACACAGAGAGAAAGAGAGAGGGTTGGGTTCAAATAATAACCATTAAAATGTTGAGAACCATGATAACCACTAATTTACAGTTTAATAACGTCGTATTTTTTATTTTTAACACTTTTTTATCAAAATAAAATTATCAAATACATAAATATATATAATTATTATTCCTTTGGTATTAGATATCAATATTGATGTGTTTTAAAGAAAAAAAGTTTATGTTATAATATTCACAGTATAATAACTATAAATTTTATTATATTGTGAATAGTGTAAAACTTATTAAAAAATAAATACATTTATTAAGTTTGACGTATTTTCACATAATATACAAGTGTGAAAAAACATAAAAACGAAAAAAAACATGATTTTTAATGTGTGAATATTGGTTCTCACGGTTCTTAACAATTTAGTGGTTCTCATTTGAACATTTTCAATTTTGGCACAATAGTATCATGTTTATTTGTATTTTGAGATAAACTTATTTCAATTGTTTGTTTTATTGTCAACTTTACTTATTAAAATAATTGTTGTATACATGAATTTCATGGTTAAATAAATGTCATAAGAAGAGAATTTGTTGATGAACGTCCGACTGCGCCGAAGCACTAGAGCGGCAAAAAAATATGTAGTCCAGATTCATTCTCGCGTTCTCAACTTTTTTTCCATTCTTAATGGAACCTACTTATATATATATATATACATACATATATATATATATATATATATATATATATATATATATATATATATATATATATATATATATATATATATATATATATATATATATATTGTTGGATTAGGTGTCTAAGCCATGACTAATAATTAGTATTTATCTAATTAATAGAAGCAAAGTCCATTTGGGTTGCCCTCATAGTTGGAGGATTGGCAGAAAGTCCGGTAGAGAGAAAGGTTGATTTATTATGTGATTAATAAATCAATAGAAATTAAATAAATAGTTTATTAATATATTTAAGTGTTAATATATTAATTAGAAACTATAATAATTAATTAGAAATTTTTCTGGAATTAATTGGAATTAATTTGGCAGTTAAATTGATTAATTAAAGGTGCAGGGACTAAAACTGTAATTATTCGATAGTTGAGTAAGTGGCAGTGTTAGTGACCATGTGGTGGTCGAAAATATATATATAGATATGTATATTTTCGAAATATATATATATATATATATTATAGATAAATGGTGTTTGAATAATTAAAATAATAGTTTATCTTAATTCGAATTCAAAAAGGCTTATCTGTAACGATTATCTGATCACCACATGGAGGCTATAAATAGGGAGGCTCACCCTAACCCTAAAGCCACGATTTGTACCCTCTTTCTCTCTAGAATTTCGGCCAAGATACCTCCTACTGGGTGTGACTGCATTTGAGGCAAGAGATCTCTGTTGCTTTGCTTCCAAGATTCACTAAAGGTTAGTTTTTCTTGATCTTTCTTTTTAGTTTATTATTTCTGGCCTACTAGGAATTGTTATATGTTTAATTAGAAGAAAAACTTAGATCTATATAGGTTGCATGTGAACTTAGAAATTTTAGTTCATAGTTGCAGAAAACCTTTCAGTGGTATCAGAGCATTTTGGTTGTTTTTCTTGTTAAATTGCTATAACTGTGCTCCTAGTAATTAGGGTTTATTGTTCCTAAACCCTAATTAGTGCAAATCGACATCTAGGGTTAGGGTTTTGAAAACCCTAGCCCCTCCCTTTTGATTTTGGCGATTTTGTGAATTAGGGTTAGAAGGTATTCTATTTTTGGTAACTTTAAATTGTTTAAAAGATAAACCTTAAAACCTTTAATCCTAAAAATCGAAATTTAAGGGATTAAGATAGGTTTTAGTTAATTTGATTAATTTGATAAAACCTATCTACATTTGAATCAATTTAATTAATTGGTAATTAAAAGATAATTCAAGGATTTAACTTAATTTAGAATTTAATTGTTTTAAATTGGCGAAATTAAATGGATAAAATCCTAAAAATATTTTAAGAGGTTTAAAATATCAAATTTAATTAATTTAATTAATTGGTTAATTAAAAGATAATTAAAATCGATTTTGTGGTTTAATTTAATTTGAAATTTAATAGTTTAAATAGACAATAAATTAAAAGATAAACCAGAAACATATTTTTAAAAGGTTTAAAAATTACATCTTATATATATTATAATTAGGGAGTTATTATTATATGTATAAGATTAAAATGGTTAGTCAAATCATTAGTAGGCCTCATTCACGAAGCTGGTCTATAAAGTGGGTATAAGGAGACTGCCTATAAAATGGCGGTCTAATGGGTGAACACTCTCACCCACCGCTCGCCTGATCAGTGGAGGGTCGTTAGCCGAACGGGTTTGATAGGACCGCCTAATCTCATTAAAAGTATAATGTTATTATTCAAAGTACTAGGACCTTTTATATAAAACCCAAATCTAGTTACTTTAGGAAAAATGTGAATTGGTGCTAACCCATGAAATTGCACATTGCACTTTATGAAACGTTGGTGGAGCGTGTGTGGTTTACCGGCACGCCAATTGGGGTTCATAAATAGTTGCAATGGGTTTCTCGGGTGTTGTCATTATTGATGGAGCGTGTGTGGTTTACCGGCACGTCAATTTGAGATGGCAACTGACCCCGAGAGTACCAAGCTTATTTGCATGGTTATTCACTCCCGGTTTGTGATCCTCGGTATCCCAGTCACAAACAGTGGGGCACATCCGAGATTAAAACATGCTATTGAACAGTTCAATAAATCTCAATGAATCTAGGAATTCCATTTTAATAAGATTATCTTTCCGCGGTGGAATTGGCTGAATCGTCATTCGCCTACCTTATAAAATTTACAATATTGATTACGGCATCCCTCTTCGAGATTGTAAATTGTTATTGCAGGATCCTAGCCTTATAATTGTTATTGGGTCATTATAAGGATTATTATATACGTCTAATTAAAACTATCTTCTTTTATAGATGTCTTCTGCCGAACAATCCGCTCCCCACTCTAACTCAAATGTTACCTCAATCTTGTCATTATGCTCCAAAGTCACGTTGGACGGTACCAACTATAATGACTGGATCCGTAACATCAAGATGGCTCTGAGGTTTGAACATAAAGAGTATGTTCTAGAAACCGAGCTGGTTGAAATTGACCATGATAATGCTACTCCCGAAGAAATCACTCAATACGCAAAACATACTGATGATGCAACCAAAGTGGCTTGCATCATGATAGCTACAATGAACCCAGAGTTGCAAAGAATATATGAAGACTACTGGCCCTATGAAATGCACAAAGAGCTGGCGGAAAAGTTCCGCAAGCAGGAGCGCATTGAGAGGCGCGAGGTAGTCAAAGCTTTCACTAATGCAAAGCCTAGAGATGGAGAGTCCATTTGCAACCACGTGCAGAGAATGCAAGGGTACGTGGAAAGGCTCCGGAAGCTTGAGATGCCGGTTCACGAGGATTTGGCTGTAGACATAGTGCTGAATTCTCTGCCTAGTTCATATGACCAGTTCACACTGGCGTATCATCTGAACAACTCCCAGGCCACTCTGGCCGAACTGCATCGCATGCTCCGCACCGCCGAGGACGGAATGAAGGGTAAGAGTATACCCGCTGCTAATCAAGCCGTCCTGGCAATTGCTGGTGGAAAAGGGAAGAAGAGAAAGGGCCCTCCTAAACAGAATTGGAGGGAAAAGGTGCATGTTGGATCGTCCAGCAGCGGCTCCAAACCCAAGACTTCTGGCATTCCTCATAATGCCAATCCCAAGGAGGCAGAGTGCTTCTATTGCAAGGAACGGGGCCATTGGAAGAGAAGCTGCCCTACATACCTGCAAGACTTGAAGGATGGCAAAGTCAAGCCAACTTCAGCAGGTATTTACACCATCTTTAAAAACTCACCATCTTCCAATTCTTGGGTCCTTGATACAGGATGTGGTTTTCACATTTGTTCTGATTTGCAGGGCCTAAGGGAAAGCAGGGAGGTGGAGCACGGTAGACTCAACCTGATCATGGGGAATAGGAGATCGTCGCCTGTGACCAAGATCGGGACTTATAGTTTAGTGCTCAGTAGTGGTGTTTGTTTAGAACTTATTAATTGTTGCTATTCGCCAGAAATGGCAAGGAATATTATTTCATTTCATGCATTGTTTAGACAAGGATTACAGTTCTCGTTTGATAATAGTAATGGTTCCATTTCTGTTTTTCAAAATGGTATTTCTGTATTTACTGCTTTACCTTGTGATGGTGTGTATGAAACTGTGCAATGTGTAGACAATTTAGGTCATAGTGTAAACTTTATTGATTCTTCTAGTGGTGTAGAAAAGGCGTGCTTGTGGCACTGTCGTCTTGGGCACATTAACAAGAAACGCATCGCCCAACTCCAAAAGGATGGAGTGTTGGAATCATTCGACCTCAAATCGGATGATGTATGCGAGTCTTGTATTTTGGGCAAGATGACTAAATCACCATTCAAAGGGTCCTTTGAAAGAGGTGAAGGTCTTTTGGACATCATACACACAGATGTGTGTGGTCCCTTTAGATCTACCACAAAAGACGGCACGCGGTTCTACGTGACCTTCACTGACGATTTTAGTAGATACGGGTATATCTACTTAATCAAACACAAGTCAGACACCTTTGAAAAGTTCAAAGAGTTCAAAAATGAAGTTGAGAATCAATTGGGCAGGAAGATAAAGATGCTCAGGTCCGACAGAGGCGGAGAGTATCTCAGTATCGAGTTCCTAGACTATCTAAAGGAATGTGGAATAGTTTCACAGTTATCGCCTCCTCGAACACCACAGTTGAACGGTGTTGCCGAGAGACGTAATCGAACCTTGTTAGACATGGTTCGTTCCATGATGAGTCGAGCTTCACTTCCCATTCACTTCTGGGGGTATGCCTTAGAGACTGCCGCCCATATCCTTAATCTTGTCCCTACTAAGAAGGTTGCTAAGACACCTCATGAGATGTGGACGGGGAAAGTTCCCTCGTTAGCACATATCAAAGTCTGGGGTTGTGAGGCTTTCGTTAGACGAGAGACTCACGATAAACTCGCAGAGAGAAGCGAGAAATGTTTTTTCATTGGATATCCCAAACAGTCATTTGGATACCTGTTCTACAGACCAAGCGAGGACGTGGTCTTTGTAGCGAGACGGGGATTCTTTCGAGAGAGAGAACTCATATTCAAAGAGGACAGTGGGAGTACCATTGACCTTGAAGAAATTCAAGAGTTACCCGACAATGCAACCTTAGGAGAAACTAGCAACCAACAAGAGGAAGAAGTTCCTGTTGGTCCGACTGATATATCCTTACCTCTTAGGCGTTCCAGTAGAGTTAGCATACCACCCGAGTTTTATGGATTCCATATAACTACGGATGGAGATACGTTTGTCAGTGATAGGACACTGATAAATTTGGATGAACCTGCTAACTATCGGGAAGCGGTGGCGGGCCCTGAGTCTGCCAAGTGGAAAGAGGCAATGGACAGCGAGATCAAGTCCATGTATGACAATCAAGTTTGGAACTTGGTTGACAATGTACCGGGTCGAAAGACAGTCGGGTGCAAATGGATCTTCAAGAAGAAGACCGACATGGACGGAAAGGTACACACTTTCAAAGCAAGACTGGTTGCGAAGGGCTTTACTCAAACCCCAGGGATTGACTATGATGAGACCTTCTCACCAGTGGCTAAGATAAAGTCAATTAGGATTATGCTGGCCATAGCTGCATTTCATGATTATGAAATTTGGCAGATGGACGTCAAAACCGCTTTCCTTAATGGAAAGTTGACTGAGGATGTTTACATGAATCAGCCAGAGGGTTTTGTTGATGCAAAGTATCCTGACAAAGTGTGTAAGCTTGAGAAATCCATCTATGGATTAAAACAAGCTTCTCGCAGCTGGAATCTTTGTTTCCACGAGAAAGTCAAAGAATTTGGTTTCTCTAGGAGCGAGGATGAGTCTTGCGTATATGTCAAAGCTAGTGGGAGTATAGTCACCTTCCTGGTGCTGTATGTAGATGACATACTGCTCATGGGAAACGACGTCCCGACTTTGCAAGATGTCAAGTCTTGGCTCGGGAAGTGTTTTGCCATGAAAGACCTAGGAGAGGCAGCCTATATTCTCGGGATAAGAATATTAAGAGACAGGAAGAAAAGACTAATTGGACTTAGTCAGAGTACATACTTGGACAAGGTACTGAAAAGATTTAGTATGGAAAATTCCAAGAAGGGAGAGCTACCAATGCAAAGTAATGCTAAGCTGAGTAAGACTCAGAGTCCAAGTACAGACGAGGAAATTGCGGACATGAGTCGGGTACCTTATGCTTCGGCTGTGGGGTCGATCATGTATGCCATGACGTGTACTCGTCCCGACGTGGCCTTTGCCTTGAGCATGGTCAGTCGATACCAGGGGAACCCTGGTAGGGCACATTGGACAGCGGTCAAAAACATACTCAAGTATCTGCGCAAGACGAAGAACTTTGTCTTAGTCCTTGGTGGCAGTGATACCTTGAGAGTTGACGGGTATACTGATGCCAGCTTTCAGACAGATAGAGACAATGGTCGGTCTCAGTCAGGCTGGGTATTCCTGTTGAACGGGGGAGCAGTGACTTGGAAAAGTTCCAAGCAAGAGACGGTGGCTGATTCAACGTGCGAATCAGAGTACATCGCAGCGAGTGAAGCGGCAAAAGAAGCGGCTTGGCTGAAGAACTTCATCGGTGACCTTGGAGTAGTCCCGAGTATTCAGGAGCCTGTGGAACTTTTCTGCGATAATGAAGGAGCGGTTGCTTTGACAAAGGAACCGAGAGATCATGGAAAGTCCAGACACATCGACAGAAAGTACCACTACATAAGACATAAGGTAGAAGAAGGTCACCTCGTAGTGAAGAGGGTATCATCAGAAGATAATCCTGCAGATCCATTGACAAAGGCTCTGAGTAGGATTAAGCACTATCAGCATGCACGACGCATAGGATTAACAGATGATATTAGTTTTTTGTAATTAGATAGGATTTTGAAACTTATTACAATATAAATGTAATTGACTTTGGTGAATTAATAATATAGTTTTGTTGATGAGTATTTGATACTGCCTTTTGTCGATTGTTTATTATTGTGTTTCATTTTGCATGTTTACTTCCTAAATAATATTGTATTATTTAAATATCCACAGTCGCTCATGCTTCTTAGGGAGTAAGTATGAATGAAGACTGTCATGAATTGTTTTGTAGATTGTCTAATGAGTTAGACATAGCAATAAGATTGCTACAATATTCATGAGTACTTAGAAAATAGGGATTTGAGTATTGGATAAACCCACGCTCAACTGATTGCTTCATGGATTTCATCATAAGCAATGTTGAGACGATAACATCTTTTGATCTTTAAGTAGAGACATATAAGTTATGTTTTACCAAGCGGTTGTTCATTGACAATGCGAAAACGCATCGGTAACACGGTGTTATAAAACGTGTTGTTGTGAATGATTTGACTAGTAAAAGACATAAGTATATGAGTCAAAACTTATTCGTCCCTTGACCCTGTCGGGAAAACAGATATTTGTAGGCCTCTCGATGATTTCGAAGTTGACTGAAGGGTTGGCCAACCAGGACTAAATTGACATGGTCAATTGGTAGTCTTAAAGTCATATGCAAATCAGAAATCGGGAAACAGAGAATCAGACAAGGATTGATCTTAATCCATGTCCTGAGTCTGAAAAATATCTTGTTGGACGGAGGATCATCTGATCACTTATCATTGGACAGAACTGACTAGGTCAGAGTTCGACATCAGTTTCTAGGAAGCTACAGTTGCTAATTAATTAGAGGGTAAATTGGTAATTTTAGTCATAGACTTATCCAAGTGGGAGACTGTTGGATTAGGTGTCTAAGCCATGACTAATAATTAGTATTTATCTAATTAATAGAAGCAAAGTCCATTTGGGTTGCCCTCATAGTTGGAGGATTGGCAGAAAGTCCGGTAGAGAGAAAGGTTGATTTATTATGTGATTAATAAATCAATAGAAATTAAATAAATAGTTTATTAATATATTTAAGTGTTAATATATTAATTAGAAACTATAATAATTAATTAGAAATTTTTCTGGAATTAATTGGAATTAATTTGGCAGTTAAATTGATTAATTAAAGGTGCAGGGACTAAAACTGTAATTATTCGATAGTTGAGTAAGTGGCAGTGTTAGTGACCATGTGGTGGTCGAAAATATATATATAGATATGTATATTTTCGAAATATATATATATATATATATTATAGATAAATGGTGTTTGAATGATTAAAATAATAGTTTATCTTAATTCGAATTCAAAAAGGCTTATCTGTAACGATTATCTGATCACCACATGGAGGCTATAAATAGGGAGGCTCACCCTAACCCTAAAGCCACGATTTGTACCCTCTTTCTCTCTAGAATTTCGGCCAAGATACCTCCTACTGGGTGTGACTGCATTTGAGGCAAGAGATCTCTGTTGCTTTGCTTCCAAGATTCACTAAAGGTTAGTTTTTCTTGATCTTTCTTTTTAGTTTATTATTTCTGGCCTACTAGGAATTGTTATATGTTTAATTAGAAGAAAAACTTAGATCTATATAGGTTGCATGTGAACTTAGAAATTTTAGTTCATAGTTGCAGAAAACCTTTCATATATATATATATTGCAAGTTAGGGATGAATCTACTACATGAATCGTAATATACTACAGGCTACGCTAGGTACATTGGCTATTCTCTACACTATGTCGTAGTTTTCGCCTTCTCCGAGGAACCTGCACAGAGACTAGACCCACTAACGCAGCAGCAAACCCTGGTGCATAGCACACGCCGACCCCGTAACGACGCCCTGCAGGCAACTGACTGGGGGGAAACCAGCCCCGGGTACACACTTTGCACGGCTAGCACAGAGGCTACAATGGGGCATTAATATCTTTAGCACCCAATGCACGCGACAAGGCTCGAACCCGCAACCTCGCATACGCGAGGCACGTGTCTTACCCGCCACGACCACCGTGTTGTGTGTGTGTGTATATATATATATATATATATATATATATATATATATATATATATATATATATATATATATATATATATATATATATATATATATATATATATACAAAAGTTCAATAGAGAATCAAAATAAAACAATGAACCAAGAACCAATCGTGAGCGTCGAAATGCAATTTATCATCGGCCGCAAATAAGGTTGTAAATTTCTAACTTTGACGAACATGCAGCGGATCATAACAAAAAACTCACTTCGTTTTGTTTATTTTTTATTTTTAGAGCTTATTTTTTATCGAAATAAAAACCGAATATATCAAAATTCATAATTGTTTATTCTATTTCAATAGACACTCATATCACTATATTAAAAACGAAAAAATCTTCAAAAATTTTGTTCAGATTCACAACTCCTAATTAATGTGAATCTGAACCATAACAAGTTTTTATAGATGATTATTCACGTTTGAATGATCATTGAAATTATATTTTTCAACAATAATTGATCATTCAATAACAACTCATGCAAATTTAAATAAATTTTTAGATTTGCATGTGAATCTGACTAAATTCATATTGAATTTAAGTAAATTCATTTATATTATTTACAATTTCAATATTTTGATAATGTACAATTGAATAACTAAGATTCACAAATTAATTTACTTAAAGTTGCACGTGAATGATCAAAAAATGTTGAAAAAAATCGGGTACAATGATCATTTATATGTGAATAAATATGTATTAAACTAGATGCATACTATTTTTAACATTTTGATCATATACACAAATGAATTAATTCATATCTACAAATGAATTTGCTTAAAATTCATATGTGAATGATCAAAAATTGTTGTAAAACCAGGGTACAATTACCATTTATATGTGAATTAACATGTCTAAAACAAGAAACAGTTAAAATAAGCAATGTGAATATAAACTGTATTAAATTTGTATAAAAGATATTTCACATGTAAATGGTCAATGAATTCAATTTTTTCAATAATTGTTAATTATTCAATAACAACTTATGTAAATTTAAAAATACTTTTATATTCACATGTGGTTTCAAGAAAAACCACTTATGCTTTTACTATTACAATGTTTTAATATCATATACAATTGAATTAACTGAGATTCACAAATGATTTACTTAAAATCCACATGTGATTGGTAAAGAATTATTGGAAAAATTGGATAAATTTGTCATTTAGATTGAATGAATATATCTAAAGCAATGCAGTTCAGTTCAGGTTCAAAAGGTGAATCTGAACGAACTTGAAGTAAAAAACAAAAACAAAAAATTTTGTACATCAATATAGATCTCTATTTATAGAGGATGAAATATTATGAATTTTGGTATAATTAGTTTTTTTCGAAAAAAAAAGAATAAGCTTAAAATTTTAAAAAAACATAAAAACCAAGTGAGTTTTTTTTTTGCTATGATCCGCTACATGCGCGTCCAATTAAGCATTTTACATCATTCTCGCTGGCTGTCGATATTTATATTATGGCCGTAGGATTGGTTTCTTGGTTCCTTATTTAATTTTGGTTCTCCATTGAACATAAAACTATATATATATATATATATATATATATATATATATATATATATATATATATATATATATATATATATTTATATATATATTACTTAATTACTTTTAAGTTTGATCAACTATATTGTTATATTTTGAAATATGATAATTGTTTCAAGTATAGATGAAATCTTAATATTTTGTGATAATTTATAGCACGATAAAAAATCGGAATAACACTATACATTTATATCAATAGTCTTTAATAATATTTTTTCTTTAATGACATCACAATTAACATGAATTATATATTTACAAATTATTTGTTTGATTAAATTTATCTAATAATATAACTTTTATAATCATTGTAACAATAAAAACTTAGACAAATGTGTCTCAAAAACATTCTCTTACAGTCCCCTTTTCTCTGGAGGAGGTTAGGTTGGCGGTATTGGCTTGCGGTAACGACAAGGCTCCGGGACCGGATGGCTTTTCCTTTGCTTTTATCAAAAATTATTGGGAGACGATCAAAGACGATATCTTTAAGGCGGTTCGTTTTTTCGAGGAGCATAAGGTGATTAACCCCGACAGCAACGCGTCTTTCATTACTCTTGTTCCTAAAAACAACGACCCTATGAACTTGGGGGACTATCGGCCTATTAACCTTATGGGGTGTGTTTGTAAAATTATATCCAAATGCCTTGCGGAGCGACTCAAACATGTTCTTCAATCCATCATCGGGATTGAGCAAACGACGTTTGTTAAGGGGCGTTCAATTCTTGATGGACCGCTTATGGTTAATGAAGTGATTAGTTGGGCTAAAAAGAGAAAAAAGAAGACCATGATATTCAAGATTGATTTCGAGAAGGCTTTCGACACTCTCAATTGGAATTTTTTGAAAAACACGATGAAGCTTATGGGGTTTTCGAGAAAATGGAGGTCGTGGGTGATGGCTTGTGTTATACGTCCCCTAGGGTCTCGGTGTTGGTTAACGGGTCGCCCACTAACCAGTTCAAAATGGAGAAAGGCATTCGCCAAGGGGATCCGTTATCGCCATTTTTGTTTATTATTGCAGCCGAAGGTCTACGTGTGATGATGGAAGAAGCCGTGGAAAAAAATTTGTTCAAGGGTGTCTCCCTTCCCAGTGTTACTCCCCCGATCTCTATTCTTCAGTTTGCCGACGACACTATTTTCTTAGGAGAGTGGAGTTTTGAGAATGTCTCTAACCTTCTAAGAATCCTGAGGTGTTTTTATGTCTGCTCGGGTCTTAAAATCAACCTCTCCAAGTGTAGCATTTTTGGAGTCGGGGTGCAAGACGAAGTGGTCCAAGACATGGCGGACAGGATTGGTTGTGGAACTGGGTGTCTTCCGTTTCAATATTTGGGTATGCCGGTTGGCGGGAGCTCTAATAGAATAAGCTTTTGGAGAAAAGTAGTTGACAGGTTTCACCATAAATTATCCTCGTGGAAAGCTAGACTCCTCTCTATTGGGGGAAGGCTTATTCTTTGCAAAGCGGTGCTGGGAAGTTTGAGCACGTATATGTTTTCGTTGTATAAAGCTCCGGTGAAAGTCATTAAAAAGCTCGAGAGTATCAGATGCAATTTTTTCTGGGACGGGAATCAAGATAGTAAAAAAATCCCGTGGGTTGCTTGGAACAAAACCATTAACACGAAGGTGAAAGGGGGGCTGGGTATAAGAAGTTTGCAATCTCTAAATCACGCTTTGTTGGTTAAATGGTGGTGGAGGTTCAAACGGGAAAGTGGCGCGTTGTGGAAAAAAGTCATATGTGCTATTCATGGCCCGGAAGGCAACATGGATAGGGTGGTTTCTTCTAAGAACTGTAGAGGCGTATGGGGGAATATTGTCAATCTCAACAAATTCATAGGATTGGGAAGTATTGATATTCGTAGCTTATTCTATACTTCGGATGTTGGGTGGGAATGGGGGTTGGAAGACAGTGGGATGTTCGCGGTTGCTTCCTGTAGGCGGCTGTTGGATGATTACCTCCTAAAGGATTCGGTGGCAAATACTTATTGGAACAAGATTATTCCCAATAAGGTCAATATCCTTCTTTGGAGAGCTCGGATGGGTCGTCTTCCCACAAAGAATAACTTAAGAGATCGAGGAATCCATATGGATAATGTTATGTGCCCTTTTGTCACAGATTTGAAGAGTCAGAAAATCGTGTCTTTGGTCAATGTTCATTTGCCAAGGAGGTGTTAGTGAGTCTGAAGTTGTGGTGTGAAGACCTCCCTGTGGGTTCGGATTCTGTGGATGGAGCTTTAATGCAGATTGACGACTTGGAGAAAAAACACGCTCGAAGAGGAAGGAGGGTGGGGTGTATTTTTGCTGCTTTCATTTGGAAGGTCTGGTGGTGTTGGAATCAGTTAATATTCCATGGTAACGTTAATAGTTGTGGTGTTGTCTTGGGCATGATTAAGCTTGCGTCCTTCCTTTGGGTTAACAATAGAGATTCTAGAGATAGGAGTATGTCATGGGATAATTGGAACTCTAAACCCATTTTGATGTACCTTTCTGTTTGTTTTGCTGCTGCAAGCTCCTTGCTTGAGCTCTTAATGAATTTTCTTGCTGTTAAAAAAAAAATATCTAGTATATAAAATAAATATTTATAAAAATCCAAAAAGTTAGGAAGAAAATGGGACCGAAGATGTTTTATGACTTTATGTTACCCGGCGTTGAAGCAAAACTCAATATCATGTTTCTTAAGAGATTTGAGACAAAATTTACACTAAATTAAAAATATTGGGGTATTTTGTAAATACCGAAGTAAGTTGAAGGGTAATAAATGATAACATGCTTTCTTCACGGGATCAATTTGTGCAGACTCTTTTGAATGTAAAAGCCACTTTGCGGCCTTCACCGCATCTTCCTATGTATGACCAAATCTCTCGGTCAACGTATTCCCATATTCAATTTTGGACGCACCTTAGCAAAATCTAGCAAAACGAGACCCTGTTTTAGAAATATTAATTATTATATCATCAGTTACATATTTATATATTATGATCGTTGTTCTTGTAGATTTACTTTTGTTTTATTATTAAGTATATTACAACCAATCCTTTTATATTATAAGCGGTTTTGTCAGAGAAAACATTAGTTATTAGGATAGTGATCGTGTAATATGTATATATAATATACCAGATAGACATGGGATATGATTATTTGAAACTTTAAAATTATATTTTATTAAAATATGAAATTACTTTATTATTATAAATTTGATATTAATTTTTAATTTTAATTAATATATTTAATTTATTTATTTCAATTAGATATAAAACATTATAGTTATCGTCGGGGGGAGGGGGTGGCAGGATGTAATGGGTAGGCGGTTAACTGTTTTATTTGGTAAAAAATTGTGTTTTCAAAAGTTGGTTACTTAAAAAACCATATATTAAAGTGGGTTGCTAAAAAACAGTTTTTTCAAAAGTACATTGCTTAAATTAGCAACCATTTAAAGTTGGTTTTATGTCCGAAATGTCTTCAAACTATTTCCTTTAAAGTACGTTACTTAAAAAAACCATATATTAAAGTAGGTTGCTAAAAAAACTGTTTTTTCAAAAGTATGTTGCTAAAAAAACATATTTAAGAAGTATGTTGTTTAAAATAGCAATGAACCAATTATCATTAAAGTAGGTTGGTAAACAAACCGTGTTTTCAAAAGTTGGTTACTTAAAAAACCATATATTAAAGTAGGTTGCTAAAAACTGTTTTTTCAAAATGCTTAAATTAGCAACTGTTTAAAGTTGGTTTATGTCCAGAATATGTTCAAACTATTTCCTTTATAGCATGTTACTCAAATAAACCATATATTAAAGTAGGTTGCTAAAAAAGTTGTTTTTTCAAAAGTAAGTTGCTAAAAACAAACATTTTAAAAAGTATGTTGCTTAAAATAGCAAAGATTTCAAAAGTGGTTATGTCAGGAATAACATGGTGACAAAAAAGACTAAAGAGAACCAATCGATTGGCAAAGAAAATAAGAAAGACAAATTTAAGTGTTAAGCTTTAAGGTTTAGAGAAGAAAGTACTGAATAGTAGGCGGTGCAATCATTGATGATTCGATTTTTGCATCTAATTTCTCTTACCAATTTCTTAAACTTCAAATCTTTAAAAGCACACCTTTTAGTGAAAATGGACAAAATAGCAAGAAATTTCAAAGTTTAGGAGACGATTTAGGGAGGTGACAAGATACATTACTATTTCAAAGTTTGAATCGATGTTGTTAGTGTTGTTAGGGTTTTTTGTTATGGGTTTCCTTAAAGAGAGACAAAAAGGGAGATTGGTGCACACATGTGTGTATACAGATTGGGGTTTGTGTGCGAGAGAGGTGAATGATTGGTGCACACATCTTGAAAAATATAAGTTGTATTTGAAATAATAATCATGATCGAAATTTAGAAGAAATCAAATGAACTATTTTTAAATTAATAAATCATAACAGTATTGTTAAATTAAAATTTATATTTAATTTTATACACATGCAATCTACAGATAAATATCATTGATATGATATGTTGCTAAAAATGTTTATCTAGATATATTAATCATCATAATTGTTAAAATAACGATAAATCAAAAAATAAATATATTTTGATTTCCATGCGTAATTCATGGATAGAGGCTAGTTGTTGTTTTAATATGTATCTATCACGTTGTATATTTAATATAATTAAAATGTTTATAACAATCTAACGGGAGAATTTTATTTAAAAGTTAATGACAACAAGCATACTTATTTTTAATAACATGTATTTGTTTAGTATTTCAATAATTGTATTGTAATCTGCGTAACATGTGGATATTCACCTAATTTTATTGTAATTTAGCATATGAGGTGTGCTTGTAAAATTTTATTATAATAAGTACATTGATTATACCAAATATATTAAACCCCATCTTATCATTTTTTTCTCATTATTACGAACGATGTGATACATTATCACCATAAATGCCCCTTAGCATATTGTAGTTACATACACTCCCTCATCATTTTCTTTATTGATGTGTCAAAATATGATTTAGAATTTGGTTTAAATGTGGGTTTTGATTTTTTGTTTAGATCTAAAGTTTTTTTTTGTTAGGGTTCATTCTTTGTTGCGTAAAATAAGGGCCTTGTATTACTAGGTCAGGGAAGTTCCTTGATTCTTGGGATTCTTATTTGTAGTTGAACCTTTCTTCTGTTGTTCTTATTATATTGTTAAGACGTTGTGTAAAAGGGTTATAAACACCCTTTGCTTTTTCTTGAATAATATATAAACTTTCTTCCTTAATTTAGTTTCCATTTACAGATTTAGTAAGTGGTATCAGAGCCATTTGAGGCCTTAGTCACTATATCGATACAAATAACCGCAAATTACTTGTAGCAAGGAGTGTATTTGGTGATAGAAAATAATCTAAAGAAAATGAAAAAAAAAGAATAGGGTCCTGAAGTAAAGTTCAAGCAAAACAATGTCAGCATTAATATTTAATCATAGCATAACATTTCAGCTTTGAATACCCTTTGCTTTTGCTTGAATAATATATAAACTTTCTTCCTTAATTTAGTTTCCATTTACAGATTTAGCAAGTGGTATCAGAGCCATTTGAGGCCCTACTCACTCTATCGGTACAAATAATCGCAAATTACTTGTAGCAATGAGTGTATTTGGTGATAGAAAATAATCTAAAAGAAATGAAAAAAAAAGAATAGGGTCTTGAAGTAAAGTTCAAGCAAAACAATGTCAGCATTAATATTTAATCATAGCATAACATTTCAGCTTTGAGCTTGATTCAACCTTCTCATAACACTTGATTCTTGAGTTTTCGTGAACATATTACATCATGTATTTTCATAATCAACACTCAAAGCTAAAATACATCAAGTGTTTTTCATTCTTGAAACCATTATCGAACATGAATTCACCCATCCCAAGACAAACATCCAAGAATTTACAATTCATGTGTGTTCTTGAACTCATATAGAGACATGAATCAAAAAACAACCCCAAACTCCAACATGCATTAAGAACTTTTGAAGCTCAATAACTAGGGTTCCAAAGTCAAACATTTACCTTTAAGTTTCTATCCAAAAAATATAAAATCATAGATGTTCTTGTCTTTTTCAGTGAAAATCAGACCTGAGCGGGGGTCCTCCCTGCCGCCTGCCGCCACCACCAGCAACCGGCGGCCGCGATTTTTCGATGTTTCTTCATCGTTTTTCGGCCAAACACCTCCGACAGCAGCAAATGCTACTTCATCTCGTCACTCTAATTCTTTTTTTTTTCTCGTCGGAATCATCACTTTCTTGTTGTCTCCGTTTCTCACGGTCTCCTTCTCGTTTTCTTTTTCTGATTTGGTGCATGCGATAATGGAGCCTTCTTTATATACCACTTGTTTTCCTTTTAGACGAGTAGCACATAGAAAGGAGAAGAATACCACGTTCAACCATGGTTTAATTTGGACTCAGCTATATGGAAAGTTTCCTGAATTCCCTTTAGTTGAATACTTGGAATAATTTCCCAACATTACCCCAAGTATTTGCCTAACTTTAACCTCACGTAACTTCACCATATGATTTCTGAATTTGCAAACTTTTTATCATTGGAAAGGTGAGAGTGAGTTTTACAACTCCTATTTACCGACTTAAGTATGATTCTCCCCACAAGTCCCGTTACAGGCCCTCAAACATGACCATTTGATAATTTTTGTTACTTTTTGGTCATTTTTGAACCTTCATAACTTCTTCGTTATGACTCCAAATGATCTGAATCTTTGCCTATATCTTTGTTATTTAAAATATTACAAAAGTCACTTTGATGATGTTTTCCCGATTCTTTCTAGATTTTGAGATATTAATTTCCAAAGATAGGTCAATAATTACTTCATTTTTTGTCTCCAAATCCTCATCTTGCCGTTATATCTTTAAAATTAAATTCTAGATGGGGTAATATTTCATAATGACTTAGTAAGTGGTCTTAACAATTACATCTCCATATTTTCACTTTATTTGACCACATTGCTCTACATAATACATTTAATTTATTTAAGCATCAAACTCTTTTACATCAAATTACTTGTATGTAATCCCTATCTTATATCCCAAATTTTTAGGTGGTCACATGAATTAAGCAAGTAATTTAAACACGAGGAGGAGTACTTCAGGGTATGTAATGTCACTATCTGATGGAGTTATTACACTGTCATTAAAGAAACAATATGTTGTTTTTCATAAAAAATTGAGGTCAAGTTTGTGTTCTCGATAGCTTGTACATGTCAAGTAGTGTGGCTATGTAGAAATTCTTGAGAGTATCGGTTTGAAGCAACAAGAAAGAAATGGCATATATTATAAAAACGTATCTGCAAAGGTTATCTAGGAATCTAATCTTCACAAGAGAAGTAAATATATAGACATGAGACTCCATTTCCTTTGACATCTTGTCAAGAATGGTGTTGTTGAGTTAATGTATTGTAGTAGCAAAGAGCAAGTTGCTGATATCATGACTAAACCCTTGAAGTTGGAAGCTTTTGAGATTCGAGAAGAATGCTTGGAGTATGCATTTTCATTTTAGGTTATATAGATAATTAAATTAGCGTTTTCATTTTAATTTTGTGTGTGGATATAGTGTCTTGTGTTTAATTAAAATAAGTTTTTGTTTCCCTATTTGATTCGATTAAGTTTCATTGGTTTTGGTGCAATGCTAGAAAACAGAACATAAGCAACGACAGACTTGATCAAGTTTGTAATTAGTAAAGAAAATGATCTGTCACAAAAATAGTGTCGCTAATTCTTTTGTGAAGAAGTATATATGTAAATTTTGGGGAATTGGTAGCCAAAATTTCGTCACTGGGCCGTCGCTAATGTGTATGAAAAGTGACAAAAGAAATTTGATTGGTGACCATTTAGCAACGCGCCTATGAGATTATGTAGCTGATACTGAATTACTGATGCAATATTATGTCTGTCACAGTAATATGTACTTGATCTATCAGACTTTATTTGTTACAGACTATTTTACTAATTCGTTAACCTATAGGTAAATTCTAAAACCTTTGACAATTCATTCGACTTAAAAAAGAGAGATGGGTTATCATCCATCAATATAAGAAAATTTAAATATATTATTAAGTTTTTAGTTATGTAATTTTAAGTTAATCTAGAAGTTAAACTAATGGGAAATTGATCTCTACACAACAATTTTTCTTCATACACAACAATGTAACATTTTTTATGTATAATATACAACACACCTACAACATGGATTGTTGTGTATGGAGAAAAATTGTTGTGTACGGATGACTTCCCTAAACTAATATGTTATTTTAAACAAAAGTTTTAGGGTTCTAGAATTCAAGATTGCAACTCGTGCCTAACACAACCTACTTGGTTTGAACTTTGAAGTTTATATTTTCAAGAGTAAATTGCAGAAATGGTCCTTGTGCTTTTGTTAAAATCGCAGGTCTCATTCAACTTTTAAAAATTGATTGATCGAGTCTATGTGGTTTGCAAAACATTAGCACCCATCGTTGGTCCATATAAATTGACTATAACACCCTTTTGTAATTTCTTTTATGTTTATTATAATATCTAATTAATTAACATTCATTATTTTGATAATAGACCCCGCCACCCACTCCCCCCTTCACACCGCATCATGTTCTTTTTATTTGATCTTATCAGATTAGAAAACGAAATGCCTGCAATATATTAAATCCAATATAATAATATACAATTAATTAGATATTAAAATAGAGATAAAATAAATTACATAAGGGTAATATAGTCAATTGGTATGGAACAAGATGCGTGCTACAAAATTTTGAAACCAAAGGGACTCGATCCATCAACCTTTTAAATGTTTGAACCAAACTTGTAATTATCAAACCATAATGTCATTTCTTAATTTATTCTCCATTTTAATATTTTGACTATATATAATCATATACTCCATCCGTCCCAAAATGATAGTCCATAGACAAAAAACACACAGATTAAGAAAATATTAAATGCATCTTATTTTTTCCCACAAAATGACTGTTTTACCCTTTCTTTGCATTTAATGTCAGCACTAGATGTGTTGACTGTTACAATTACACTTAGGGGTATTTTGGTAAATATGTCATTTATATTTAGAAATGGACTAATATTTTGGGACAAACTAAAAAGGAAACATGGACTATCATTTTAGGACAGAGGGAGTATTAGTATTAGTCTTCTACCTGATGTCAGTTGTTCTTTTTTATATCTTATTAATTTATTTCATATACGTAATGTTCAACCAACTATTGTTTTTGTTGTTTTTTTTTTTTCAATGAATCGTAAAACATACTTACCTTTTGAGTATATATAGCTACAACTTGTTTATGTGATGCTTGTAGCATATGAAGTCTACGGATATGACTTGTGTAGACATTCAATTGTATTTAGATCTTATCATCTTCACCAAATATCATTTATGAATTATGACAAGATAACTAATTTTAAAATTTTCATGAAGTTTAAAATTTTAATGAAGTAATAAAAATGACTAATGGTGGGCCTTGACTTGGGCTTGGGCCTTGGGGGGGGGGGGGGGGGGTACTCAAATGCATTTGAAGTTTTGAACTCAAATTTTGTATTAATTTAAACTATAATTTCTAATTAGTTTGATTGTTTAGAATATTCTATCGAGACATATATTGAAATAATTTTAATCTAGAATACATTTGAACCGCAATTTGGTCTATGCCGCCTTTAATAAGGTCCTTTTCGGCTTAAATTCTAAATTTAGTTATTATATCGTGTTGTTATAATTTTTTAACTAAATTACATAATTACTATAAGTTCCGGAAATAACATGCTCTTAGTTTAAGTGTTTTAATTGTTTGGAAATTGATAGGATTACAGTTATTTTTCAAATATTATAAACTGGTCTTTATGTAAGATTAACTTATTTAATTCAAGAATGATGTAAAGTATGGATGATTTGTTGTCATTGTTTTGAACTTTTTTGAAAAATATTAAAATACCCCCGTGATATAAAAATTAGTATTTTTGACACAATTTCGATTAAAAGTCTTCTTATTATGAAATGTGTCGATCTCAACGAATACCTACTTTACCAAAAAGATACGAAAAGTCTTTAAACGGTTTACAATTATGATTATTAGTATTCGTATCATTTGGACTTTTAGTTTATAGTTTTGTGTGCATACAACTTTGATATACATCATTCTAAAATATAATGGTTTTGTATGAATTGCTTAGGTGATCATTGAGTGAGTTGATGCGAAACTAAATACATGCATTTAAATGGCGTAAAATAACGCTATGTAATATGATCATTACACCATCACATCAAAACTTTTGTCACATCTACACTACTTATAATAAAAAACTAATCACCCCAAATAATATCTAATGTTTTAATATAAAATTGTTTTAGAGAGAGAGGGGGGGGGGGGGGGGATAGGCATCTAGCCGCATGTGTCGCCCTCTCATGCCACACACACATACATACAAAGGCGGTGTCAAGAAGTGGCCACGCACCTAGGGGCGGAGCCAGGATTTTAGAATAGAGGTGGCTTACATCATAATAAGATTTTAAAATATAAGTTATCCAAATAACATAATACAATCGTTAACTTTAAGGCAAAAATGACATAAAAAATTGTCTAAGTAGAAATGTTTTTGTCGTAGTTGCGTGACTTACGATTCAGGTTTTTGCGTGAATCGTAATATCAAATACAATTATGCAAACCTAAGTCTAAACCCCAACTAATTTAATAAATTGGGCTAGCACTTGGCCCATTAAAAGAGGCGGTGCATTTGAACCACCATGAATATTTCAAATTGTAATATGTACGTATATATTTCTTGGGATATATTTCGTCGATTACAAAATATTAAGGGGGGGGGGGGGGGGGGGCAGCGCACCGGCATGTCCCCCTCGTGTCTCCGCCATTGCACGCACCACCACACATGACACATAGCCTCCATACCCGTCAGTCTAATAGTATTAAGCCTTATGTATATGTGTCACAGAGTTGCCTTAACAGATGTTTATTTCAGTGTATAATTGCAATTTATAAAATTGTGTTGTTCCAAACTTATTATGGTAGTTTGTGTTTCCCTCATATCATAAATCTTCTTGTCTAATTCGACTAATGATTGCTCAAACAAGCATAAGTGTAACATGTGTGTTAACAATGTTGAAAGTCAACAGGCCCAAATGAATATTATTGATGTTCTAGTATGGACGACTTTGTCGAGATTTAATTGTATTTTAGATCTTCACCAAATATTGTTTATGACAAAGATAACTCTCTTAAATTTTGATGAGATTATAAAAATGAGTAATAGTGGGCCTTGACTAGGGCTTGGGCCCTTGGGGGTACTCTAATGCATTTAAAGTTTTAAACTCATATTCTGTATTAATTGTAAAATCTAATTTCTAGTTAGTTTGATTGTTTAGAATATTTTATCAAAACCTGTACTAAAATATTTTTAATCTAGAAAACATTTGAACCGCAATTTGGTCTATGCCTCTTATAAGGTTCTTTTTCGACTTAAGTTTTCAATTTGTTGATCATAAGTTGCTGTTTTAAATTTTTTTAGTTAAATTACATAATTACTGTAAGTTCCAGAAATAACATACTCTTAATGTTTGATGATATATTCCAAATATTATTAACTGGATTTGCATATGATCAAATGATTTACTTTAAAAATAATGTTAAAGCATGGAAGGTATGTTGTATTATTTTGAACTTTTTTGAAAATGTTAAAATGCCTCCATGATATTCCAATTAGTATTTTTGAAAGGGAAATCTCCGATAAAGTCCCAATATTTTGGCCTAATTTATGAAAAAGTCTCAAATTAATTTTTATTTACAGAAAAGGACAGAAAACCGGCTAATGTTTTCAAATTAGCCCTTTTTAACCTTTTCAGCAGGTAACTACATGTTTTATATTCAATAAAGTCCTAATATTTTGGCACAGTTTACGGAAAAGTCCCAATATGTTTTATATTCGATAAAATCCTAATATTTTGGCCCAATTTATGGAAAAATCCGTACATGTTGACTCAGTTTACTGGGAAAATTTTTACGTTTATAAAAGGTATTTATACATCGTTTTGGAATAAATACATGATTAAAACGTAATTTTTACGTATTTATACGTTTATAAAAGGTATTTATACATCGTTTTTACTTTTTATGTATTTTTTAATTTTTTTACGTTATTAAATATGTTATTAAAGACGTATAAATACGTTATTAAATAGGTATTTTTTTTAAGTTTTTTCACGTTATTAAATACGTTATTTTTAAGTATTTTTTATAAATACGTAAATATACATTTTTAAACGTATAAATACGTTATTAAAAACGTAAATACATGTAAATTACGTAATGTTTTCCAAGTAAGCAAACTTACAGCAATCCATATACGTGTCTGCCTAGTCCCTATAAATAAACTTACCGAAAATCCATATCCGTCATTTGGAATAAACACATGAATAAAACTTAATTTTTACGTATTTATACGTTACCAAAAAGGTATTTATACATCGTTTTTTCTTTTTACGTATTTTTAATTATTTTTATGTTATTAAATACGTTATTAAAGACATATAAATACGTTATTAAATACATTATTTTTAAGTATTTTTTTTAAATACGTAAAAATACATTTTTTTAACATATAAATATGTTATAAAAACATAAATACATGTAAAAATACGTAATGTTTTCCAAGTAAAACTGACCTAAAATGTTGGGACATTTCTATAAACTGTGTCAAAATGTTAGGACTTTATTAAAAATAAAACATGTTGGGACTTTTCCATAAATTGAGCTAAAATATTAGGACTTTATTGAATATTAAAACATGTAGACTTTCCACGTGGCAATATAACCTGCTGAAAAGGTTAAAAGGGGTTAATTTGAATATATTAGCCGGTTTTCTGTCTTTTTTTGTAAATAAAAATTAATTTGGGACTTTTTCATAAACTGACCCAAAATATTGAGACTTTATTAGAGATTTCTCTTTTTGAAAATATAAAAATACCCTTATGGTGGCTACGGAGGTGGAGATGGAGGTGACATGGCGGAAGCAGAAGCAGAGGCAGCGATGATGGTTGTGGTAGTGATTTTCTATAATAATGGAGACGTGATAGTAAAAGAAATGTTTGTATTTCACATTTAAGAAAATACAATAAGTTAAGCCTAATCATAATCATTTACAGACTTTACGATTAATAGCCGATTAATCGATTGTCAAAACCAATTCCTACAACATTGATAGAAGTTTATACAAAGCAATTATTTTCAAAATATCGCCTTTCAGATAAAAAGAATACAATAGATTAAAATAAAATTATACTTTTCATCACACAAAAACATTAAAATAAAATAATATAAGCCGTTACACTTACACAAACAAATACAACTGTATTATAATAACATAATACTTTCTATTATCAAACTTAGAATATACTATAGGATTAAGAGAATATACAAAAATATATAATTTAAATAAAGATGTTAAAAAATAATTATTTTCGGTAAAACTTTAACTTTTGATTATAGTTCTTAAGTCATCAGTTGTTAACCTCTTTTTCCACTAAAATTTTGAAGTGTTCAAAGAATCGCATGGTTCTTTTTCCTTTTTCTATTGAAGAAATAGATGACTTAATCGATAATAAGCCTGAAATATAACAACTTTTCTGAGGATTTCTCTACTATTTATTTAACTTCGATTATTTACACACAGGCACAAGTTTTCATCATATTTTCCAAACCCAATCCAAAATTCTGAAGATTCACTCTAAAGAAACACATGTTTTTACCGTATTTTCCAAATCCATTCCCAACATCAGAAAATCTTGAACACAAACCCTTGAATTTCTTAAGCAAATCTTTCTCATCAAACCCATATGACATATGATCAGATTCATCTCTCACGAACACCATGTAGTATGTCATGATGACATAAATCATAAACGGTTCTCTAACTAATGCAATTTAGCAACTAACATAAATTCTCCATTGTTGTTTATTTCCCTTAAAGTGCAAGTCATAGAAAAAAAAAAACTCTCCTCGCTCAAGAACACCATCAAAAAGTCTTGTGATCTTTCAATAAAGCTATAGCATCATAGCAGTAATACAAAGACAATCAAAGGACTAATAACTATGACATCATCATCTACTAAAGATCCCATGAAGTTTAGATTTGGTGTTCTTCATGTTTAATGTAAAAACTAGTGTTAAATTGGTGGAGATATGATCCATGTGGATTAAATTTAATCAACAACTCATACATTGTCCGTTAAGATTTATGATCTTTCTGAATACAATTGTCAAGAACAGCCAGAACAGCCTTAATGAAGTCATTTGATGTTATAAAACAGAAGGAATCCCAGTTTCAGAAAATCAAAGGTGTCCATAGTCAAACACAAATAGTGTAATTTTTCAATTCATAAAGCCACAAATACTCAACCAACTTGAATGATATCTAGCAGGCCCTATCAAGTACAAAGTAATGAATCCAATTTCAACTTGCCCTTTTTTGCTAATAAAATACACATCTTCAGTTAGATGATTAACAACGATGGTATTTGATAAAGAATCGCATATTCACATACCATTTCCATAGCAGAGAAAATCAACCTTCTCAGGTGTATCTTAAACAGGAAGATGAATGATATCACAACTTATTTGCACAGCAATAACTACTACTAGTATAACGTATAAGAATCAAAACAGGAAGAAAAGGACTATCAACCAAAACCTTGTTAGTTATCGCATGAAAATTGATCAAGTAATTAGGAAAATATCACCTCATCCCAGCAATCTCGCATTTACTTGAACTCAAAAGTCGGTGGCAATGGCGAGTCAAAGCTCTCCAGAACTTCAGTCTTCACTTTCGGAATCTGTTCTTCTTGCTTACCGCCAAACAAACCACCAAACCAGGATGGTGAAGAATCGTTAGGCGCTGGCTGTGGCGCCTCTTCAATCATCACAGGAATTTGCTGTTGATCGCTAAGAAACTTACCAAGCACGATCCCAGCTCCTTCAATCATGGCTAACAAAACACCCCCAAAAACAGCAGATCGAGTGGCGGGTCCCAAACCTTGGCGCATCTGGAGAAATCCTCCTGTGGCGGCGCCGGAGATGATCGAGTTCCACGGATCTTCCTTCTGGCGAACGTAGACCATGGTGCAGTCGAAGGTGGAGAACAATCCGCCCCACACGGCGAAGCTTCCGCCAACACGTGGTGCGTTCATACGGACTGCTTGTGTACCGCCGATGAAACGCTCGCCTTTCGGTGAGTGGTAGATGCCTTTCAGAAAGTGAAAGGCGGAACCTCCGACGGCTCCCATGCCGAAGGCGCCACCCATGTCATCTAGGATGCGATCTGGGCAGGGTTCTCTGGAGGTTTCTGGAGTACCCATTGTCGTCGATGATCAACGAGATACGAATTAGGTTTACTGGGGTTTTAATTTGACGGTTGATGTATTCCTTGAAATGGCCGTCTATAGCCCCAGTAATGTATACTATTGTTAGATGACAAAAAGGGTCCCTAAAAATAAACATTTATAGAAAAGAATACTTGTCAAGGAAGAAACAAGATTAATGCACTATTTACAATTTTACATCAATGTAATCAGGCCCGGCATAGGGCCCAAAATGCATGTTTTTAGGCCCATAGCATAAGTGTTTGAGGTTTCCGCTATGATCCTTTACAATTAGATGTTTTTAGTCTTTTACTAGTAAAAAGGTAATTATAACATTACTCATTGCTTAAGTATTTTTGTAGATCGGTATTTATTATCATTGATTCATTGCTTTTTATATTTTGTTTGTTTGTTTTGTGTTGATACTCGGGGTCCTTATATAAATATATGTGCATTGTGCTCATTTAATATGAAATTGCTTAATGTTATATGTTAATGGTTATTCACTAAGTTTTGAAAGCTTACTTTGTATATACATGACTAACATTGCAGGTACTAATATGAACATCTAAAATTATGTATGTTTCTATAATCTGTTTGGGCTTTTAATCAAGGTTGCATAACTCGTTATTCGCTACTCGTTCGATGGACTGGGGAGTAGCGAGTACTCGGTTTAGGCGGGGAGTACTCGGAGAGTACTCGGATATATATATATATATATATATATATATATATATATATATATATATATATATATATATATATATATATATATATATATATATATATATATATAAGTGTAGCTAGTTACAAGTGAAGCCCAGCTCAGCTGGGTGGATGCACATGGGGTTATATACCCATGAGGGGAAGGTCCCGGGTTCGATCCCGGTTCTGAGCTCATGTGGGGGATTTTCCTGGTGGGGCGAATCGGGGATCCGGGCCGCCGGCTAAATGCCGACCTGGTGAACTGAAGGTGTTATTCGCCGTTTCCAAAAAAAAGTGTAGCTAGTTCATTTTAAAGCCAACAATATATATAAAAGGAGACGTCGATATTTTCCTGTGACATTTTTTCAACTTCCTAAAAGAGTTGCAACATATTACATAAAAGTACCACATTTAATATAATTATTCAAACGTATATAATAAGAACCTTGCTTGGTCCTTAACTCATTAAAAAACTACAATATTAAAATGGAACATGGATAGATAAATTGCATACCTTGACTGATGTGGATGCTAACAAAAAAAAAACAGTGATATATCATAAAGAAAAACGAGGAATGGAAGTGTTTATTTTCATCTTGTTTTAAGTGATCTAGTAAGTTGGTGATGGGTTTCTTACCATCCCACATCGCCAGGGGAAGGAAACTTGTGAAGGGACATGGGGTTATAAAAGGAGTAAGTTGGTAATGATCTCCCACAAAGAAATCCGGTTACAATTAACCTGGCTAGTTCCATTGAATCGGTTGGTTCTATAGTTGTCCGGTTTTGTCAAGTGTAACTGGATCAAGCCGGTTTATTAGTTTAACCCGGTTTGTTAGTTTATTTGGTCAGAGTTGAGCCGAGTTGGTCTGATTTGGACCGAGTTGGTCCGATTTAGACCGAGGTTGACTAGGATCCGAGTTTTTTGGCCGAGTTCATGAACTCGCCTCAGTAGATGTCCGAGTCCGAGTTACTCGCTGAGTAATCGGCCAACTCGGCCGAGTTTTACAACCTTGCTTTTAATACACATTTCATTTTAAACACATATTTTAAACTGAAGGGATATGAAGAGGTAAGTGTTGGAAGTGATTATTGATTTTAAAGAAAACACAAACTATACCTCTTATAGGTGTATACTGGCCTTACAATTAACAACCATATACATTTATATTGGCCTTATTAGCTAAGGAGTGTGGTGACATCCCCAGAACACCAAAAGTGTTGTCACGTCATCGCCTCATTAGCAAGACTTCCCATCACTTATCCATGAAAATAGTCACCACTTTAGAACTCCATTTAATTTTCACATCAGTATTTAATTTTAATTTGCACATTCTCACTGCTCCATGTGGGCAAGTTTCGACACACGTTCCTCCCATACACTTTAGCCTAATAATAACAGTTTAAACATTCATATTCGCTCGTTCCTTCAATATTCATCTTCACATACTAAGCTTTCCTCAAAATCAAGCGACATTTAACATCTTAAACGATCTGCTCATCATTCTCTCTAGACATTTGCTCTATTTCTAATCGATCAAATTAGGTAAATAATTATCTCTCTTGTTGGTTTCTCTATGATTGCATATTGGTATCTTAAATTACATGAACTGTATGAATTTCATAATTGGAATGATTGATACGTATTTGGTTTCCTAAATTGCACTGTGTTTGATTTTTTTTCTATTGTTTGGCAAACTACACATGAAGCAGTGTTGATTTTGTTTTTCAATTGTTTGAACGAACTACACAAATAACGTTTGATTTTGTTTTTGTGATTCTTAAAATTCACGGATTGCGTAGGGCTATAGTTATTAAATTTTGTATTTAGTTTATGAAATTATAGGGGTGAGCATTAATTGGTTTAAACCGAAAAAACCGCCCAAACTGAACCTTATTCGGTTTTTCGGGTTTGGGTTCGGTTCGGTTTTGCAGTTTCAACTTAATCGGTATGCGGTTCGCGACGGTTTGAAAATCCTTAATCGGCCAATCCGGTCCCACTCGAAAACCGAATAAGAATTGATATTAATTATATATATTAAATATATAATTTGCTAATTACCCTTTTACCTCTTAAATTGAAAAGTCAAATACCCTCTAAATAGTTTAGATGCAGCAAACGGGAAATTGCTCTCATCCTCACCGACTCCGACTCGCCCTCACCCCAACCCTCACGTCCTCCTCAGTTCTCACCGTCGACCCTCGTTACCGACTGTGGCTGTCATTCTGTGAGCTTGTCCGTCCGGCGACCGGTGTGGCTTTCCCAAGCCAGCAAACCGGGAATCGTGGTCGTTAACTCGTTATCAACATCTCCATCCGGACCAAATTAGAAGTCGTTAGGTTTTTGCAAATCGGTAAGATTTCTTCTTCATTTTTCTTGTTAAATCGCATATATTGGTTCCTGTCTCATATGACTTGGAACCCATGTAATTAAGTTGCAGATAGTTGACTGATAGCTTCCAATTCATACTGGTTCCTGTCTCGCTAAGAAGAGGAAGCAAAGCTGTTCTGGTAGAAAAATGCCATGTTAATGGAACTGAACGCTTTGATGATGTTACAAGCTCTGTTTTGCGATAAATCTAAAACCCCACGAATTCAAACTTCAATACTAATGAAGTAGTATTATTTAAAGCAAAAAAGCCAAAAACGTTAAATATGATTACTTGAGGGGCCGGAAATGGCAATAAGTCGAAGTCGATAAAAGCAAACAATTTGCACTGTTGCAAATTCCAGGAATCCAATCGCCACAAGGATTTTCAATTGGGGAAATTAGAGAGCGAATCTACAAACATTAGTAGATCTCCTCTCATTTCTTCTTCTTTACCTAACTTCTCTCAATCTCACACATATTACAGCAGCCGGGCCTGAGCTAGGGCTCAAAGTGAGGAGCTATGGAGCTGATGGTGGTCACTTTGATTCTGGGTTTCTTGTTGAGTTTGTTGTTTATAGCCCCTCGATTCATCAAATCCGGTAAATCTTTTCATTTGTTCTTACATTTTTTTCGTGTAATTTCATTCTTATATCCTCTATTTTGTCACAGTCGTTTGAATCGGAAGTGAATTGATGTTTCATTAGTTTCAACGATTTGCACTACGTTCGTTTCTAAGAAGCGTTTCGAACTTGTTTCTAATCATTGCGTATTTGTGTAATGCAGATCAAACGAAGAAAGTTCATTCAGATACTAACATCAAGGTACTTTATTAAGAACACAACTACTTCTCTGCTCTATTTGTATGTATCTATCTGTAAACATTACACATTTTCAATTGCAGACTGTAAAAAAAGCATACAACAAAACCGAGGTTTCCTTGCACAACAAGAGGACAGATTGCTGGATCATCATCAAAGAGAAGGTTCTGTTAGGTTATATAGCCTAATACTTCATTCCATCACTATGAACTTGCATATATGTGAAATTGTAAAAAAAAACCAAAAAGCTTCACATAGAAATAGGATCAATTTTCCTTAATATTTGATTCTCGATCAATTATAGGTATATGATGTTACTCCTTATGTAGAAGAACACCCTGGTGGTGATGCAATTCTTGTTCATGCTGGCGATGATTCTACTGAAGGATTTTTTGGGTAATTTCTTAATTCTATTTCCCCTTTTTGTCTCCGTTTTGTATTTGAAATACAACTATCTGAATTAATCTGCAAGTTGAATAGAAAAAAAGTCAAAAAACAACTATCTGAATTAGTCAAGTTTTTTATTTATATCTATTTGAGCAATTGGATATCAAATATGACCCAAATTGATATTTTTTTTTATTTATGGAAATTTATGAATTTATGTTTGGCAGGCCACAACATGCAACCCGAGTATTTGATATGATTGAGGACTTCTACATTGGGGATCTTGAGAAGTGAGGGTATTAACTTGTTTCATCATGCAAAATGTGCAATGAGAGGATTTTAGCTGTTTTTTTTTTTTTTTTTTTTTTTTTTTCTTAATGTAATACATTTGAACACAATTAGATTGATTTTGCATTATTTAAGGAGATTCACAAGTGAATATTGCAATTTCCTAGCTTCTGTTTTAATCCCTTTTATAGATGCATCAACCTTGTTTTTGACCTTAATAAACCACGAATAAACTCCATAAAATGAGGGTACATTGGAGGATCAAACAAACCAATAAACATGAAAATATTTTCTTTTAAGGTCACTTTAACAAAAGAAAAGAAGAAAAAAAGTGGTAATAGGGACCCGGACCCGGACCCGGATTTAAGGTCAATTTAACAAAAACGAAGTATTTACTTAATGACTTTTCATTCAAGGATCAAAATTTGTGAAGTTGTTGCTCTTAAATGACATGTTACCGGTATAACATTTATCCATGTAATTATATTTTATCTTTTCACTTGTATTTTCTTGGGTGATATCTCGAATGCTATTTGTTAAACTTTATTTTGCCCTTTGTACAAAATTTACATGATACACCACTTTTGTATAGAATAATTCTTATTTTTTTTTCAAACTTATTCAACAATATTTTACTATTCTTATCAATTTATGCAGCTGACGTGTAATCACTTTTCAGGTATAAATACCACATAATTCCTAAATGAAAACTCTATAATCAAATTATGAAAAACAACATACACATAAATGGACATTTAAAATTTATTTTCAAATATTCAATGAAAAAAATTAGAAAAAGTAACTTGGTAATTGCCTAATTGGTATGGAATCCAAGACCGCAGACCGCAGATTCTTCAAAATTGAACTCTACAGACGGTGACTGAAGAAGAAAGAAGAGCTGGAATGGCGGATTACAAAAATGTTTCAAAATTGAACTCTATTGATCTCTCCTCCCCTCACATACCTAACTCGGTATCCTTACTCAAACAGGTTTCCCTCTCTCTGGCGAAATGAAAGAATTTATATTAGTGTTTTTGTGTGGATGTGTATGTGTCGATACATGTATGTCGAGTGATGTGTGCATTTGCAAGGGGGATTAGTTTGATTTTGGATGCTAAACGGTCTGCCGTTTGTTATGGATTTTGGAAATACTTGTTAGTTCTATTGATTTGTTCTACAAGTAGATATTAAATTTGGGGATACGAGGAATCAATTTCTCCAAAGGATCGTATCAACAATTGGTTGTCGATTGATCTGTTATGTATTTCATAGGCATGCATGGATTCCGGATTCTTCTATGTAACAAATCATGGAATCGCTGAGGAATTTCTGGATGAAGTTTTTGCCGAAAGCAAAAAGTTCTTTGATCTTCCATTAGAGGATAAATCGAAGCTTCTTAGAAACGAGAAACACCGAGGCTACACTCCTGTTCTCGATGAACTTCTTGATCCCGCCAATCAACTCCATGGTTTGTTCAAACTCATGTAAAGTTTCCAATAATCCTCCTGTTCTTTCCAACTTTCATCACACAACTTTCACTTGCATTAAAATCAATATTACAGGTGATCACAAGGAAGGATTTTATATTGGTATTGAGCTTCCAGAATATGACCCTGAAGCTCAAAGACCATTTTATGGCCCAAATTTATGGCCTGATTCAGGTATAAACAACTGTTAACAAGTATTAATATTTTTATTCTTTGAATTCTTTGAATTTGTTTGAATGGTTATGACAGATGTCTTACCTGGATGGAGGCAAACTATGGAAAAATATCATCAACAGGCTCTGTAAGTTTTCTCGAGCTTATAATCCACCAATTTATATAACCGTTAATTGATATAACCACATATAAACTGCAAATTTTCGTAATTATTGTACTTGATTTTTTTACTGGAGTTCTTTATTTTAGGGAAGTAGTTAGAAAAATAGCAAGGCTCATTGCCCTATCGCTTGATCTTGATGCCAATTTTTTTGAACGATCAGAAATTCTTGGCAAGCCGATTGCAATCTTACGTTTGCTGCATTATGAAGGTTAAAAATTAAAATTAAACTCAGTTAACTAATTTAATTTTTAGTTTTTTCATAATTATTTTCAAATAAGATAATAAGATATACGGTTTGAGTTTTTAGGTAAAATATCTGATCCTTTGAAGGGAATTTATGGAGCTGGTGCACATTCTGATTATGGTTTTATTACTCTTTTGGCAACAGATAGTGTTTCTGGACTCCAAGTATGCAAATATGAACATATTATATTTTATCCATTGTTTTACTTATAGAAAAGTTTAATTATTTTTTTTGTGATTTTTTTTAGATATGTAAGGACAAAGATGCAAAGCCACAGGTGTGGGAATATGTTGAACCATTAAAAGGGTAAAGACCTTGTTTCTTTTTTTTCCTCATTAAATGATGTTTTAAAAAATATTTTAGAAAATGACGGTATATTTGGGGAAATAGAAGAAAAAAAATAATAATGGCGAATCTGTAAAATATTAGGAGTTAATGTGAAAGTTCACTTTTAATGGCTTTATATGCATGTTTTCAGAGCCTTTGTGGTAAATCTTGGTGATATGTTGGAGAGATGGAGCAATTGTATTTTCAGGTATAAGTTGACTTTTAAAATCAAAGAGTTTTTTTAATTTTGATAATTGATGTTAATTCTTTAGAAATTTTAAAAGGGTTATAATACTAAGATTTTGAAATAAATGCTACCACCGAAGAAATAATGTCAAAATTGAAATGAAATCAATATCTATTTGACTATTTGAAGTAATCGGTTTGACTTTAAAGTCCAACCAAAACAGATGGAATATTGATTTTTTACAATACTATAATTGTATACATTTTTCTTTAATAAGAAAATGATTGAAAGTACAATGTTGTAATAGAAAAAAATGAAAGTAGGATGTTATACTACACAAATAAATGGAAGTACGTTACAATTTATTTAACTTTGTTGCAGGTCAACATTGCATCGAGTTTTAGGAAACGGTCAACAACGATATTCTGTACGACCCTTTTTCAACCTTTTATAAAATTGAATATTTTAACCTTTTATAAAATTGAATATTTTAACCTTTTATAAAATGATGGTTTCTTTTTTATGAACAGATTCCATACTTTGTGCTTCCAAGTCATGATTGCATGGTTGAATGCTTACCTACCTGCCAATCAAAACAAAACCCTCCCAAGTAAGTATTAAAAAACATTATTTTAATGTTTATTGGTTGTTAGTGAATTAATGAACATTGTTAACAATTTGATTGTCTTAGGTTTCCTCCAATCAAATGTGAAACATACCTTCTAGAACGTTATCGCGACACTCATGCTGATCTTGCTACATACAACAAATCCTGAATTTGATTAACAGCTGATGAATAAGTTGAAGTGAAATGAAACTTTTATGTAATTATTGTTGTATATTTTGCATTTTACAAAGTTTTCATATGAGAATAATCAGTTAGTTGAAAATTATAATCTTTAGGATGTTGTAGATCAAGTTAGGTGTGCTTTTGAGTTTTGAAATATCGAAAGAAAAGAATCAAGAAGAAGTTAATTTTAAGATATTTAATAAGTTTAATGTAAAAATTTATAAAATTAAGAAAGCAAACGTCAATTGTGGGAAATGAATATGGATACATCGTTGTCGATCAACCAGAAGGCTCTAGGCACTTTTTTCGCTTTCTTTTTTTGGTATGATTATATCTCCTCTAAAAGTAGGGGACCAAAAGTAGAATTGAAAAGTTTATCCAATAAATGTGGTCATAATTTTGGATAAGATCGCATATTTTTGCAATGAAAATTTTGAAATAATGACCACTTCTAAATATGTATTCGAGTGTTACAATTTTAATCATGATTTTAGAAAGGGGTCTACGTGACAATGACATGGCCTATTGTCTCCATGTCACTAATGCCAATCGAGCATTGTCACTAACAAACCGGTAAGTTTTGGCTTAGATATGCCTATTTAATAGGTAAATTACAACTTTAGTGATCTATTGCGAAAAAAAAAACTTTGATGATCAAATTGGAACAAAATACAAAGTTGATTGTTGTACGGAAATATTAACAGTAAAAAAACTAGCAATAAGTAAATATGCTTTAGAGTTATCGGGTTTTATTGTTTTTTTGTGCTTTTCTTTGATCCTTGGAATCACTATGACAAATGAAAAAAGATCACTTTGATAAATGCATGAAGAGTTAAATATTAACTAAAAAGTTGCAACCGGCAAATACCAATTTTGTTTGAAAAAAAAACCCAACTTTTTTATAAAAGAAGATTAAACATAAAACATTCAACACCCATTGGATTCCTTGATCACTAGTCCATTATATCAAATATAAAACATACACTGGAGTGGTCAAAGGATAAACACGAGTCTCTTTATAAAACAATTACCAACAAACTGATTACAGTCTTATTTTTATTAAAAAAGGAATAAAGATTCAACACAATTTGATTCTTTAATCATTACATCAAATATATAGAGAGAAACCCCATATGTTAAATGCTTTGAGCCTTTGACAGAACATTTGAACTGAGTTTTGAACAAATTCTAATTTACAAAAACGTGAGCCTTAGATAATAATTGATCCATTTCTATCCTACCAAAAACGTGAACCTTAGATAATATATTAACCCAAAATTGAGACGTATAACAAAACATAACAAAATTGAATTCACCTTATTTGATTGAAAGCGAAAAGTGAGACTTTTGAGGATGCTAATGCTCCAACAATTTAAAAACAAAAACCAATGAAATAAACGGACACCTTTTTCAATTTCTACATAGTTATGGACGATTTAATTTCCAATTTGTTTGCTTATATCCTCTTTTGGTGTCACTTTTAATTCCTTTTGATTTTAGATTTGATAATTTTCATTTTCATGTCTTGTTGACAACGCTCCTAGTCCTATCTCTAAAGTGAATTTATACCGACAATTAGGATTCAACCGGATGATTAGAGACGTTTAAAAAAGCAAGTCATATATAAGATAAAAATAAGGTCAAACCAAAAACGTCATATAAAATGTAAACGTGATATAAAATGTCTACTTTTTTGTGGTTAACTTTCTTTTTCTTACTTTGAATATATAACGGAATTTTTCTTCTACTTTGTATATTATTTAATGGAGAAAAAACACAAAAAGAAAAAGGCGGCTTTAAAAAGTTATTTGGGATGTAACCCCAGTGACGGAGTGAGATTCTTCGGTAGAAAGACTTGACCGCAGACACTTTCAATTTCCTCTCAAATTCCACCCATTTATCATATAAAACTTAAAATCAAAGCAACAGAAACACAAGGTGATTGAAGAACAGAGAACAGAGAACCATTCGAATGGCGGATTACAAAAATGTTTCAAAATTGAACTCTATTGATCTCTCCTCCCCTCATATCCCTACCTCTGTATCCTTACTCAAACAGGTCTCTCTCTCTCTCTCTCTCTCTCTCTCTGGGTCTCTTTGTTTATGCAGGGGGAATGAAGGAATTTGTGTTTGTTTTTGCGTGTTTATGTGTATGTGTACACACATGTATGTCAAGTGGTATAGTTTAATTTTGGATGTTTAAGGGTCTGCGGGTTTGTTATGGATAATTGGAATACTTGGTAATTTTATTGATTTGTTCTGCAATTAGATTTGAATTCTAGCGATATAACGAAACCAATCTTATGATGTTTTGAGTTTGGAGACGATCTGATTAACATTGATGCTCTAAATGCTTTCAAACGAAAATTGGAGTCATTCAATGCAAGAATGGGAATGAACTAATGAAACATGCAAATCCCGCCTTAGTTTTATTCCAGGAGATTTGTCCGGAATTGGAATTCATTTCCATTCCAATTCAGTTGGAATCTTCTGAATTTATAACGACTACTAGTTGTTTAATCTGTTCTGTATTTCATAGGCATGCATGGATTCCGGTTTCTTCTATGTAACAAATCATGGAATCAGTGAGGAATTCATGGATCACGTTTTCACAGAAAGCAAAAAGTTCTTCGATCTTCCATTAGAGGACAAAATGAAGCTTCTTAGAAATGAGAAACACCGAGGCTACACTCCTGTTCTTGATGAACTTCTTGATCCCGATAATCAACTCCATGGTTTGTTCAAACTCATGTAAAGTTTCCATTAATCCACCTGTTCTTTCTAACTTTCACCACACATCTTTTACAACTCATTTGCACAAAAATAAATATTTTAGGTGATTACAAGGAAGGATTTTATATTGGTATTGAACTTCCTGAAGATGACCCTGAAGCCCAAAGAACATTTTACGGCCCAAATTTATGGCCCGACTCAGGTAATTCTAATTCCAATATGAATTGGGCTCCTTGTGGGCCACTTTGGGCCTTCATGAATTTTTTTCATATTGTTTGAGTGGTTTTGATAGATATCTTGCCTGGATGGAGGGAAACTATGGAAAAATATCATCAACAGGCTTTGTAAGTTTTCTTGAGCCTATAAGTTATAATCTACCAAATTTTCTGACCATTAAGTTGTATAAGTTATGACCACATATAAAGTACCAACTTTTTGTATTTTTTTAGGGAAGTAGTTAAAAAAATTGCAAGGCTCATTGCCCTTTCACTTGATCTAGATGCCAACTTTTTTGAACAACAAGAAATGCTTGGCAAACCAATTGCGGTCCTACGATTGCTGCATTATGGAGGTGAAATTTTAAACTCAAGAATACTGATTCTATTTTGAATTTTCATTTTTTTGTTTAAAATATATGATGTTCAAGTAAGATAATAAAAGCATTGGTTTAAGTTTTAGGCCAAGTATCTGACCCTTTAAAGGGAATTTATGGAGCCGGTGCACATTCTGATTATGGATTGATTACTCTCTTGGCAACAGATAGTGTTTCTGGACTCCAAGTATGCAAATTTTATATTATTGACATGTACATGTTTTTACTTTTTGTAAAATTTAATTAATTTCTTTTTTATTATTTCTAAAGATATGCAAGGATAAAGACGCGGAGCCTCGGGTTTGGGAATCTGTTGAACCAATAAAAGGGTAAGTTGGTTGACACTTTACATCATGGGACCTGACCTGACCTGACCTGACCTGACCTGACCTGACCTGGTGACATGACATGGTGACATGACATGGTGACATGACCTGATATGATATGATATGATATGATATGACATGACATGACATGACATGACATGATATTACATGACATGACATGACATGATAGGTTAGGACAGTCTTGTGCTGTGTTTGTCATGCATTAAACCGGGACTAACATTGGGAATAATGTCAATGTGACAAAAACTGCAATTTTTTTTTCAAGACAAAAAGGTGGGAGAGGGATTTGCTTTTGATCTCTCATCTGTGCAAAAGACGTGAATGCCCTTCTCATTCTCATCATAAAAAATAGCCATAGATGGTAAATTATTTGTCCTTTTTGCATTTGCAAATCACTTAATTGCTTTGTATGCATGTTTTTAGAGCCTTTGTGGTAAATCTTGGTGATATGCTGGAGAGATGGAGCAACTGTAAGTTCAGGTATAAGTATCATCTTTAATTTTGCATATTTTGACTTTTGAGATCAAATGTAAATATTTTTATAACTTTCAAAAGGGTTTTTAACACCAAGATCTTGAAACAGATGCTATCTCCATAGTAATAATGTCAAAATTGAAGTGAAATCCAGATTTGACTTTTTGAGATGATAGGTTTGACTTCAAAAGTTCGGCTGAAACTGACTGAATTTTGACCAAATAATGTAAAATATTTGATTTCAAAGACAACTTCAGTCAAGAATCTGGATTTGTAGACTAGCTATATAGTCTTACTCTTAATTATTTTTTTTAGTGATTGACCTTTTGAACCATTTTACTTTGACTTTTCTATGTAAATTAGCCATTTAGCCCTAATACTTTTGAAAGTGCCCAAAAATTCACTGTAGAGTGCAAGAATGAGTAGCTTTTGACTAATAAATTACCAAATACCAAGTATCATGTCTCTTTTGCATTTATTTATAATTATATTTTCAACTGTTAAATACAAAAAATAGCGTTGTACTTTCATTGATTTGTTTTTACTTTTTATAGCATTCTACTTTCATTGATTTGTTTTTATAGCATTCTACTTTCATTTCTTCCTATTTCAATATTGTATTTTGAAAAATCTACCCCATTTTAAAATTGTCATCCAAATACAAGCAATTTTTACTGCTGTAATTGGTAATTTTTCCTGATAAGAAAAAAATTAGAAAGTACAATGCTGTAATAGAAAGAAATGAAGTAAGATGGTATAATACACTAGTAAACAAAAGTACGTTGCTGTTTCTTGCAAATCTTTACTCATGCGGTATTTTCTCAAGAACAATAGCCAGCCTTCATTTCTCTAACTTACGTTAAATGAAATATTTTTTTCAGGTCAACGTTGCATCGGGTGTTAGGAAATGGTCAAGAACGATATTCTGTACGGCCTTTTTTCTTATTTTTTTATTTTTGATAAATAAATTCTTTGAATGATTCTCAAACCATGTTTTCTATATACAAATTTCAAGGACAATATATCAACCTTTTAAACCTTTGTACACTGAGTTTGCTTTATAAACCAACATTCGTTCTTGCGAAGATGACAAAAACACCGTATTTCACATTTCTTTTGTGTAATTGCTTGTTTTTGCAAAGTGTAGTGTTATTTTGAGGTTTTTATAATGTGATGATATGTATCGAACAAAAAATGAAGCAAAATTAATAACTCATACAAGATTCTTTTTATTTATTTTTTTATCCTTTTTTTTCTGTATGAGCAGATTCCCTACTTTGTGGAGCCAAGTCATGATTGTGTGGTTGAATGCTTACCTACCTGCCATTCTAAAGAAAACCCTCCCAAGTAAGTATTGATGAGCTAAAAATTTGGGAAAAATACAAAAAAAATTTACTTTCACCATTTTATAGATTTAGCCACTTAATAACTTTTTTATGATTATCATAATAAAAGTTCAGTGGACAAATCAATAAAGAATAATATTTCACCAGCTAAATCAATAAAATGGTGAAAGTATGTTGTGCTTTTGCCTTGATATCAAAACCAAACGGGTCAAAATAGTTGTCGTTACGCTTGTGAAATATTGTATTCGGGTTTTTCATTACAAATTTATTTGTTTTGTAATATTTAAGGTAACAATTTGATTGTGTTAGGTTTCCTCCAATAAAATGTGAGACATACCTTCTTCAACGATATCAGGACACTCATGCTGATCTTAACACATACAACAAACCCTCAATTTGACAGCTGGCAAGAATGCACATAAAAACCAAGTTGTTGTGTCATTAGAAGGGTGATAGTAATAAGTTCTAAAACAAACAAGCTCGATGGTTATACACTTATAGGATTAGCAATACGTTTATGTTAACTTTCAAGCTGATGTTACTCGATATATATATATATTTAGTGATGATTTGGTTTCTGTTGTTCTTTTAGTAGCACAATTTTCTCCAGCATATTATATAATAAGATACGGAAATTTTGTGGTGGCAATAACGAGGGTTTTGGTGAAAGCCTCATATGGGCCGGCTCAATAACGTGCTTGATATGTGGAAAATGTGTTAGGGTTAGTGATGCATTCGATATCAATATATAGATACAATAATTATACAAGGAACCATACACTATACAATATGTAATTAAAGGAATAAAACTATACAAAAAATATTCTTAAAGTGACGACTTTTGAAACATAAGGATATGGTTAATCATTAAAGTATGCCACATAAACATGTGCACTCCACTTCAACCAGGAAACCATGTGGTGCATAATTTCTTTAATTTATATCGCAACCGGTCGTTTGGAACCAATTTGCAAACCAGATTTCGATATGTCTTGGATGATTCTCGAGTCACGAAAACATACTTTAGACATTTTTATTCTCAAATATTCATTGGAATATAATTTGAATTTTAAAAGTCAGCTTTTCTAACCAAATTTCGACATGTGTTGGACGATTCTCAAGTCTCAAGTACATACGTTAGACATTTTTATTCTCAATTATTTATTGGGAATATAATTTGAATTTTGAAAGTCATCTTTTTTAGCATTACAATTTCAGAGAAATTCATTTATGGAAGAAAAATTAAGAATTATGGTTCTTTTAATTAATTATTTATTATTTGATACAAAATAGTATACTTTTGTGCAATTTAGATATATTTCTCATCCAATGCAATCCAGTTTGAGACAAGTGAGTGAGGAAAAAGATAACAACAAAGCAGCTGGAGATCCATGTTAGTCTAGTGCATTAAGATCAATTGATTCTCCGATGCATTCTTAGGATGAAGTTTACGTAATCAGATTAGTAGAATTTAGGGTGTTCGCATAGGAGAATAAATAACCGTCACAACCATGTAATCAAATCGCACATCTCTCACATTACGCCCCTTATCTCTTATTATATTAATCTCCTAAGTTAATATGAGGCATAACTAGGGGATCTAATTAGTCATTTAGGCATACCTTATGATATAAATAATGAGTATACCTTATGAACATATTTCATTTCTGAATGGTCCAAGGACATACATGATTCGATTATTTTCCAACTGATCGATATTATAATGCAAAACTTATACGTCTAAGGCGGCAACAACGTTAACTTGCTGATAAATTATCCATATATCTATCCTTTTATCTTAACGCATTCTCTTTTGAACAATCTAATAATCAAGTAGTGACTATAGTGTATTATAACATTTGGCTTTAAAAATCCATGACAAGCAAAACAAAAGATGCTTTACTTGAAAACGTCATCAACGCTCATAAAACAGATTAGGTTTGAAACGATACATAATCATCCACACAACTCTAATTAATAGAAAGCATCAACAATCACATCTTGGGATGGAATTTTATAGTAAAAAAAAGTGATTAGAACTTTGGATTTTGATAGTACAGCTGCTTATGCTTTTTTGGCTTGAAGAGATACTTAGAACCATATGTTGAGTTATAAACATCTCCTAGAAGATCATATTGAAGCCTAACAAATAAAATGATAGGTATGAAAGTCAAGATGCTGATAATAATTGGTACCCAAATCATCCTTTCCTGGTAAAGAAGGAAGAAGCTAACACTAAAACAGACCAACATTGCTGTGATTGAGTAGAAGAATCAGTTTTTTGGGTAACAATTCCAAAAAATCAGCTGCAGCATAGGGTGACAAGAAAATAGATAAGAATATGAAGATCGAAGTGGAAGAGAATATCAAAGAGATGGCATCTGATATGGCGAAGACTGTGAAATATCCATTATGAACGAACATAGGAATACCATTGTTCTGATTGTAGCCCCCTGGAACTGTAATGGCTGCTGCAAATGCAATGGAAGCTATGAGTGCAGCAGCCACCATGCACTGGTTAGCCGTGTCTTTTATTAACTTCTCATTTACAGAGATCATATCTTTGTGCTCCTCCTTGAACAATTCACCTGGTGATTGACCATGGTTGTTCTTCCATTCTCGGTAAGAATAAGGGGTCGCACTTCGTATTTCCTACACAAAAGTAGCTAGGTTAGATCATTTCACTGGGTTTGGATTTCGTAATTTTGAATTGGTATCAATTTAAATTGTTGTGTATAGGAATTTGAAACAATAAAATGTTGGCAATAATGAAACATGGAACATAAGACATTGCAACACTGAGCATGTCACAGGAAGGCAATTAAGTATCAAAACAACCAGTCAACATAAGTAATGTCATAGATAGTTTGGTTACTTAAGCCTTTGAAGCTGTCTATTCTAAAATAATTTTAGTTATTTTTAACATCCACACTCTACCTTCTTTTACAAGCCATGTACACATAGCAATAGAAGCAGGAAATAAATAAATACTGGAACCACATTTGTACCTTTCATGTTAAAACCTAAACAACCAACCAAACCAGCAGCATAATAACAAAACTGGCTGAGAGCAGTGAACCGAGATAGCACCTATAAACCGTAAATAATAACATATTGAACCAGGATGTGCATAGCAGTGTCCCTATTCCTAACCACTATCATGGAACTGGCATCCCAAAATCTGAAATTTCGAATAGCAGAGTTAACACATTATACTTTTAAGTTCCCACATATGTAGGACAAAAAGACTTGTCTACCATCATTAGTTTAGTACCTCTGCCTCCGAGGTATAACTATCTATAGAACTATCGTTATAACTAGTTTCTACTTGTATTACACCACAAATGATCGAGAAAGGAAGAAAGCGGCACAGAACGAGTGATCATGTATACAAAAATCTATCTCGAAGAATATTGGACAAAAACAAGTACCTTAAACCAAAGCAACTCATGATGCATTTGTTGAATTCCTGACACGGCATGAAGACGATTTATCTTTGCATTCTTCCCAACTAAATGCAACAAAATATTTCCTTCCTCGTCCTTCATGGTTGTTATCGTGTCCTTCATCGAGCCAATCTCATGCAGAAGATTGTAAATATCAGCACGGCGGTGTGAGACAGCAACATGAAATATAGTTTGGTTATTGTCATTTGTCACCCATAATAAATCTGGATATTCCCGAATGAGTTCAACTAGGAATTCTGTATTTCCAATTTCGGCAGCAATAAATAGTACTTGCGAAGAGTACTGCGTTGCCTTTTGCTTTCCATCCTCCTGAATAAACACGTCTGCTGGCCCTCTCAAAATGTCATCAATTGTAGCCTTGGGCAATTTCAAAATATTTTTCCAAATGATTCTAAGCAATCTCACGGCATCATTTGGCTCTGCAGGCCCAGCCACAGAAATAAAACAAATGAGATAGTGGACGACAAAGACTTTTGAGTACAGACGGATGGATGAAGTTCTCCAAAAGTTGGTACATAAACAATATTAGAGGAGATATATTCACCTTTAACTATGGCTCTCACTATGAAAGATCGTGGGGTGATAAATGCATATAGATTTCGAGCCAAAACTCTGAGTACACTCCCATTTACAGCGAGTTCTGGCCGGTCAGCCACTAATTTCAAGGCAAAATCTACAAAATATTTTACATTCAGTTAATTAGATAGGGTTCTATGAATCCAATAATTATTTACAGAATCACGTACGATTTTCATGGAAACCCTGGAAGAAAAAGAGAACCATGAAATACTAGAAGAATGAGTATGAAATTTTTTTGAGTAGAATATCTATGGAGTTCTATCACAGGCCCCAGAAACCTAAACGCCCAAATAACACTTGCACTCCCTTATGGCTGGCCCTGCTATAATCCAACTCTAGTAAGGCGAGATCTTATGATCTCAAGACTAAAAGACGACACAGCTCTATGCATACATGCAGATCCAACAGGAGGCACTGAAATGGCAAAACGCCTCGGTCCTAGCTAGCCGTGCGTATGATCATTTTCAAATATATGTAATGATAGCCCATATTCAACTTCTTGTTCTTGTAGGCTTTAAGGATCTTCTTCATTTTTGAACAAGCAATAGTTTTAAGGAAACATGCAAGAAGCTGGCCAACTTGAAAATATCACTTAGGCTCTGTTTGGCATGCTAGCTGAAAAGCTAGCTTTTAGCTTATAAGCTAGCTTTTCAATAAGCTAGCTTCAAGTAGCTTGTTGAAAAGCTAGCTTATAAGCTACTTTCTAAGATACAATAAGCTACTTTAGTGGTTTTGCCAAACGCCAAAATACAACAAGCTCAAAAAATAAGGTAGCTTTTAAGCTAGCTTATGTGCGCCAAACACAACCTTAGACTAGCTACTTCCATGAGCAACACAAACCCACCCCAATTTTTTATTAAAAAATTAATTTCTTTTTATTCCACTAAACAACTCAACTAAACTCAATCTTTTGCATTCATTAGTTATCCACCCAAACAAACATTTTTTAATAAATATAATTGTGATTATTTTTATTCTATTAAAAAATTAGAATTATTAAAAATAATCTTGACGGTTTTCATAGTTTTTAACGTTCACATAATCTATAAAGTCTTCAAGATTCAAAATGAAATTTGGATACGAGTATCCATGGTAAATAAAAAGAGATTACAAATGAAGAGTTGAGAATTTAATTGAAATATGTCAATATTATCCTTTTTTTTTTTTTTTTTTTTTTATGGAACCGGACAATAATTTATATGGAATGTACTCGGGCGTGGAAAACCAGGTCGGCATTTAGCCGGCGGCCCGGAAGCACGCACCTTTCCCCTCATTCACCTAGTTGTTGGCTTTGCCTAGGGAAAATCCCTCACATGTGCTCTAGTCAGGAGTTGAACCCCGACCTTCGCCCTACATGGGTATATAACCCGGGTGCCTCAAACCAGCTAGACTGGAAGTCATTGGCCAATATTATCCTTTATTCGTAAAGAAAACAAATTATGAATTTTGGTTAGTTACCCAAATGGTTTGAAGGAGATTCTAGTAACTATTGAAATGAAAAGAAAGGTAGTGAATTAAAATTAAGCCGAATTCTACAAGTCTTCATACCAACAAAGAGGGTAGTATCGTTAGAAATCTGGTGGAGACTTATTAAATTATTTTCTGTAGACAGTTGTATATGTCAACTTAAGAAGTCAACAAAAATTAATAGTAGTCATACGGCCATGACTTTCTCCACCAGATCTGGTTGTATATATACGGAAATGACCTCCATTCTCTCATTAAAAGATCAAGTGAAAATTTTAGTTTGGCTACATCTCTTCAATCCCCCGTTTTCATCTTTTCCACACTGGAAAACCAATATTTGTTCACTGATTTGAGCTTCTAAAACAACATACCTTTGATTCATTTTATTCCAACAATATAACTGTCCCAGACTCCCAGGAGCGGTTAATCAACTACCAAACTTCCAAATTATTGTAGACAAATACGTAGTAACTTTCCATGTTTTTATGTATCTTTTCTGTAACAATAGCTGCTCAAGATATATAACATAAATTTTATGCTGTAAGTTTCCTATTGGGTCTATTTTTGTGTTGAATTTACTGCAATGCCTAATTTATTTATTGTTAATTTAATTTTCTTGCATTTAATAATAATAAAGTTCCATGAAAGGTGTACCAACTACTTACCGTACATATCAGCTTCTACGCATTTTTGGAAAACCGAACCACGATTTTCATCCGTCCAAAGATCACCAGTCATCTGGTTAGACTTATCGTAGAGGTAATGAACCATGTCTTCATGTCCAACTAATGATGCCATATACAGTGGCATCATTCCTTGACTTCCAGGGATTTGGGGTAGGGCCGGGTTCTTTTCCACCATCATCTTGGCAATGTTGAAATTTCCACTTGCTGCTGCTATACAAAGTGCGGTATTGTAATTTTTGTTTTGTAGTTCTAACTGTTCCTTTGACATCTTATCAACTAGACTTTCGGCAAACTTTTCTGCTGACTTGGTACTTTTTGCGCATGCTGCAATGTGAAGTGCTGTATCATAATTTTCAGTGATACCAAACTGTAGCAGATCTAGATCTTGGTGTTTGTCAAGGATGACTTGAACAGCTCCCCAATCACCTCTGATTGATGCGTTAAAGAGAGGGACACAAATTTTGTGGTAGTCGTCTCTATTTCCTTTCAATTAACAACAAAATTAAGCGAGGTTAGGCACAGTGACAATGAGCTGTCTTTTTTTAACACGATGACACTGAACTGTAGCATTTTATTTTTCAGATGTGCATCGCTCTTAATTATATATAGAGAAATTGTATTTATTCCTACATTTTATTTCTATTCATGTTCCTACCCGTGTTAAATTATGACATGTGTCTTAAAATATTATTAATTTAATTAAATTACACTTGTCATAATTTCATATGGGTAGGAACAAAAAGTAGGAATAAATACAATTTCTCTTATATATATTAATAAGATCTCAATCAGAAATTAGATATTCAATAGGATGTATAGGAAATATTGGCCGGTTTATATATTGTATAGGAAATACTATATAAACTTTTCAAGCAATTTTCTATGGTATCATAAAGGATGTTTTTTCTCCAAAAATAATTTGTGATGGTAGCTAATCAGATAAAAAAAGGATGGTAAAAAGCTGCTAGAAACATGGCTACGGGCTATGAAATAGTAAACGACAAGAGTGTCATGTTCATTAAAATAGTTTTATGATGTAAGAATTTACCAATTAGATCTCCACATGGTAGCTTCGGAGGTGGACCACCGCTTGAAGCGGTCAGAATCTCCTGACGCTGCCGGCCGATGGGATTTATCTCCGCCACTGAACCTACGGGTGTGCTTGCGGGGTTCATTTTCTGCACCTGCGCGCATAATCAAACAATTGGAAATTAAATTCGAAATAGGAGACTATGGATGGTAATAGTATTCAGTGCGAAGGAAATTACCTGAAATCAAAAGACTAGTATATTGCACTTAAATTCTCCTTATGTATATAGTACCTTGGATAAAGATATCAAGACAGAGAAATTAATGAATCTATATAACCAGAGTTTGATGGGTTAGGTGAAGGTCGACGCTTATTGAAAATTATATATAATTGACTTATAGCGATTCCTGAGCTGTCAAGGAAGGGCTGAATACATAATAATGTTTTTTTTTTTTTTTAAACAGCAAAGATTCTTATTAAAAGACCAGCAGGACATAATAATGTTTTTCTCTGTCTTACCGAATGAACCTAGGGGTGGCAATTCTCGACACATATAATAAACGGGTTGGATAAAAACTCTGGATAAAAACGGGTTGGATAAAACTGAGTTTTATCCAAGCAAACATGATTATTCATCCAGTCATTTTATCTATACACGACTTAGTCCGGTAAGTTATATATTTGTGTTTCTTTTGTACTTGGAAAGAATCCCATCAAGTCCTAATTTTTTACAAATTTGTCCTCATTTTCTCCTTCCAATTTCCTAAATACTTTTTAAACATCACAAAACTTAATGGAAAGAGGAAAAAACATGGTCTTTATGTTCTCTAAAGGGTTACTTAATATATATTAGTAACGATTTCTATTTTCATCCCTATTGATTAATGATATCAATGCTCATTGTTATGTCACAATTCGAATAATTGACTTTCTTACAAATGTGGAGACACATAAAAGAAGTTTCCAAAAATAAAGTTGGGAATGCTTTTGACAACAGAGTAGACGCCAAAATGATCTAAGAGAAATTAAGCGTCTTCATCACATGGATCATGAAAATGTGAGTTCACTAACTTGTTAAATTGACTTCCAGAATGGACCATAAAAGCACTTAAACCCTTACCTTTGTTGCCTTTAATTATACATAATTATACATGGTAACTTAATTTAACCCTATATTTCATTGTGACCCAGTGACTTTTTGTGATTTCGATCGATTGTTTGGTTGATGTGGAGCATATATACGACCTGACAAAGGTCTACATACAGAAATGAGAGAAGAACGAACGGGGCCAAAAGTGACCCAACTTAAAACGGACACAACTTTTGATGTTAGGAGTTTGGGGGTATGCGATATGGCATTGGAAAGTTATTGGCAGACCGGTTCTCCTGACAAAGAGTCATAAGTGGTCTGCCCCTCAGTTGATTCCGAAATTTCGCTGTTTAGACCTTCAATTTGAAGTATTGTGCAATTTCCTATTTTAGATTTATTTAGTATTAATGACAGAATGTCTGTTTTTTTTAATTTCCTGAAAATATTGTCGATTTCAGTTTTCCAAAATTTGGCACACCGACCAAATTTAGCAGCTCATATATAAATGATTTGTAACCTTTGAATGGAAATTAATATGGTGTAACATCCCAAATTCCAGAGTAAAAATTTCGTTTATAAAACGGTTCAAATACATAAAAACGGGTTGGAAAATAATCATTTACTTCGAACTTGACAATTCAAAAACATTTAAAACTATGTTAATCAAAATAGTTACAACATTATTCATCGGAAGAGTCGAATACCAAAATTTCGGATGCGATATAATCGCGTCGTGCTCCAAGCTCAAGCTAGCAAATACCTGAAAAACGGTTAGGGTAAAAGCGTAAGCACAAAGCTTAGTGAGTTCCCAAAAATACCACATGATCCAACACATAAAGCACAATCAACATCCTCGGGTGTCCAGGTACAACCAGTCAAGCATCTTCATTTATCATGCAGCGACCCTCGGGCTTATCAACTCATTATTTGTCTATCAGGCTCACCCTGATCCGTCGGCAATCATCCATTCATCGATTCTCGAGCTCACCCCGATCCGTTGCAATCATTCAAATCTCAGGCTCACCCCGATCCGTTGGCAATCATTCATCGATAACAGTAATATGAAGTGCAACAATCATGCCATAAATCATTCGGTAAGGTGAGGAGACTCACCCGATCCACCAAACTAGACAGCACTCCACTCGCGTGTCCTCGTATTTTGACAACACGATCCTCCTAATAAGAATAAACTCACTAAGTAAATCCTAAACCCAGACAGGATAAACCTCCAAGACCGGTATCCCGAATCTCTCATGTTTGACCAAAAGTCAAACTGGTCAAAGTCAATGGTCAAAGGTCAACACAAAATCAACCTTCACTTAGTGCCGCTATCACCTAAGGACAGCGTCACTAAGTTCAAAAGTCGCGAAAACCTAACTTCACAGAGATAGCAGCACTATCTCCATAGATAGCAGCGTTATCTACGCTGTTCAGCCCAACTCTTCTTAAAACTCTTAATCTGTTAAGCCAATGTCTTAAACCTTCTAGGACCCTTCCAAACTGTCACTAGAATGACTATGCAAGAAAATGGTCAAGCCACAAGGGACCAAAAACCCATCTGAAATCTCCATAACTACAATAACAACTTAAGAAACACAAAAAGGAGGAAACTTTAAACTCCCAAAGGTCTAGAAATGCAAATTTTGATGACTCGGCCTTGAAGAACAACTTCTAACACCACCATGCACCTTCTCTTCTTCAAGAATTCTTCAAAAACGGGCAAGAACACCAAAAATCACCCCAAGAAGGCTAGAAAGGAGCTTGGAACGTTTTTTGGGAGCTGAAGGGTGACAAATGACGGTCACCTAGGGTTTTGTGCTCTTAAATATGATCCAAATCTCGAAATTTAGGGTTTTGGCCCAAACAACGAGGATTGTGTCGCTATCCCGAGATCGTGCCATCCTATGACCAAATCCTCCATAGTGTCGCTAACATTATCCATTAGTGCTGTTATTGGTGCCTCATAGTGTCACTATGACAATATCATAGCGTCGCTAACCCTCCTTTGAGGCTTTTCTCCAAACTTGATTCTTTTAATCATTACGCTAGGTCATTTCGGGAACAGGTCTTACATGTGGTTTTTACATTTATACTCTAATTTTAAAATGAAAAATTTGGCCTTAAAATTAAGACGTTACATTTATTTTCAAACAAAGGTTGCTATAAATTCTTCTGATAGAGATAATCTTCAATATGCATCTTCCAAAAGCCAACATCATGACCTTCAAATTTATCGATCTTAACTTCTTTGTCTTCACTTCTAGCTATGATACCAATTGTTAGAGTTAAGGGTTTGATAAACAACACAAACAAGACAATTAAATATGCAAAGATAAATCAAGAACACAAGAATTTATCAGAGTAATCAAGTTACGTTCACAGGAAAACTAGAGAAAGATTTTGTTGATAATGATATAGGACACACTAAATTGTATTTTTGCCTTTACACACATGCTACAATGCATTACATAGGGTTACATAGTAACATGGGGATCTATTGTTGGGATACAACAAAACGAGTTAAGCACTTCAAACAAATCAATATTTGGTTTCGATGACACGAGCAGAATAAAATTCCCGAATAAATGGTAAACAAAAATGTAAAATCGGAACACAATATTTAACGTGGTTCGGTCACGGGATCACGGCCTACGTCCACGGGCGAACGAGAGAGAGAGGGTTTTATTAACACCAAGAAAACACTACAATCATACAAGGCTAAACTGCACTTGTAGTCTGACCACTCACAAGAAAATATCACTCGCACTTTTGGCTGCCAAACTGGATTCTGCACAAAAGACTATCTCTAATATATCTATCTATGTATTGTGTTTGTGTTGTGTATTATGTTGTGATTTGTAACTCACCAATGCCTCATTTATATAGGCATGTGAGTGTGTGTGAACAAATCAATGTGAAACAAAGAAGCTTTGCCTTCAACAAAAATAGGCTGCCTACCCTTGAGAAAAATTCTTCACCAAACCAAAAACTTCAACTTTCACCTAACAATCTCCCACTTGAAGATTTTGAACACCGTAGTCTTTCTCTACCGTCTAACTCTTGCAACAATTCTTCAATCTCTCTCGTTCCTGCCATGCCTCTTTTTCAAACTTTTAGAAGGCCAGTTGAAGTCATACAAAAATTCAACTTGTCTGTGGTAACCACCTTGGTGAACATATTGTAACACCACGATACTTTTGTTAAGTATTAATATGTTAATCATAGCGTATTTATGATTTAATATGGTGTTCTAAGTATTAGAAAGTTAATACTAGAAAAGGGTAAATTGGTCATTTTACCATAAAAGGGTAATTTGGTCATTTGACCATGTGAAGGACCAATTATGTAAAAATATTGTTTGCTTGTGGCAAAAACATAAGAAAAGAAAGTTTTATTGTGATAAAATTTGATTATAGTGCCAAAAGTTCAAGAAAATGAACTTAGGGACTAAATTTGTAAAATCGGGAAGTATAAATAGTGGAATAGTTCTCCCATATGTGGAGAAGATTGGAGAATCATCGGGAGGAGGTTCTCTTTGGTGATTTCTGCAGATTTTTGGGGTTCCATTGAAGATTGAAGTAAGAAATCCGATCATAGACTTGGAATTGAAGATTTCTAAGCATATAAGGTTAGTAAATTAAATTCTAACCTAAGTTTTGTGTGTGTTCTTCTTGGGATAATCTGGAAACTGAAATTCAGTTATGATCCAAGAGGTTTGAAAGATTTCTAAGCCTCAAACATGCTTATGTTGTAAGAATTCATAACAAATATAAAGTATGTTGCTATTGTTGAAGAATTTGGAAAAAATTAGAACTTTGATCAAGAACCCTATTTCTTGTATTTGATTGATTGAGTTTGTTTCTTTGGATTAACACCTTGTATTATTAGAGGGTTTTAGTCTGGAAATAAACCCCATATGATTAAGAACTGGATTAAGGACTTAATATGCAAAAAACTGCATGCTAAAGTGCCAAATCGCTACTGATCTGGAATCTGCCCAGGCGCCAGGCGCGGTGCGCCCAGATCCAGCGCGGTGCGCCCACCTGACAGGGGGTTTTGGAATTTGGAACTTGATGCTAGACATGTCCAAATGACTTCAAACTTTAACCACAAGTCCATGATGGTTTGAAAAGTCTTGGAAAAATATTAAATTGAGAATACGATTCTCCGGGGGCACTGTAGAACAATACGTATGCCTCGGTAAAGCGTATAATTCATGAAAAGATGGTAAATGGAAAGTTTATCATCTAGGCATTGTTTGTAATGTTATAATATTGAACTCTTATGCATTAGAGTCAATTAAAATGATTGTTAACCTATTATCATTTGGTATATAAATGAATATATAGGTATGGGACAAATGGTTGTGGTGCACGCAAAGGCAAGAAACAACCGGGATTTAAATGCAGCTAATATCCAGGTGAGTAATCTCACTGATATCATATATGATATATGATGATTGAACTGTTACAGATCGAAACTGCTTTGGGGGACAAAATTGACAGTTGACAGATGCGCTGAAAAGACAATACCAGATAAGCCGTGAGTCTATGATAGACAAGAACGGAGCTGTGAGTCAATGATATGACAATACCAGATAAGTCGTGAGTCTGATAAACACAAGAACGGAGCTGTGAGTCAATGATATGACAATACCAGATAAGCCGTGAGTCTGATAAAGACAAGAACGGAGCTGTGAGTCAATAAATAAATAAACTATGCGACAATACCAGATAAGTCGTGAGTCTACAATAGACAAGAACGGAGCTGTGAGTTAACCTTTGAAAAGGCAATACCGGATAATTCGTGAGTCATTGAGATGGCAAGAACGGAGCCGTGAGTCTAGGCAAAAGCGGGGCAAACTTGTGAGCCATATATAATTATGATATTTGACTTTAAGTCCAAATGGTGCGGTCTTTTGACTATGATACCGGATTATTGAGCCCAGCTGGTGCGGCCTTTGGGCTATGACATGTATATTGAAAATGTTTTGGTGCAGCTTGTATATAGCTACGACACATGGTGCGGCTTATATAGCCATGATATATGATGCAGTCCATTGTGACTAAGAAACATGGGACAGAAATGGTTAGACATGATATATGTGCAAATAACTGACATGGCTTGATAATTACAGGTTATTGTGATTCAGCCTGTAAGGCTACATATTAGGATGTGAAATCCTAGGAGATATGTGGTCAGCCAGTAAGGCTAGGAGTTTGGATTCGATATCCAGACAGATATATGATTATATTTTTATACATGTTATTTGCAGATACGATTACTCACTGAGCTTTGTAGCTCATACCGTTTGTTAAATGTCCCTGCAGGTTAGCATAACCATGATAAGGGTAAGGATAAAGTCCATGACTCAAGAAGTGGACTTGTAGATGCTGTCAGTAGCAGCCCGGCTTATAAGGAGGTTACTATATTTGTATACTCCTTGATACACTTGTACCCGTTTTTATTAAAATATACCCCCTTTGTTATGGTTTTATGTATTGAAACCTTTGTTTTAAATGAAAAATTTTCAGGGGTGTTTTTGTTTTAAAAGCCGGGTGTTACACATATCTGCTGGATTCTTTGTTCCAAGGATTTTCTTCAGATTCAGAGTTCCATCATTGATTAACTCTCGAATGAAATGGTACCTCATCTGAATATGTTTCGTTCTATTGTGAAACACCGGATTCTTTGCCAGGTGAACTGCACTCTGGTTGTCACAATGCAGTACACAATCCTCCTGTTGCATTCCAAGTTTTGATTGGAAGTTCTTCAACCATATAAGCTCCTTGGCTGCTTCTGCAATAGCCATGTACTCTACTTCTGTGGTTGAAAGACCAACACTCTTCTGTAACCTAGACATCCAACTGATTGCGGTACCTCCGATTGTGAAAACGTATCACGTTGTGCTTTTACCTGAATCCGTACATCCACCCAAATATGCATCGACAAACCCTTCTAAGACTACCCCGTTTCTTCTGTAACATAGGGCAACCTCAACTGTTCCTTTCAAGTAGCGTAACAACCACTTTACTCCTTCCCAATGCTCTCTTCCTGGATTTGACATGAACCTACTCATAACTCCCACTCCTTGAGCAATATCTGGTCTGGTGCAGACCATTGCATACATCAAGCTACCTACCGCAGATGCGTAGGGGACTTTGGTCATCTGTTCTTTGTCTTCTTCCGTCTTTGGGGATTGCTTCTTTGAGAGTTTTAACTGACTTCCCAAAGGTGTACTTCTTGCTTTAGCATCTGCCATGTTGAACTTTTCTAAAACTTTCTTGATGTACTTTGTTTGCAAAAGTTTTAATGTACCGGTAACTCTGTTCCTGGCTATGCTCATGCCCAATATCTGCTTAGCAGCCCCTAAGTCCTTCATCTCGAACTCTCTGGACAACTGCTTCTTAAGCTTGTTGATCTCCTGTATGTCGGATCCAGCTATCAACATGTCATCAACATATAATAACAGGATGATGCAAGAGGAGTTAAATTTCTTCAAGTAGCAACAGTGATCCATCTCACATCTGTGATACCCACTCCTCTGCATGAAGCTATCAAACTTCAAGTACCACTGTCTTGGAGCTTGCTTCAATCCATACAGACTTTTCTTCAGTTTACACACCAGATTTTCCTTACCGACTGTAGGAAAACCTTCTGGTTGTACCATGTAGATGTCTTTTGTTGGATTAGGTGTCTAAGCCATGACTAATAATTAGTATTTACCTAATTAATAGTAGCGTAGTCCATTTGGGTTGCCCTCATAGCTGGAGGTTTGGTAGAAAGTCCAGGAGAGAGAAAGATTGATTTATTATATGATTAATAAATCAATAGAAATTAAATAAATAGTTTATTAATATATTAAAGTGATAATATATTAATTAGAAACTATATTAATTAATTAGAAATTAATCTGGAATTAATTGGAATTAATTTGGTGATTAATTTAATTAATTAAAGGTGTAGGGACTAGAATTGTAATTATTCAATAGTTGAGTAGTGACAATTATGGTAAGTGAGTAAACCAACGAAATTTATATATAGAAATATATAATTTCGATTTTGATAAATAGGAGATAAATAGGTTTGAATTATTAATATAAAGGCTTATCTTAATTTGAATTCAAAAAGGCTTATCTCTAAAGGTTTATCTGCTTATCATTTGAAACCTATAAATAGGGAGCCCCATAGCCTCCAAATTTCGTGATTCTCTCCTCCCCAACTCTCTCTGGACTTCGCCAACTTCATAGCCTGGGTGTGACTGCATTTGAGGCAAGATAATTTTGTTGCTTCGCTTCCAAGATTCGCTAAAAGGTTGGTTTTTCTGATTCTCTTCTTTTAGTTTATTTTTCTGGGCCTTTTAGGATTTTGTTATATGTTTAATTAGAAGAAAACATAGATCCTCCTAGGTTGCATGTGAACTTAAGATTTAGTTGATTGATTTGTAGAAAACCTTTTAGTGGTATCAGAGCTTTTTGATTGTTTTCTTGTTAAATTGTTATAACTGTTATCCTTAAAATTAGGGTTTAATGTTTTTAAACCCTAATATGGCCAAATCAAAATTAGGGTTAGGGTTTTGAAAACCCTATCCCCTCCCCTCCTAGTTGGCTAATTTCAAGATTAGGGTTTTAGAAGGTATTCTATTTTTGGTAACTTTAATTTGATTAATTAAATGGATAACCTTAAACCCAGTATTTGAAATCGAAAATTAGGGGGTTTAAGATAGGTTTAAATTAATTTGATTAATTTGGTAAAACCTATCTACATTTGAATTAATTTAATTAATTGGTAATTAAAAGATAATTCAAGGATTTAATTTAATTTAATTTAATTGTTTTAAATTGGCGAAAAATTAAAAGATAAATCCTAAAATATTTTAAAAGGTTTAAAATATCAAATTTAATTAATTTAATTGATTGGATAATTAAAAGATAATTAAATCGATTTTTAAAGGTTTAATTTAATTTTAAATTTAATAGTTTAAATTCCAATAAATTAAAAGATAAATCAAAAACATTTTAAAAGGTTTAAAATTAATCTTATATATATTATAATTAAAAGTTAATATTATATGTATAAGATTTAATGGTTAGTCAAATCAATAGTAGGCCTCATTCACGAAGCTGGTCTATAAAGTGGATATAAGGAGACTGCCTATAAAATGGCGGTCTAATGGGTGAACACTCTCACCCGTCGCTCGCCTGATCAGTGGAGGGTCGTTAGCCGAACGGGTTTGATAGGACCGCTTAATCTCATTAAAAGTATAATGATATTATTCAAAGTACTAGAACAATTTAATAAAACCCCAATCTAGTAAAATGTAAATTTATGCTAATCCATGAAATTGCACAATGCATTTTACGAAACATTGGTGGAGCGTGTGTGGTTTACCGGCAAGCCAATTGGGGTTCATAAAGAGTTGCAATGGGTTTCTCGGGTGTTATCATTATTGATGGAGCGTGTGTGGTTTACGGGCACATCAATTAGAGATGGTAACTGATCCCGAGAGTACCAAGCTAATTTGCATGGCTATTCACACCCGGTTTGTGATCCTCGGTATCCCAGTCACAAACAGTGGGACACATCCGAGATTAAACATGCTATTGAACAGTTCAATAAATCTCAAAAGAAACTAGGAGTTCCATTTTAATAAGATTATCTTTCCGCGGTGGAATTGGCTGAATTGTCATTCGCCTACCTTATAAAATTTACAATATTGATTACGGCATCCCTCTTCAAGATTGTAAATTGTTATTGTAGGATCCTAGCCTTATAATTATTATTGGGTTATTATAAGGATTATTATATACATATAATTAAAACTATCTTCTTTTATAGATGTCTTCTGCTGATCAATCCGCCCCCACTCTAACTCCAATGTTACCTCTATCTTGTCATTGTGCTCCAAAGTTACATTGGACGGTACCAACTATAGTGACTGGATCCGTAACATCAAGATGGCTCTAAGGTTTGAACATAAAGAGTATGTTCTGGAAACCGAGCTTGTTGAAATTGATCTCGATACTGCTACTCCCGAAGAAATCGCCCAATACACAAAACATTATGATGATGCAACCAAAGTAGCTTGCATCATGATAGCTACTATGAACCCAGAATTGCAGAGAATTTATGAAGACTACTGGCCCTACGAGATGCACAAAGAGCTTGCAGAAAAGTTCCGCAAGCAGGAGCGCATCGAGAGGCGCGAGGTGGTCAAAGCCTTCACCAATGGGAAGCCTAGAGATGGAGAGTCCATCTGCAGCTACGTGCAAAGGATGCAAGGATACGTGGAGAGGCTTAGGAAGCTTGAGATGCCAGTCCATGAGGATTTAGCCGTAGACATAGTGCTGAATTCCTTACCTAGTTCATATGACCAGTTCACACTGGCGTATCATTTGAACAACTATCAGGCCACTCTGGCCGAGTTGCATCACATGCTCCGTACTGCTGAAGACGGGATGAAGGGTAAAAGTGTACCCTCAGTTAGCCAACCCATCTTGGCAATTGGTAGTGGAAAGGGGAAGAAGAGAAAGGGCCCTCCCAATCAGAATTAGAGGGAAAATGTCCATGCTGGGTCATCCAGCAGTGGCTCGAGACCAAGGCTTCTGGCGTTCCTCACAATGCCAACCCCAAGGAAGCTGACTTCTTCTACTGCAAGGAAAAGGGCCATTGGAAGAGAAGTTGCTCGCGATACTTGCAAGATTTGAAAGATGGCAAAGTGAAGCCGTCTTCAGCAGGTATATTCACTATCTCTAAAAACTCACCATCTTCCAGTTCTTGGGTCCTTAATACAGGATGTGGTTTTCACATTTGTTCTGATTTGCAGTGCCTAAAGGAAAGCAAGGAGGTGGAGCACGGTATATTGAACCTGATCATGGGAAACAGGAGATCGTCGCCTGTCACCAAGATCGGAATCTATAGTTTAGTGCTTAGTAGTGGTGTTTGTTTAGAACTTTTAAATTGTTTAGAACTCCGGTGCGGCCTTCGGGCTATGTCTCCGATGCGGCCTTCGGGCTATGTCTCCGATGCGGCCTTCGGGCTATGACTCCGGTGCGGCCTTCGGGCTATGTCTCTGATGCGGCCTTCGGGCTATGACTCCGGTGCGGCCTTCGGGCTATGTCTCCGATGCGGCCTTCGGGCTATGACTCCGGTGCGGCCTTCGGGCTATGTCTCCGATGCGGCCTTCGGGCTATGATTTGGTGCGGCCTTCGGGCTATGATTTTGTTACAGGTACATGGTGCGGCCTTATGGCTATGATATCGGGTTATTTAACCCAGCTGGTGCGGCCTTCGGGCTATGAATTATATATTGATAATGTTTTGGTGCAGCTTATAAAGCTATGACACAGGGTGCGGCTTAAATAGCCAGGATATACGGTACGGTCCGATGTGACTAAGAAATATGGGACAGAAATGGTTATATATGATTATATGTGCAAATAACTGACGTGGCTGATAATTGCAGGTTATCATGTTTTAGTCTGTAAGGCTATAAATTAGGATGTGAAATCCTAAGAGATATTTGGTCAGCCAGTAAGGCTAGGAGTTTGGATTGATATCCAGACAGTTATACGAATGTATTTCTAATACTTGTTATTTGCAGATACGATTACTCACTGAGCTTTATAGCTCATGATTTTGTTACTGTCCCTGCAGGTTAGCATGATACTGATAGGGGACAAGATAGAGTCCGTGACTTGGAAGTGGGACTCATAGATGCTGTCAGTAGCAGCCCGGCTTTAAAGGAGTTATGGTATTTTATACTCTCCTTGATACACTTGTACCCGTTTTTATTAAAATATACCCCTTTGTTATGGTTTTAAGTTTTGAAACCTTGGTTTTAAATGAAAATTTTTTCAGGGGTGTTTTGTTTTAAAAGCCGGGTGTTACAAGTTGGTATCAGAGCCGAGGTTTAAGTGAACTAGGTGTCTATAGAGTAGATTCCTGGACTTAAACCCTGAGATAGTAGACATGATGCATAGTTAGGTGTATATAGTTGTTATTATACATATATAACCTAACTGTTGCTAACTTCTGACGTATAAGAAGTATGAACTGTGAATCTTCTTGGAAGACATTTAGGGCGCGAAACTCTAGGAAATGGATCAACCTTTTCTCAAGACTCCGTTGTATGAGGAACAAAAAGGGGACGAATAGCAGAAAATCCACATGATGAGCAATGTTAGCTGATGTGGTCAGATAAAGGAATCGGTTGCTCACCCTGATTGATATTCAAGGTGAAAGAATAGTAGTTGAGACTACAAGAAAAAGCAGAAAACGATTAGTGGACGCTTCGGGAGAAGTTACCACAGACTGGTCCAACCTTAAAGAGAAGGGACCAGAACGAAAAGATGATGTGATGTAAGAAGTGCAGGAAAAGCACTCAGAAAATTGTAGAGTTGAGACTCTACCATTGAAGTGCTGGAATTGCAGAAAGTAGGAGTATATCGCTCGAGTTTGTTGTGTGGGACGGAAGTGGTTCCAGTGTGGAACTATAGATCACTTCTTTATGACATACTCACATGCTAAATGTGGAGTAACGGGTGATGAACCCAGGAATGGAGAAAAAGAACCAGCAATACCTTGAGCATTCCAGCAGATTGTGGAAGAAGCTCGTGAGGAGGCTGATATGATCTTCAATATAATTGTTCTAAATATAACTTGTGTATGTTATATTTGATCCAAGAAGCTATGCTTGGGATCGATGACTTGATGTCTTGTTGGAATATTTCATCAACGATTTTAGATGAAATTGTGGAAATAGCTATGGTAGATAGCAAGAATGTTCTAGATATTGAACACCTGGAAGGTAGTTTGCCTAGGATTTACGGGACCGTTTTTCCCTAAAAATCTGAAGCCGATAACTACCAGCGAATCTGAAGCAATTGTGCTTATGAATTGGTTAGCAATGAATTATGCTAACATGAATTGTAGAAATAAGAACATTATGGTTCTTAGAACAGAAATGAGCGGATGAATATTCATGGTAAATGACCGTTGTTGAGAATACCGGTTATTTTCCTTTGCTTAAACTCGGAAAAGAGTTAGTAAAGGAATGATTTTGTAGTTGGCATACGTGGTATGGGCCAAGCTAAATAAAGCAGTGATAGTAGTGTACTACTTTAGATAAATTCTTGGATGTTTCTTTTGAAAAGAACTTCCAGGATTTCTGCCAGATTGGCGAGAAGAGCTTATGATTAAGCTGGACTTGGGAGCCGTTCCTATTATTTAGGCTCTATATTGATTAGCCTCTGTAGAGATGGCAGAGTGGTAAAACAATTGGAAGAAATTGTTTTTGAATTGGGGTCTCATATGACCGAATGTGTCATTATGTGGAGCCCTATCTTGTTTGAAAAGAAGAAAGATAAGTTAATGTGCATGTACATTGACTACTGAGAATCTGATATTCTCGAAACCAGACTGAATATGAAGTACATTTGTACCAGATATTGGAGTTACTTCACTGAGTTAAGTGATTTGTAAAATTTTCCAAGTATAAAAAAAAAATTTGGCAAAAAGAAGTTTCAATTCTTTGGGCATGATAATAGTGCCAAAGATGATAAAATAAATCCAGTAGAATTGATGATGTGATAAAACCGGAACCGCCTGAGGAATCGGACTGAAATTGTAGTTCCTTGGATTGGCGGTTTATTATAGGAGAGTTGTAGAAAACTGCTCCTCGATTGCTGGTTAGCTGACTAAAGTTGACCAAGAAAAGTGAAAAAGTTTGGGTGGTAGAAAGACCACAAATATATTTTCAAAGGTTGAAATAAACCTTGTGTGAAGCTCCGGTGGTAGCATTATTGCTAAGCGGAGAAGATAAACTAGATTATAGAAATTGCATCCAGAGTTGACTTTGGATACATGATATTGCAGTAGCAATTATGACTTTGACATTGAAGCTTTGGAGACACTACTGATGTAGTGTAAAGCTTACTGTTTATATGGATCATATAAGTTTGAAGTACTTAGTTGATCAAAAGAAGCTAAACATGAGATAGCAAAGACAGATGGGTTACTTAAAAATTTCGGTTATGAAATCTTGTACCATCTCGGAAAGGCGGATGTGATTATAGATGCCTTGAATTAGAAAGAGTATCTTTTGAAAGATACAACCACATGCGTGAGTGTGACGAATTGATTTCCTGAGTTGATTCAGGTAGCACAAGAAGAAGTGTGCAAGTCTGAAAATGTGAAAAGTGAATGAATGATTAGCTATTGAAAGAAGCTAGTTAGAAACTCACAGCGATTGAAAACCCTTGGTGGTTATGTATGTGAGTTTCAAAGCAAAGTAAGATATGAAATTTACCCTTAAAAGATGTATGTTGGGGTAGATATGTAAAATGCCCGGGACAGTACCAAACTGTGTAAGATGATATAACCTATGTATTGGTGGCCGGGGCTAAAGAAAGATATTGAAAGATACGTGAAAAGTGTTTGACTAGCGTGTAACTCTAGTCAAATCATTAGAAGCAAACGGAAAATTTAGCCGTTGTCGATCCCAAAGAAGAAATGGGACAAAAATATTATAGACTTTGTAATAAAGTCTTTGCAAGTACCGCATAGGTATGACACCATATGGGTAATTGCAGGTTGATTGATGAAATCAGTGTAGATTTATAATGATTAAGGAAGAAATTAAGATCAAAAAGTAGTGAAAAACTACATAGAAAGATAAATATGTCGACATGCGCTGCAGGTGTCGACTGTTTCGGGTTGAGACACTAGAAGTATTTGCTGAATTTAGCATTAATTCCTAGAATTGATAGTTCAAAAGTACTAGTAAGTACTGTATAGGAATTGCAGAAATGATAGACGAGGCGAGAAAATGATGTAGACTCTAGAAGATGTGCTTGAAAATTGCACAGCAGACCTTAGTGGAAGATGAGAAGATCGCCTATCTTTGGTAGAACCCGTAGATGATAATAGTTTTAGTACCAGCATTTAGATGACTCGTATAATGCATAGTATAGAATACCGTATTATCCTTCGATTTATAGGATTGAAGATGTGGAACAGCCGTTGACTAGATTCTAGACGATGATACAAGTTAAAAAGAAGACTTGATAAATACGAGAAAATTGAAAAAAAATGGCTAAGAAGCAGTAACGGTAGTACATGAACCATAGAGTAAAACCGTTGCAATTCCAGATGAGGAATGTCGGGGTAATCAAAAGATCCCTTGGAAAGACTAAAAATCTGTTTGAGACAAAAAGAAGGTTAAGTCCTCATTTATTGGACCTTTCCATATGTTCCACAGAGTAAGAATTTCGCTCATACTTTTAGGGAGTAAGTATGAATGAAGGCTGTCATAAATTGTTTTGTAGATTGTCTAAGGAGTTAGACATAGCAATAAGATTGCTACAATATTTATGAGTATTTAGAAATAGGGATTTTAAGTATTGGATAAACTCACGCTCAATAGATTGCTTCATGGATTACATCACGAGCAATGTTGAGACGATAATATCTTTTGATCTTTAAGTAGAGACATATAAGTTATGTTTTACCAAGTGGTTGTTTATTGACAATGTGAAAACGCATCGGTAACACGATGTTATAAAACGTGTTGTTGTGAATGATTTGACTAGTAAAAGACATAAGTATATGAGTCAAAGCTTATTCGTCCCTTGACCCTGTCGGGAAATATCTGTAGGCCTCTCGATGATTTTGAAGTTGACTGAAAGGGTTGGCTAACCAGGACTAAATTGAAATGCTCAATTGGTAGTCTTAAAGTCATATGCAAGTCAGAAATCGGGAAACAGAGAATCAGACCAGGATTGATCTTAATCCATGTCCTGAGTCTGAAAATATCTTGTTGGACGAAGGATCATCTGATCACTTATCTATGGACAGAACTGAATAGGTCAGAGTTCGGCAGCGGTTTCTAGGAAGCTACAGTTGCTTATTAATTAGAGGTTAAATTAGTAATTATAGTCATAGACTTATCCAAGTGGGAGACTGTTGGACTAGGTGTCTAAGTCATGACTAATAATTAGTATTTACCTAATTAATAGTAGCATAGTCCATTTGAGTTGCCCTCATAGCTGGAGGTTTGGTAGAAAGTCCAGGAAAGAGAAAGATTGATTTATTATATGATTAATAAATCAATAGAAATTAAATAAATAGTTTATTAATATATTAAAGTGATAATATATTAATTAGAAACTATATTAATTAATTAGAAATTAATCTGGAATTAATTGGAATTACTTTGGTGATTAATTTAATTAATTAAAGGTGCAGGGACTAGAAATGTAATTATTTAATAGTTGAGTAGTGACAATTATGGTAAATGAGTAAACCAACGAAATTTATATATAGAAATATATAATTTCGATTTTGATAAATAGGAGATAAATAGGTTTGAATTATTAAGATAAAGGCTTATCTTAATTTGAATTAAAAAAAACTTATCTCTAAATGTTTATCTGCTTATCATTTGAAACCTATAAATAGGGAGCCCCATAGCCTCCAAATTTCGTGATTCTCTCCTCCCCAACTCTCTCTGGACTTCGCCAACTTCATAGCCTGGGTGTGACTGCATTTGAGGCAAGATAATTTTGTTGCTTCGCTTCCAAGATTCGCTAAAATGTTGGTTTTTCTGATTCTCTTCTTTTAGTTTATTTTTCTGGGCCTTTTAGGATTTTGTTATATGTTTAATTAGAAGAAAGCATAGATCCTCCTAGGTTGCATGTGAACTTAGGATTTAGTTCATTGATTTGCAGAAAACCTTTCATCTTCTTCCATGTCGCCATGGAGAAAAGCTGTTTTCACATCTAGCTGCTCTAGATGGAGATCTTCAGAGGCTACAATTCCCAAAACCATCCTGATTGTAGTCATCTTCACAACTGGGGAGAAGATCTCATTATAATCGACCCCTCGTTTCTGTTGGAACCCTTTGACCACTAATCGTGCCTTGTATCTTTTACTGCCATCAATCTTATCCTTTACCCGGAACACCCACTTGTTCTGCAGTGCTTTCTTCCCTGCTGGGAGCTTGACCAAGGACCAAGTCTGGTTCTTGTCAAGTGAGCTCAATTCGTCTTCAATAGCCCTCTTCCACTGTATGGAATCTTTCATCCTTAGGGCCTCTGAATAAGACTCAGGTTCACCATTCTCTGTCAGCAGTAAGTAATTTGCAAGACTATAATTAATGCAAATTAAAAGCTATAGTGACCAAAATTGTAATTACATAGATTAAAAGTATAGCGATTAAAATTGTAGTTAACCTAAAATAGTTGATAATTAAAACTATATGACCAAAATTGTAATTATATAAACTAAAAAATAAAAGGACCAAATTTATAAATAACCTAAAGTTGTTGATGTGTAATTATATAAACTAAAAAAAGGGGATTAAATTGTAAATAACCTAAAGTTGTTGATGTGACGTTATGAACAATAATTTCCTGTTTGTAAAATGTTATATATAGAATGTATTAAAACAAATTACAAAATATTGTGGACGAAAGCTGTAATTATCCTAAACTAAAAATGATAGGGACCAAAAGTATAACTAATGCAAATTAAAAACTATAAAGACTCAAATTGTAATTATGTAAAATAAAAAGTATAAAGACTAAAACTGTAATTAACCTAAAAATTAATAATTAAAACTTTAAGGACCGAAACTGTAATTATACAAATTAAAAAATAAAAGTATTAAAGTTGTAATTAAGCTAAGTAAAAATACTAAATTTATAAATAAGCAAAACTTATGATGTGATACTTAGGTATATAATATTTGCAGCCAGCATGAGTAATTGGGAGACCGGAAATAAAAAGACAAAAAGATACATAGGTTTTTTCCCGGTTTTAAAAATAAAATATCGGACCGTCTTGATTTTTAAATAATGACTTCATAGCATCTAAGTCAACATTTTTTAACGGCTTTATTGTATTAAAACGACCAAAGTTGCCGAACAACAGTTTTACAGATGATATTTTTCTATCGTATTCGTGATGTGTTTGTTTCCAAATATGTAATGGGTCAATGTATACATCTGATATATCTAAAAAAGACTTTGTATTCTGTGTCATTGGTGGTAATGGATTTCGAAGTATCCTAAACAATCTCATGGTCGATCCTAAAGACTAAAAAAGTAAAATTAGTTGTTTCATTGTGGTATATAGTCTGTTTTGGGCTGATATAATGGCGATATAAGTTGACATTAGGGCAGTTTTTGCTTGCAGTAAAAGTACCTATTGTTTGCATCCTCAAAGGTTCATTCGAGTCCATAACTATAGAACACGAGACAACATTCACACCATAACCAACCATGTCTGAAACCCCATACCAAATCACATACAAAACAAGAAAAAACATTTACAACATACATAAAGCGAACACAAATACACGATTATAACATACTCAACTCGAACCAAACGCGAGTTAGCTAATTGCTTATCTGTAGGTGCGGTAGTTGGGGGTGTACATGCAGCTCTCAGCATACTTCAGTAGATCTGCAGGGCGAGGGAGACGTGTTGCCAAACCTGCAATTTCATTTAAAGTAAAACAACACATGAGTTGCTGTCAATTATTCTGATCCCAAATTTACACCAGCATCCCTACATTTGTTACACGGGACATGAAATTGCAGCAATATAAATAAGAATGAGACTGGTAAAACAGGACTGACCAAGTTCATATGCTTTTTCAGCAACTTTTGCAGCAATATTAGCTGAAATCTTTCTGATGTTAGTAAGTGGAGGATAAATCATCCCTTTATAGTAGTGCTCTTGTGTTACTTGATTAGCCAAAGCTTCCGCTGTATCAAAAAAAGATTACAATCATTTAGATAAAACAACAAATTCAGATGATTCATGTCTTCCACTGTATAAATTGGTACTTACATGCTGCTAAAAGCATCTCATCATGAACACGGATTGCACCAGAGATGACCAACCCAAAACCCAATCCAGGGAAAATGTAAGCATTGTTAGCCTGCCCAGGTATGAAGAGTTTCCCATTGTACTCATAAGGATCAAAAGGACTGCCACTGGAAAATATCGCACGCCCTTCGGTCCATGTGTAAGCTTGTTCAGCAGTACACTCTGCTTGTGAGGTTGGATTCGAAAGAGCCATAATAAGAGGTCTCTGCATACAACAACAATTATTTCATTACTTTACAAAACAAGCTTCTACACTCACTTTCAATTATCATGATGACAAGGGCATTTTCGTCTTTTTGCACAGACACAAGATCGAGAGCAAGTCCTTGGCTCACGTCACATTAACATCACTAAACACAGCACAACTCTCTTGTTTTGTTCCGTTTTGTCCTATTATCAGGACGACAGGGGCATTTTCGTCTTTTTGCACAAACAAGAGATCGAGAGCAAGTCCATGTCCCACCTTTTTAGGCGACACAAAAAATTGCAATTTTTGTCACATTAACATCACTAAACATGGTACACTTGTCCTGTTTTGTTTTGTTTTGTTTTGTTTTGTCCTATTGTGTGTGTGTGAGAGAGAGAGAGAGAGAGGAGAGAGAGGAAACCTCATTGTTAGCTGCCATGGCTTCAATCACATCTTTTGTAAATGTCTGTCCCACCCCTGATGTTCCTATCAGGACAGATGGTTTGATTGCCTGAAAAATAATAAAAAAAAATGGAACTAATTATTACGCAAAAAATGGTGGAAATTTTATTATAAAAAGTGGGAAATAATTTAAATTGACTGACCTTGACGGCATCTAAGAGAGTTGTAAGAGGTTCATGTTCATGAGCCCATGGTTGCTTGAAGTGCTGAAGGGATTCTTTACGAGAACTAACAATTAACCCCTTAGAATCCACAAGCCATACCTTCTTACGTGTCTCTTCAATGGGTAAATTTGTCTAAAACAATAAAAAACAATAAATAAAAGAAATACTTATTATGATCATTGTTATTATTTATTATTATTATAATTATTAAGGATAAAGTTGGTACCTTTGTTGATATCTCAAGAGCTATAAGCTCTGCTATACCAGTTCCCGCCTGAAAAACAAGGATATATGCAATATTCAGTATATTTTTCTGAAAAATATATTGTTAATGTAAAAGAAAGAGAAAATTGAATTTTAAATGACGAAAATAGACATGCTTACTTCCCCAGCACCAAGGAACAAGAATGTGTGATCAGCCAAGTTACCACCAAGTAATTTTAGTGATGCAACAAGACCAGCAAGAACCACTGATGCAGTCCCCTGTAACCAAATAAACAAAGTTAATAATCCTAATAATAACAATAATCATAAATTCATAAATCATATTCATAATATGAAAATAATAATAATAATAATCATAATACCTGTATGTCATCATTGAACACCAAATGAGTGTTTTTATATTTGGCCAACAGTTCAAACGCATTGTGGTTTGCAAAGTCTTCAAACTGTGTATTTTGGAGAATTCCCACATAAGTTTGCATGAAAAAAATGTATTTATGATTATGAGATCTTACATGTAAGTGTAAATTTTAGAAGTTAGAAGGATTATTATTTATTACCTGTACAAGAACTTTTTCACCGTAGTTCTGCTTGACTGCAGACATGAACTCTTCAAGTAAGTCATAATATTCCTGCAGAAAGAGAAAAATTATCAAAATTTCTATTTATATCAAATAAAGTACATGATTCAGTTGCAATGAATCTAGACAACTTGAATGTACCTTTCCAGTGGTCCTTTTTTGTTTTAGACCAATATAGAATTCATCATCCAGTAGCTTCTGGTTGTTTGTCCCCACATCAATGGTTATAGGTAAGCACTACATTGACAAGTCAATAATCAATTAATCATAACTACATCAGTAAATCAGTAATTAAAGGGTTTAGTACTTTATTATCTACCTAATAGATTAAATAGAAAAGTAAGCACTCAAAAAACAACTCTGTCTAGAATCGTGAAGTAAATTTATGGATTACTTTCTAAATTCTAAATAAGCTTACCGCAGAAGGCCTAACTCCTCCAAGTGCAGTATATAAAGCGAGTTTCCCAACTGGAATTCCCATACCCTGTACAAATGATAATTGTTTTTTTAGAATAAATTATTGATTCATCTAATAAAACTGCCATGATTGATGAAATTTTATGTTACCTGACACCCGAGATCTCCAAGTCCCAAGATACGTTCGCCATCTGTCACCACAATAACTTGAATACTCCTCTCAGGCCAGTTCTTAAGTACTTCAAGAATCTTTCCCCTGAAAATTCATAGTTACTTAATTGTTACTTAAGTAACGTTAATTTGGAGTAATTCAAGTAAAAACAGGTTAACGTGAGAGCCATACTTCTCTTTCAAGCTAATGTAGAGACCCTGAGGGCGTTTGAAAATGCTCCCATATTTCTGGCAAGCTTCACCGACTGTAGGAGTGTATACAACAGGGAGAAGTTCTTCTACATTGTCAATAAGAAGCTTGTAGAACAGCCTCTCATTTCGCTCCTATAAGCCATAGTAGAATCAGTATTTGGAAATATGTTTATAACTAAAATCCAAGAAAAAAGTCAATAGAATTTCGATTGAGACCTCAAGTTCCATCATAGCCACGTATTTGTGCAGGGGAACTTCATAATTGCGAATACTTTGCATCAATTTCTTCTCCTGATGAGTCATACAGGTAAAATATCTTATAAGATCGAATGATTTTTAAGAAAAATTGATCTACAGTATGAGATTTTGGGGACAAATGCAAACCTGAAGCGCCTGTGTTGAAACGGCCGGAGGCAACAAACCACGTAAGTAATGAGAATCTCTTTCCCGCTCGGTGAACGCAAGCCCCTTGTTATGGCGTGGATCCCTCAGCAAAGTGTATCCACTAGAAACAACAATCGTTTACAGTTACAATCAAATTCGAGAAGATAATCCAAATAATTGATGTAATCGGTAGAATTTAAACTATATTAAACAAGCATAAATCAGTAATCGTCATAGGTCAAAGGTCAAATCATAACGAATAACTCCGTCAAACGGAGAGAAAGTCCATTGCGGAATACATATCTACAGATTATCCGTACAGATTTAGCGTATACAACTACAAAAACATGATCCAATAGCGCATTATTAACAATCATATTTGAAAAACTACATCCAAAAACAAGGTCGTAGTCATTTCAAGCTAAACTCAAACAGTAAGCAAAAATTAGCACAAACTAAAGTAAGCGATGCTAGTAGCAGCGATATACCTGGCGACGGAAACAGTCCAAGGCGTTACGAGTTGGTCCTCGGTGGCACGATCTTCACCGTAGACGTCCTCAACGCCACCACCAACGGTGGCCTCTCCGTCCTTCATCATCTCCAATGTGCTTTCCATTTTCTCTCTACAGTTCAAAAGCTCAATCAACCGCCTCTAATTATGTGATCAAGTGATACACAGCTCTACGTATATATACATACCAAAACAATCTCATTCAACCATAGAAATATAGAATAGTCAAATTTATCCAATAATTATTAATTCCAAGATATAATGATGAAAGATATTGGTAGGAGATATTTTTTAATACTTATTACGTTAAAACTTTATTGTTTAAGTATTTTAAATAATTTAAAAAGGGAAATAGCACCGATGCAACACTAATGGAAACATCGTGGGGGGGGGGGGGGGGGGGGGGGGGCAAAGTATATAAGTTGATGCATGGAGTACAACTTGCTTATTTGATCTTATCGTAATGCTGGAGGGTAATATTGGAATAACGTTAATAATGGGATCCAACGTGTCTTTAGATGGTAACGACAGACCGCCAGACAAGTGGTAACCACCGTAGTTACCATCGGCGGCTATCATAGGAATATGCTTATATTGGTTAAAAAAAATCTAAAAGTTGTTCGATTTGCATAAATATGGTTATATACAAAATAAATTTCAAGTATACGAATAAAAATTGTGATTTAACAAGACAAAACGTCAAAATATGACTTTATATGTTAGATACAAATCATACAATGACCTTGATATGTTTAGTTTAGACATTTACACAGTGTAAATTTATTGTTAGAATATATCTAAATAATAGATTAAAAATGATCATTTAAAACTTTTTATTGATTTCTATATGGAGTTTATGCGTTACTTTTAAAGGAACTCATTTGATCCTATTCTTTTCTTGTATTAAGTTTTTGCCAATAATTTAGTATTTTTGTTATCTGGAGGTATATAAATTGAATAATTGTTATTTGAACCTTTTTCGCAAAATAATCAAAATGTCTGCCTAACTCAAGAAGCTCTAACCAAAATCCAATTCCCAGAACACGTTTGGAACAATTAGCTTTATATAAACATTATAATTATCGTTTAACATATAAAAGTGTTATATATTATCATAGCTCAACAATAAAAAGTTCTAAAGTCATAAGAAAGCACATTAATATTAAATCAATATTTTACATGTGTGCATTGTGTCTATTTAATTTCAAATAAAGGAGATGTAATCTTAATGGAAAACTGGTTGTACACAATGCTTTGTTTTTAATAGGTTAAATAGGTAATAAAACACAAAAAACTTGGTAAATAGAAATAAATCAAGTAGCTCAAAAGTAACTCATATGTATGAAAATATACGATATATATATATATATATATATATATATATATATATATATATATATATATATATATATATATATATATATATATATATATATATATATATATATATATATATATATATATCCTATCCTAATAAATAAGTAACTCAATGCCACATGTCATCTTCTCATTGAATTTGCCACATGTCATTTTCTCATAATTTTAAATTTCTTAAAAAAACTAATTGGTTTGAAACGTTTCTAACTCCTTAATGATTGGTTTAATTATCATTCAATTTCAAAATTAATTGTCATCATTCAATTTTAAAATTAATTGTTTTTTAATATCATATTATTTTTTAATACGTAGAATGATTTGAGAGACAATAGAGAAATAATTGACGCCATAATATTTTGAAGAACGATTCCAATCATAATAATGAACTTGATTTTAGTACCGGTGACGTTCTCATAATCAATTATATTTATCAAAATATAATGTCGTAATAGTAAAAATCAAAAGCAAGATGTCACGATACACAAACAAATTTCTTATGTAAAATTATTAATGTTTAGATATTCTTAATTAATATTTTTTTGTATCATCCCGTGTAATACACGGGTCTTACAACTAGTATATATATATATATATATATATATATATATATATATATATATATATATATATATATATATATATATATATATATATATATATATATATATATATATATATATATATATATATATATGGGCAGAATCAACATAGAACCAATTTTTATCCATGGAACCATAGAACCACATGTTCAATACTGAACATGCACTATGTTCAGTACCGAACATACATATGTTCAGAGTTGAACATACGTATATGTTCATTAGTGAACATATATAATATATGTTCACTAATGAACATATACGTATGTTCAGCTCTGAACATATGTATGTTCAGTACTGAACATAGTGGTTCTATGGTTCTATGTCTAGTTTTGGTTCTATGTTGATCCCACCTATATATATATATATATGTATATATATATATATATATATATATATATATATATATATATATATATATATATATATATATATATATATATATATATATATATATAAATCGCATGGCTCTTAATAATATGATTTTGATGATATTATCAACGTATTTATTATCTATTAAAACTAAAATTTAAACAAAACGATATTAATATCGCAATATTAATACACTTATTTTACTCAAATTAAAACACTCAGTGCAATGTTTAATGGTCTTGTTTACAATTATAGACAAACAATACTTCGCATTTCTTTTTCAAACCCCAGTCATTCATTCATTAATCTAAAAAAATATATGAAACAGTTTGATTGCTGACAAGTGACAATGACAATACCAAATAATAAATATTAAAAAATCATTAATACGTATTCGGGTCATATATATTTTGCTTGTTCATAATTTTACTTTGTTATTTAATAAAATTTATTTTGTTTATTTTGAAAAATTATTTATTATTTAGAACATATTCGAAATGAAAATAGTTAGGATAGTTGTTTGAGATGTGGGTGTAGAAGCTTGACATCTTTGAAAATGGAAATCATCAACAACGACGGCCGACAAACAAGACATTCCATTAAAATATACAAATCAACAGTTCAGGTTCACTGTTCACATCATTTTATGATTTCCTAACTACATTATTGCCTTTTAAAACGTAAATAAGAAATTTTTAGTTCTTAAATAATTTCAAATTTGATTGTTAGACCGAGAGTTTTTTTTTTTTTTTTTTTTTTTTTTTTTTTTCATTTTTCTACCGTTAATTATGCGTTACGTTATTTTTCTTTTACACTTTTTCATATTTTGAATCTCAGAAATGATTCCCGACTCACATTCCCAATTTTTTCTAAACTAATTAAATAATAAATATAAAAAATTAAAATTAAAGAGAATTTCGTCATATTTTTATAAACTTTCATAATTATGTATATATTTTGTTATAAAAACTCCAATTTACATATATATCTTTATAAAACCAATAAACTCACATATATACCCAAATACTTGATTTAAAGATAATTATTATTATTTTAAAATAATGAAATATTTTTAAATTGATTTTTTAGTATTCAAAAACTAATTAACTTGTAACATTAACATATTACCATTTTCCCAAAGATATCAAACATATCAATAGAAATCTAGATATAGTCGAAATATCTACGGTCCATTGATAGCTACTTCTAAGATGCTGATTGATAACATATTGAACTTGTTGTCGCCAAATATTCTAAGTAAATGTGGAAATGAAGATTGCGGAAAGTAAAGATCGGAAACTGGAAGTTTCGGATGGACAAGTCCTGAGACTTGAGAAGGACAAGTCCGAAGACTTGATGAGGTTGCGGAATTTTAATAAGGAATAATACTTAGAATAGATCGTAATAGTTCAACAATAAATAACAGGAGTTAATCAGTTATATAACTTGGAAATATAAAGACTGGAATTAAAGAGTGCTAGAAATGTAAGAACAGTAAGAAATGCAGATGAAAGAGTAAGAGTTGATGGAATGAGAGATTATATTGATAAGTAAAGTTGTCACATGAAGTCTCTCAAAACCATGAGGACTGAAGATGAACTTGGTCTCCCTTTTATAGACTAAGGGAGGACCTTCGGATAATAACCTATGGACTGAAGAGGAGACAACACGTCTCTCTTCAGTCAGATAAGAAAGGGTAAATCTAATATAAAAATGCAATGTCAGACTAGGATGGCTTGTCAATAATATAATAATACTCTAAAGTACAACAGACATACTTCTAGTTGATCATGCCTGATCTAGTCTAATCATATCCTATAAGTTGAAGTGCTTATCCTTTGCCTTATCTTCTTAATGTTCTTTAGTCTTCAGTCTTCTTTGTTGAATGTTTAAGTGTAAAATTTCCTTAGATATGTTGATATTGATACTCCGAAATCACAAGTGGATTTCGGAGTCCTGGCTGGTTTGATCAGAGTGTCTTTATCTTCTGAGTTAGTTCGGAGTATTGCCTTCCGAACTCTTTCTTCTGGGTGAGGTACTTTCTGATTCTGAGTTCCTTTGATGGTCCGAAATCCAATACTGGATTTCGGATGATTGTCATTCTATCAGAACACAACTTATCCGAGATATAAGTTGACAACATACAAAATATATAAGTATTTTGTTCATTACTTAAAACATTCATAAAAACATTATTGCAAGGGTAAGTTCATTCCATCAAAATAAGAAGTTTGATAATACAATCATAACATATCAAACTACGAGTTGGTCAACGATTTGACTCTCAGTACTAACAGAACTCGTCTGCTTGGAGCTGCCATTGATTCAAAGCAAATATCAAATACAAAATTCTATCCTAGATAGCAACCAATTGAATAGAGTGAGCGTCTCAAATCCAAAATCTATCATAATGATGACAATCAATATTAATAATAAAAAACAACTTAAATAATGTTTTTAATTTTTAAAAAGATTAATTAAAAATAAATCAAGTATTTGGGTATACACGTGAGTTTATAGGTTTTATAAGGATATACATTAATTTGAAATTACAATAATATAGACGTAATTATGAGAATTTATAATGACAAACGAAATTATCCCTTAAATTTATAACCAATATAATTTAATTAATTAATACTAAAGTTAACAAAAAACAAAAATACTTCATTAATTAAAACTAAATAAAAATACAAAATAAATTTAAACTAAACAACTAAAACATAATATAAAATAGAACTACAAAAATCACTTCTCTGAATCATCTAAATTGCTCGTACCTATTCTCTTGTAACTCGTTGTCCAAATACTCCTCATCCAGCAAGTCGTACAAATCATCGTCTATATTTTCAACGTTATGTACATAATTTCTGTAAATATGCTCCACCAAATTAGCTCGAAGGTTGTGATACGTATCTCGGTTACGTACTTCGATTTTATTTGCTAGGTATTGTGACATATCAATACCTATTGGTTCAATGGATGATAAATTTTAGTTTTCATCGTAATGACATATCGCTTTCCCTTCGTCAAAATCGTAATATGTAATATGATGCTGCATTAAATATTTTATTTTTTGGTGATCCCATGAACATACTGGATTTTTTATTATTTGTCGACATCCCTTGAGGATACCAAAATGCTCGTTCAATATCCTTCGTAGCTCCTTCTTGGGCAGCCTTAAATTTTAATCATTTTTCAACATTTGGAAGTGTCCATGATTTGACAAATACATAATACTTTGTATATACTTCATCGGTAGGATAATATCCCCGCTTGCATGATACTCTGTTCACTATCCTTCGTAGCTCCTTCTTGGGCAGCCTTAAATTTTAATCATTTTTCAACATTTGGAAGTGTCCATGATTTGACAAATACATAATACTTTGTATATACTTCATCGGTAGGATAATATCCCCGATTGCATGATACTCTGTTCACTGCAAAGATCCTATGGCAGCGCCACTTCTGAAATTATCGACGACTCGTTATGACCACCTCGTGTGTACTAGTCGTGCCATGCATTTAGGCACATGGGCCACGACTAATGCATACAATCGATGATACCTAGGATTCCTGGAATTCATGCCTTTTCTCATATGTCATATACAATTGGTGGGTGTCGCTAACTGTAAGCTTACGTAAAGATCGTACATTGTAACCAAAATTATAACTTTAACAAACTTGTAAAATGTTTCCCAGTGGAGTGGTCCGCTCAAACATCTTCAAGTACTCATCCCATAAGCCGGCTACCATGTCGATTGTTAATTGATAAATTACGGCTGTGTATTTTTATATTGGAGAAAAACCTTTCCGGCCTCTTGCATCCATTTGCTGCTAAAAAATGAGAACATTGACTTCAAATCATAAACTATGCATAGGAATAATTTTTTCTCATCGGAATCGACGTCGAAACTTTACAACGTACACAACATCATCAGTGAAGTAGTCTTCAATGAGATGATTGTGGTCAGATTCGCGTTCTCTCCATAAAGGAGCACTTTTGCTCCTCGGATGTGAAGTTTCAGCTTCATTTTCTAGAAATGTAATTGTTCCTTGCATCATTTTTCCAATACACAATCACAGTAGACCCTAGATGCTCTAGTCTCCCCTATCGGAATAGGGATGAGGTCTATCGGAAACCTCACACTCAGATTTCCAAGACACAATCACGGTAGACCCTAGATGCTCTAACCGTCCTATCATCTGCAATCTCAACCTCTAGTAGGTCGTCCAGTGCTTCTAAAGTAACATCAATGACCTTGCTAAAAGAAAACAATACGAAGGAACGACTCGCTCCCGAATCAAACAACACTAAGGCGGGCATAGAGTTGACTAGAAATGTACCCAATCAACATGCATAATAATGAGAACATAGATGGAGAGCAGCATAAAACATGTGCTGAAGACGCCCTCCACCTCCGTAATCCAACGCATACTAACGATTAGGTTCTTCCCTCTCTCGAACAGGGAGGCTAGTTTGTGGAGAAGTCCCGATAAGTCATTGTCATAGGCCTCGGTTAACCAATTCCAATAGCGGCATCGAACCTTTCTTCCATCATAAGGATCATCTTGGTCTTGATAGAGCCGAACATCTGGGGAATCATCTCTAGTACAGCCCTAGACACCTCAGCAATGATCATGTCACATATATCCTCATCACTAAATCCCGACCTTCCCTGGCCACTCATGCCCGAGCCGGATCGTAAACCACTCCTTCTCTGTCTGGTCGACACTATACTGAAGATACAATAGGGAGCAGGTTATAACAAATTCATAGTTTGAAGCACACATGATTCCCTCATCTATCAGCTCCTCAGAACCCTTGTGATTCTTCTTGATTCAACAAATCATGTGCTTTCGATAATACGGGCCCTGTACTACCTTCCACACCTATTCATGCTTGCCTAAGAATTACCCCAAAGCTTCTAAGTCACCCCTTATGACCACTACTAGACACTCACGTCTCATGTACATGTTTCTACACATGTACATTCTACAGATCTTCCTAGACATTCCTAGGATTCCACAACACTCACGTTCCAAGAGAATTTTCTGCAAATATCGTCGAGTCGTCTTATGAATGCACAGTCATAGATTGAGAACAAGATAGACAGTCGAACATGCAAACCTACCCTAAAGTCACAACCAAACAAGGATCAGCCAGTAAGTTCAGATCAAGAGTTTTAAGGATATATGATCCTAGTATGTACAACCCATAAAGCATTTAATTAACAACCTAACAATATCAATGTAGATTTCAAATAACACATAACAACCAACATCCAAGGAAACAAGGCATCCCTATTAATCAGGAAATTCTATCATTCAATTCATGACCAGATCCTTAGCCTACATTCTAGCATGCATATCTACCAATAGCATAAAACATAAACATGGATAATTATTTTTAAATAACCTTCCTTCTTGAGCTCCGACTGACCTGTACGCATCACATTTTTGCTTCTTTTATAAATTTCTTTTTCAAAAAGTTTTTATAAAAATATATCAATCCTTAGTTTGAGTTTAGATCACCAGTGTTTATCAAAATCTCTCAAACCAAGGCTTTGATACCAACTTGTAACTTGTCAAATCTCACAACCAAAATTTTCGTTTTTAAATTAAATGTAAATGTCAAAACCATCTTAAACATCATAAAAACTCATTTGTTCAATGTCAAATAACGACATCCCAAAAACCATGATATAAAAATCCATAGTAATAAAAGATAAAAGCGGAAGTCTCAAAATAAAATCATATGTCATATGCGTGTACAGTTAGAATGCGCTCTTCCCTTTATCTGTGGAAGTACTTAAAAGCATTTAAATTGAGAGAGTAAGCACACAACTTATTGAGTTCCTCAAAATACCACATATTCCATTACATATCAAGCATAACATATAATGGCTCTCGGACTAACTCCGATCCGCCAACATACCACACTGTTCTACCCTAACGGATCTCAGACACAGTCCTACCTTAACGGGACTCGATACTGTCCTACCCTAACGGGACTCGACACCGTCTTACCCTAACGAGACCGACACAATCCTACACCAACATGACTCGACACTTTTCTACCCTAACGGGACTCAACAAATCCTACCCCAACGGGACTCGACACTGTCTTACCCTAACAGGTTTCAGGCAACCACATTCATAAGAACAAATCATACAACTGAACAATCAAAAAGCTAGACTATACTAGTTTATTACACAGTATATATATATATATATATATATATATATATATATATATATATATATATATATATATATATATATATATATATATATATATATATATATATATATATATATATATATATATATATATATATATATATATATATATATATATATATATATATATATATATATATATATATATATATATATATAGGGTTGGGTTCAACGAGGGACTAAAATTATCCATGGTACCAAGGGACTAATCTCGATCGTCTGAATCAAAATCATCAACGACTAAAAATTAGGTTGTAAATTTTTTATATCGACGCACATGTAGAGGATTATAACAAAAAACCCACTTCCTTTTTTTCGTTTTTTTAAATTTTCGAAAATATTCTTTTTCAAAAATAAAAACCGAATATACCAAAATTCATAATTTTTTGTCATCTAAAAATAGACATCCATATTGATATACAAAAAATAATTTTTTTTTTCATAAGTACAGCTCGTAGAGGATTATAACAAAAACTCACTTTATTTTTTTAGTTTTTTTAATTTTTTGACAATATTCTTTTTCAAAAATAAAAACCGAATATACCAAAATTCATAATTTTTTGTCCTCTACAAATAAACATCCATATTGATATACAAAAAATAATTTTTTTTCATAAGTACAACTAGTCTAGATTCATAATGTGAATCTGAACTGTAAAAATTTGAATATTAGTAATTATTTTACTTTTAAAACTTTTACTATTTCAATATTATAACCATTTATAAGTAATTTACTTGATTCACAAGTGGATTTACTCATATTTACACGAAAATTTACTCATATTCATATATCAATATCATATAGTATTGATAATTTACTTAAAAGTTTTTTACTATTTCAACATTTTAACAAATTATAATAAATTTACTCTGATTCACAATTGAATTTACTTACATTCACACAAAAAATTTACTCAGATTCACATATGAATATCATATGGTATTTTAAATATACTCTGAAATATGAATTTGATTAATTTACTTAGAAAATTTTTAATACTTCAACATTTTAATCATTTATAATGAATTTACTATGATTCATAAGGTAATTCCATTTACATTCACACAAAAACTATTCATATTCACATGACAATATTATTTGTCATTGTGAATGCCAACAGTGAATAATAGAATAACAGTTCAGATTCATATGTGAATCTCAACTAGCGGAAAATTTGAATCTAAAGTGTAAAATTTTGAATATGAGTAATTATTTTACTTTTAAAACTTTTACTACTTCAATATTATAACCATTTATAAGTAATATACTTTATTCACAAGTGGATTTACTAATATTTACATGAAAACTTATTCATATTCACATATCAAAATCATATAATATTGAGAATTTACTTAGAAGTTTTTTACTACTTCAATATTTTAACCATTTATAATGATTTTACTCTGATTCACACTATAAATAATTTACATTCACACAACAATTTATTCAGATTCACATATCAATATCATATGGTATTTTAAATATACTTCGAAATATGAATATGATTAATTTAGTTAGAAAAATTTTAACAATTCAATATTTTAATCATTTATAATGAATATACTATGATTCATAAAATTAATTTCATTCACATTTACATAAAAACTTATTCAGATTCAGATGACAATATCATATGTCATTGTGAATGTCAAAAGTGAACATAATAACAGTTCAGATTCACATGTGAATCTCAAATAACGGAAATTTCGAAAAAAAAATCATTTTTTGTATATCAATATGGATCTCTATTTGTAGAGGATAAAAAGTTATAAATTTCTATATATTCAGATTTTTTTTTCGATAAAAAAGAAGCCCTAAAAACTAAAAAAACGAAAAAATACGAAGTGGGTTTTTTTATAATCCGATACATGCACGTCCACCGTAAAGTGTACAATCGTGTGGATGAGATTAGTCCCTTGGTAGCATGGTTTATATTAGTCCCTTGTTGAACTTTTGCCTATATATATATATATATATATATATATATATATATATATATATATATATATATATATATATATATATATATATATATATATATATATATATATATATATATATATATATATATATATATATATATATATATATATATATATATATATATATATATATATATATATATATATATATATATATGAGTGTGTGTGAAGTTTCTCACGTAGTCATAGCTAGTTATCTCTTTATTATATAGTATATATTTGGGGTTTTTGACCTATATGGGTAACTATGTTTCCAAAGTGTACAAATTTAATCACTTAAGTTTTTTTTTGTAAAATACATCACTTATGTTTTAAAAACCTGCTGATCTCATCCTTATGACCGGCTAACGAAGGTAACGTGAGGTTTTTGACCTATATGGGTAACTATGTTTCCAAAGTGTACAAATTTAGTCACTTAAGTTTTTTTTTTTTTTTTTTTTTTTTTGTAAAATACATTTTTAAATTTTTTTTTACATTTTTTATTTTTTTCATTTTTGATTTTCTTTTACTTTATTTTTAATTCTTTTAATACATTATTTAAAATTTTTTATTTTTATACAATTTTTATTATATTTTTCTTTGTTAGTTACTTTTTTCTTTTCCATTTTCCTTTTTCTTTTTGTTTCTATTTTCTTTTTTTAATGCAATATTTAAAGATCTTTTATTTTTATACCCTTTTTATTATAATTTATATTTTTTAACTCTTTTTTCTTTTTCTTTTACTTTATTTTTTCATTTTGTTAATACATTATTTAAAACTCGTCAAACTGGTGGAACACAATTTGCAGTACTTATTAAAAACTTTGACCAGACTTATTTATTTATCGATGTTGCTGACAACAACGTGGTTAGCACAGGCAACGAAGACGTGGATTAAATATAACACGTTACAGTTTTTAATAGGTATTGTAAATTGTATTCCATAAGTTTAATAAGTTTTATTGATATGAAAGACAAAATAAAGATGAACTCACGGTGTTGCGGGAGGAAGAAGACGACGGCGAAGGTGGCAGACAGTGGTAACAGACGATGGTTGTAATGGCGGTACATGGTGGTAGTAATGGTGGAAACTTTTCTTATTTAATAATTATATAAAAATAAATTTAAATCTAAATTAACTAGAAAGAAAAAAATATAATAAAAAGGGTATATAAATAAAAATCTTTAAATAATATATTAAAAAGAAGGAAAAATAAACTAAAAAAATGAAAACAAAAAAGAAAAAAGGAAAAAAAAACTAAAAAAAAGGTAAAATACAATAAAATTGGTATAAAATAAAAAATATTTAAATAATGTATTAAAAAGTAGAAACTAAAAGAAAAAGGAAAAAGAAAAAGAAAAAGAAAAAAGAAACTAAAAAGATAAAATATAATAAAATTTGTATAAAAATAAAAATATTCAAATAATGTATTAAAAGAAGGAAAAAAACTTAAAGGAAAATGAAAACGAAAAAAAAAAGACTAAAAAAATGTAAAATATATAAAAATGGTATAAAAATAAAAAAAATGTTTAAATAGTTTATTTAAAAAAGGAAATAAAAGGAAAAGATGAAAAGGCAATTAGGAAAAAATAGAAATTAAAATGTAAAAAAAACTTAAGTGACTATATTTGTACACTTTGGAAACATAGTTACCCATATAGGTCAAAAACCCCACGTTACCCACGTTAGCCGGTCATAAGGATGAGATCAGCAGGTTTTTAAAACATAAGTGATGTATTTTACAAAAAAAAAAACTTAAGTGACTAAATTTGTACACTTTGGAAACATAGTTACCCATATAATATATTTGTGAAGTTTCTCACGTAGTTGTCCGCAAGATAGAGTTTATTTTGACAGTTTATAAGTGGTTTGACTCTACCGAGAGGTTCTTCTCACGTAGTCGTCCGCAAAATAGAGTTTTTTGGCAGTTTAATATTTAAAAGATTCTGACATCGATTAATGACCAAAATATTATCGAATTATCCTAAAATTGTGTGTGAAATGACCATTGCTATAGTCCTATACCATTGCTCTAGGTGGCCGGTGGCCCAACAATGGTTAAAAAGTGCAATGACTAAGATATTACGTAGTCGTCCGTAATATGTTTTATTATTTTTTTTTAAGTTTGCTTTTTAATGTTATTCAATATGTCAACTTAGGCTGGAGGGAGTGGTTAGCATGTTCAGCATGTGCTAAACTATGCCACGTCAGCATTCAGCGAGTTTAGCACATGCTGAGCAAAAATGGTGGTAGTGGTCAGCACATGCTGAACTTCATGCTAAACTATTTTATTAAATCTTTTTTTTAAATTATTTATATATTATTAAAACATAAATTAAAAACATAAATTAAGCTACAAATTAAAAACATAAATTAAAAACATAAATTAAAATTATTTATATATTATTTGGTGTTTTTGTTTTGGCTTGAAGACATGTTATTGAACTTTGAGAGAGATTTTAGAAGAAGAGAGGAGATGATTGTGTGAATAAAAGAGTAGAAGGGTTGTGTTTATATAGGGGAAGATGTAACGGCTAGTTTTTTTTTAAAAAAAACGGCTAGTTTTTTTTATAAAAAATTTTGAATTTTATAAAGGTTTTTATAAATGTTTTAAAAGATTTTGGTTTGGAAAATGGAAAATGGGAAAGTAGCCGTTTGGAATTGGATTTAAGCGAGCTCGTCTATATTTCAGCGAGGGAGAGGTCGGCGAGCCCTTCAGCGAGTTGGGCGGTGTGGCTTAGCGAGGGATGGCGAGGGAAGGCGAGGGGGTTGGCGAGTGGTTCAGCGAACCCACTCCCCCCAGCCTTAGAAACTAGTTAAAATTGAAAAGGTCAAACCATAGGTAGTTATGTCAAAAAAGGAAGCACAAGTCTTTCCGATGGTGGAAAGTGGAGCTTCTTTCTTTCTTTAACGGTATTTTTCTTTTCAAAATTCAAATAATTTTTGAAAAAATCAAACCACTCGTTGCAAATTCAAGATGGAAGAATATATCTGGTCTTTGACGTTAAAATTTTAAAAAACTTCCCTTTTTGTATTTATGTTTCTCAACATTTTTAATATTTGGCCATTATATTAAGGGTTTATTTCATAAAAAAATATTATATTTTCAGTTTTTTTCTATTTAAACCAAAAACTTATTTTTTTTTTCAAAAAATACCTAAATTTTGGAGAAACTTTTTAATTTAGCCAATTTACCTGATTTTCCAGGTTACATATATTTTTTCCAGAAAAAACCCTAATTTCTTTATTTTTTTCCGAAAAAACCCTCAATTTTCTTTTTCAGAAAACTTGTTAATTTAACCCCTAAATCCGGTCAATGGTTTATCCGCAAGTTAAACAATTTTTCAATGACTTTTTTCACAAAGAATTTTTTTTCATTTTTGTAATTGGCATATATTTCATATGCGATGTCCAAATTCTACCAACTTTACATCTCTGGATATGTCGTAAGGAATACTACAACTTTGTTTTAATGACTTTTATTTGAATATGTTCAGATATTTCGCTATAGTCTCTTAAACATGAACATAAATATAATTAAATATAACTAAATTTGAAAAATTAATTACGTTAAATATAATTAAATTAAAATAAAACACTTCGTTAATTAAAAAAATAAAATTACAAACGTAAACTAAAACGACAAATTACAAAAAAAAACGACAACTAAAAATGACAAACCACAAACGTAAAAAAACGAAACTATGACTGATATTTTTTTATGATATCGGCTTTGTATTTTAAAACCATCTCGAGTCTTTCCCCCTCGAGACCCTCCTCCAGATTCGAAGACAAAAACTTTATGTCTTTTAATCGTTGTTTTTCTTCGCGGGCTAGTTGTCGATCGTGGCGGACTCGTTGTTTGTCTTCGTAAGTTTTTTTCCAAATGTCATCCGCCCGTGGATGTTTTAATTGTACTGCTTATGTTTAACTGCACAGTTTTTTTTTTCCAAATGTCGTAGTTTCATTTTTGTACGTTTGTGGTTTGTCATTTTTAGTTGTCGTTTTTTTATTTGTAATTTGTCGTTTTTGTTTACGTTTGTAATTTTATTTTCTTAATTAATGAAGTGTTTTATTTTAATTTAATTTTAATGTAATTAATTTTTCAAATTTAGTTATATTTAATTATATTTATGTTCATGTTTAAGAGACTATAGCGAAACATTGAACATATAAAAATAAAAGTCAGTGAAGCAAAGCTGTAGTATTCCTTACGACCTATACAGAGATAAGTTTGTAGAATTTTGACATCGTATATGAAAGATATGTCAATTAAAAAAACGAAGAAAAATAATTTTCTTTGTGAAAAAGTCCCTAAAAATCGTTTAACTTTCGGATAAACCCCTGACCGGATTTAGGGGTTAAATTAAAAAGTTTTCCGAAAAAAAATTGAGGGTTTTTTTGGGAAAAAAACAAACAAATTTGGGTCTTTTCTGAAAAAAAAAATATATGTAACCTGTAAAATCAGGTAAAGATGCTAAATTAATAAGTTTCTCCGAAATTTAGGTATTTTTTGAAAAAAAAAAAATAAAGTTTTTGGTTTAAACAAAAAAAATTGAAAATATAGGGTTTTTTATGAAATAAACCCTTATATTAAAGGATTCGATTCGATTAGATTACGAAGGTGTTTGAGATTATTTGTTTAATACAACTTATTTTTATTTTTAAAAGTGTTTAATAATTTATCCAATGTTAAAATAAAGTTTTAGAAAATGTTTGAATTAGCTTATTCGATAGCAAAACGTAACAAATATGTTAGTTATTTTTAAATGTTTTGACAATTTTTGTTTATAAATATAAAATGACCTGGTCATATATATATATATATATATATATATATATATATATATATATATATATATATATATATATATATATATATATATATATATATATATGACCATATATAAACCATAAGACCAAATGTGGTCCAATCATTAGATAAGGGTAATATCGTAATTTTGTTAATTATATTAATTCGTATTTAAATCATAATATTATATTTATGGAAGTTTATTTGATTTTCAAAATTACATCCCTTATTTTATGGAAAGAAACCTTACAATCTGATCACATCTATGTGATACCCATCATCTCCATATTCCATCGGCTCGTCACTTTTATTGTCGTAACCCTACCCACCTTCTAGGGTTTATAGTTTGATCAACCGATATTTATCTTGCTTACTTTCATAGTTTAACTCCAGCTGTAGAAAGTTCGAATCATTCGTCGACCTTCTTTTTTTTTTTTTTTTTTTTTTGAACGGCGGAAATATCATAAAGAAACTAGCAAGACGCTAGAAATTACAAAGTACAAGCATTACATGGGGAAACAATCCAAACAAACCAATCTAAGACAGAAATCCGAGATCTATTTTTAATCCAGTTAAACGACACTAACTGAATTTCGTCCGCCGTTTTATAAGGGGAGTTTTTGCGGTTGAGAAAAAGAGAGGAATTCCGAGACTTCCATAGGCACCACACAACCGCATAAATAAGCGCCTTTTTCAGCTTGCCTCTATTCTTATCATGCATCTGGAAATTCAGAATTGAATTCAAATGCCCTCGATTGCTCGGAACAATGTCAATCAACCCACTCCAAGAACTAAACCATCTCCAAACCTGCTTAGCAAACTCGCAGCCAAAGAAGACATGATCAACATCTTCATCCGCAAGATTACATAAAGAACAGGAGCTGGAGATCCCCGACACCCCCCTCTCTTTAAGACTAGCAAGACGCTAGAAATTACAAAGTCGACCTTCTTATTTATCCTGATAAGCCATTGTATTTCCCTAATTTTGCATTTAGATATCTCAGAATGCGGCGATGATTATATAGTTTAGGTTTGGGGAGATTCGAATAGGCAACGAATTTGGTGTGCGGGATACTCGTCATGTTCAGCCAAGCACCGTAATCCACTAATTATGTGTCCACATCGTATAAATTGGATCAATTACGCTTATCAAGTGCAGGTCTTAACAACGCCTAGTGATATTACATATTTTAGTCGTTGTTGAACCCTATTCTTAGTGAAATTATATCATATATATCGTGGTATTACTCACTTTTCGAGCCGGTACTTGTTTGGAAGAAAACAATGTAAACAGGGACCAAAAGCGTGCAAATTTGAGAAAGTTTGGAGAAGAAGATAAAATCAGAAAAATACGTACGCGCGCCGCGGGAAACAAGAAAGCGCGACGCGGATACAAGGCGGTGGAACAAAATTCAAAGTTCGAAGAAACGGGGATAAAGTCTTATGCGCGCCGCGGTTTACTTAATTGTGCGGCGCGGCTGCGGGAAAATTGCAATTATAAATAGAGCCATTTACAGCCGAAAACCCTAGCAAAGACCCGGTGGAAAAACGACCTGAAGGCTCTTTGACTCCGTGATTAAGCATCAGCAACCTCTCAATTGGTATTTTATGTTTTTAGAATTTAATTTCATTTTAGTATTAGTTAGCAATAGTGGCTAGGGTCTTTGGGAGTGACAACCACTGACCTTGAGCACTTTAGTTTATTGTTTTTAGTATTGGTGACTGTATTGGATAATTGGAATTCGTTTTTGGTTAATGAGAAGCAGTTGGTTACAAGTAATCTTTGTTTTTCGGTGTTTTGATGATTGTTATTGGTTTTGCATGCTTGTGTTGTGTTTGGATGTTTGATTTGACCTTGTTGGACTGTTTTCCCTCGCTGATTTCAATAGCCAATTAGGTTAGTCTTTTAGGTTTGAACTTTAGCCATCGACTGTCCCATTGGACCTTAGTTCTTGGTTTAGTTTATGCCTTGTTTTAGTTTATATTTGGATTGTTGGATGCCTTTGTTTACTTCTGAATTAGAGATGCACTTCTGATTTCAGAAAGTAACTAGGTTTGGTTTGAAGCTTAGCTTAGTCTATGCTTGTTTTGGGATTGGTTAGTTTAGGATTTTTGAGTTTTAGTGGCAAGGGTTCGGAAACTGAAGTCCTCCGACTATAGCGTGACACTATAGTTGGTAATCTGTCATCTGATCTGACCACGTAGCTCCTGCGGATCGACCCTGACTACCACTGTGCTAGTGTGTGTCTTAGGTTTCTCTTATTTTTTACCGCACGACGACCTAGGCGTGTCAAATTTTGGCGCCGTTGCGGGGGAGTTGTGAGCTTAGATTAGGTGATTTGTAGGACTTAGCTTCTGATTTTTGATGTTTGATTCTATTTTTTTGATTTCTGGTATGTGTACGTCTTCATAATGGGCGATTACATGTACCCGGATCAGTATGAGTATTATGAAAATCCGGCCGACACCTATTACGAGAATGATTGCTACAATGGATCATTCGATGACAATGGATGGCGGACCGAGGAGCCATCTCAGCCTGAGAATCCTGCAATTTGGGCCCGACTTTGGGTACTCTTGTATAACACTCACCAAGAGCAGAAGGACCAGGCTGATGCTCTTGTAAGATTGCAAGCTTCTTTAGATCAGTTAGAGGAAGGGTGGAAATGTTCATCACCCTCACCATAACCTAAGGCGAGTGTTTTTTATACCAATGATATGGCGTGTGAACCTGCATCACCTGAATATGTGATGGAAGGGCATACACCTTGGGAAAGTCAAGAGACCACTGAGATGGTCGAAACGGTTGTTGAGGAAGAGGTTGTAAGTGACAATGCTACCTCCGACTCAACAGCTTTTGATGTTTTTGAAAATGTTGATCTGGTGATGCGTGAATCCATACAATCACCAGACAATTTAGTTGATGAGGATGTTGTGGAGGGGGCTGTAAGTGACAGTACAGATCCCAGCCCAACAAATCTCGAAATTGTTGAAAGTGCCAATGTTTTTGGGGAAGGGGGTGTAGATGACAATATTACCCCTGACCCTGTAATTTTTGAAAATTTTGAGAAATTTGAAAGCAAGGATCTGATGATGTGTGACTTCGTACCACCATCAGATCAAACTAGTCACTCACTCTTGGTTCCGATCCACCTGTTGGACGATGATCAAGAAGTTAATGCTGACGAATTAATATTTGAAAATAATAAACATGATTTTATCACCACTCATGATCCATTCATGAATGGAAAATTAGATGTGATCAATACCATCGATGAGGACATATGGAAGCATCCTGACACGTTGCCTTCCGATTCCATTCGATTGGAAAATTTTTATTGGTACTGCAAGCCAAAATTGCAACCTGAAGATAGCATGTGAGACACTAGCAAACGAGGTGTGAAACAACTACTGGAAGCGGCACTGGGCGCGCTTCATGTCAAGCCTTTGACTTTGAAGAGATACAGAAGGAAGGTACGACCTTGGAGGTTCAAAGCTACTTCCAAGCACTCGCGGGAAATCAGCTGGAGACAGCGACTGGGCAGCAGCAGGAGAATTAGCAAGCCATTCGACCCAGGAAAGTTTGAAGGGCAGTGGGTCAGCGAAAGGACGGTGGTGACTGAAAATCAGCAAAGGAAGAAGGCATACGATCCACCGTAGCTGTAGAAGAACAGTACGTCTGGCTGAAGACGTTAAACTTAACGCTTGTTGGGAGGCAACCCATCGTGTCATAGGTTAGGTTCTGTATTTCTTATAAATAATTAGGAAAAATTTTATCATTAATTGCAGGTACCAGTGGTCTAAGGCAAGTGTGGGGTCGTGTGAAGAATTTGGAATTTTTGATGACCGCGCCGCGGTTTGTTCATATGCGCGACGCGGGATCGTAAACCAACCCGATGCGCAAGGGTTGATTTGGTGACACGCGCACCGCGGGTTGTGCAATTTGCGCGACGCGGGAATCGATCGGTCGGTTTTCCTCCATATTAAGGTAACCCGCGACACTATTCACACACACCACGACTCGGAGCTCTGATCAACAAAATTTCTCGCGTTTTTTCTTGCTCATTTCATTCCCACTACTACGGTATGTCATTCTAACTAGCTATTACTCGTTTAAACTAGTGATTAGGTAGTTAATTTGAGTGATTTGTTCAAAAAGTTCAAAACTTAGAAATCGCCAATGCTGACTCATAGGGTGTTTGTTTTGCCAAATAGATACCCTAGATGAGTTAGTCGGCACTTAGGCTACCTTGTGGTGTGTTTGGATTGAATTTTAATAGGTTAAAACTCGATTTTGAGTTTGGATTTCGGAAACCGCCGCACGGCGCGCCGCGCCCTTGCTCAAGGGCCGCGCCACGGTGCGGTGGGGAAGAAAAGGACTTATTTTGCAAAAAAATTTCGTTTGTGCAGATCATGTTCAGACTAGACCACGACTTCCTTCAGTTTCCAGAGGGGCCAGCAGCCTCTGCTGAGTACCGATCACGGAGGGACGCTATGACGGGTCGCCGGGTTCCAGAGGCGACCGTTATTGACAGGGCCATCCTCGGGGAGGCCGGGCTCTGGGGCGAGATAGAGCCATTTCTACACCGCACCTGGACCCATGGGGATGCGTCTTTTACTTGCCGGGGCTGGGACATGCTTATGGCCACAGACGAGGATGTTGTGTAGACGGAGCTCCTCCTGGAGTTCCTTTCGACGATTGAGTACACACCGAGGGCGACAGACCCACGGGCGAGGTTGATTCGATTCAGGCTGGGGGGTGTGCATAGGGAGTGCAGCCTTCGGGAGTTTGCGAGGCGCACTGGGATATATGTGGAGGCGGATTTTCAGCACCGCCATTTTCCCCAGTTCTTTGATGCATGTATCCAGGGGCAGCCGGAGAGGCCTGCCAACATGGAGGTTTGGGCACCATTGTCCAACATATTCTACGAGGCGGGGACCTCCCGGGAGAGCCACCTTCGAGATCCACTCCACCGCCTCATGCACCGCATCGTCTCCACCTCCATCATGCAGCAGGAGGGGGCGAGAAGGTGTCCGGGGAGGACATGACGTTTTTCTGGGTCCTCCTCGAATCCTCCAGGTTTCTTCACCTCCCATACGCCTTAGCTGTTGCCCTATCCACCCGTCCGACGGGTGCCTCAGCTAGCAGTCCATTTGGCCGGGGATACTTCATCACCCGCCTGGCCCGATCATACCGGATCCTCACGGCCTGCACTGTCGCCACCTTGACCGCTTTACCTCCATCTCGCACCACGGCGCGAGCACTGGAGAGCATGGGGCTGATTCAGACACAGCGCCCGGGACAGGTTATCAGGGCAGAGACAGAGCCACCCCAGGACTCACAGCCAGCGTATGCCCAGCCTGGCAGGACACGATGGAGGCAGGCAGCACCTGTAGAACCAGCTCCTCAGCCTCGGCCACAGCAGTAGGAGGACCCGTCGACCATCCACCAATTGGCAGCCAGGGTTGCCAGGATGGAGGACCAGCTCGAGTGGATCGGGGAGGTACTTTTGGATCTCGCTACCCAGCAGGGTCATCACCCCCGACCATTCCTAGCTAGAGCCCGTGACCATGAGGCTGGACCCTCCAGGCCACCAGGAGGCAGTTGATGTATTTTTTCTTTTTCTTTTTTATATTTTTGGGATATGTACTGTACCTATGACACACTTTTATCTTTCGTCTGTTTATATTTTATTTGTTATGTGTGCTTCTAATGTTTTGTTGAGTCATGCATGTTATACCAATTGGGGAGGAGTTGTCTCAGACAAGTGTAGGGTCACCGTTCCCCCTCCACTTATCTTGACCACCGGCGTGTTCACTGTTGCGCCACAACTCCAGATGCGAAATCAATGACACCTTTTTGTTCGAATTTGTACCTGTGATACCGAGTACCAACCAGGCAGTCTACTGTCAAAAGGGGTAACTCTTTCTCCCTTGTTCTAAAAATATTTTTATGTACAACGGGGACGTTGTACGGTTTTAAGTGTGGGATGTGGACGGTCGAAAGAGTAGTTTTTTTGAAATTTTTGCAGAAAAGACCAATTTTAAAATTTTTTTTAGCAACTTTTTCAAAATTTTTACGAAATTGTAATTTTGAAACGAATGGTTTGTGATTGTGATAGCATTAGTATCTTTCAAAAGATACTATTTAGTTGTGATTATGCTATTAGTTAGTCAAACAAGTTGAGTTTTAGGAGTTAGACGATTGGATTGTTTTAGGATTGGAATTTAGGAAGGAAATGTCAATCTGTGGCCTTTGTTGTTCGAGCCGGTAGGTCCGAAAAGGGTGGCCTCGAAGAGGAACTTATGCACCTTACCACCAAAGATCGTCTGGTTTGGGATGGTATTTCTGAAAGCTCGCTACACGGACAACATCGAAAGTCATGGACAATTCCTTAATGGCCTTTGGAATCTGAATGAGTAAGTACACTTCATTGTGGACAGAAAATTTGTAATCAAGGGTTTTCTAGAAAGCCATGAATTCCAAAGAACATTCTGATTAGGTTCTTGCGAACCATTTCACTCTAACTCTTGAGGCAATAAGCTTTGAAACTAAACACAGTCAAAAATTGTTTGAGTCTTAGTTAGAATTTATTAAAAACTCTCTTGCTTGGGGACAAGCAAGGCACAAGTGTGGGGTGTTTGACAACGCCTAGTGATATTACATATTTTAGTCGTTGTTGAGCCCTATTCTTAGTGAAATTATATCATATATATCGTGGTATTACTCACTTTTCGTGCCAGTACTTGTTTGGAAGAAAACAATGTAAACAGGGACCAAAAGCGTGCAAATTGGAGAAAGTTTGGAGAAGAAGATAAAATCAGGAAAATACGTACGCGCACCGCGGGAATCAAGAAAGCCCGACGCGGATACAAGGTAGTGGAACAAAATTCAAAGTCCGAAGAAACGGGGATAAAGTCTTATGCGCGCCGCGGTTTACTTAATTGCGCGGCGCGGCTGTGAGAAAATTGCAACTATAAATAGAGCCATTTACAACCGAAAACCCTAGCAAAGACCCGATGGAAAAACGACCTGAAGGCTCTTTGACTCCGTGATTAAGCATCAGCAACCTCTTAATTGGTATTTTATGTTTTTAGAATTTAATTTCATTTTAGTATTAGTTAGCAATAGTGGCTAGGGTCTTTGGGAGTGACAACCACTGACCTTGAGCACTTTAGTTTACTGTTTTTCAGTATTGGTGACTGTATTGGATCATTAGAATTCGTTTTTAGTTAATGAGAAGCAGTTGGTTACAAGTAAACTTTGTTTTTCGGTGTTTTGATGATTGTTATTGGTTTTGCATGCTTGTGTTGTGTTTGGATGTTTGATTTGACCTTGTTGGACTGTTTTCCCTCGCTGATTTCAGTAGCCAATTAGGTTAGTCTTTTAGGTTTGAACTTTAGCCATCGACTGTCCCATTGGACCTTAGTTCTTGGTTTAGTTTATGCCTTGTTTTGGTTTATATTTGGATTGTTGGATGCATTTGTTTACTTCTGAATTAGAGATACACTTCTGATTTCAGAAAGTAACTGTTCATTTTATTTTATAACTTTTAACAATTATTTTGATCGAAATATTATATGAAAAGTTTCATATCGACATTTGAAGCAAATATTGAAACTTCATTGCGGTGAAAATGATACATAAAGTTTTCTACATGTGATTTTGGTCTTCGTAAGTGCAACTTTTCGGCCACGTTGTGAATGCATAGGGTGTCCAATTGAATCCACTAAATTTTGAATGCGACGAGGGTAAGAAGTGTTCCGAATTGGCGGCATAAAATCTTGACTTTTATTTGTTATAGTGGTTGCAATGTATCTTTTTGAAAATATAAGAGTTTTTTACGAATTTTTTTGAAAGTATGAGTGGTTTTTTTAGAACAAAAAATAATATAGCGCTTAAACCGGATTTTAGCCAAAATACGGTGATTTTTATGTTATTAATAATTTCGGTTTCTATATAATTCTCAAGTTGTGGTATGTATCATCTAACCCATGAGTCCGTGACCTTTTTTTGACCTTTTAAACTTATTTATTGATTTTTATTCTTATTAGATATGATGTCATTTTATGTTTACCTAAGAGCATATTCAACCAGGTACTAGTGATGATTTCTGCAGAAGAGCTAGGTGCAAAAGATATATATGCCTCATGTTAAGGTAATTTGCTTTTTGCATTTCTTTTCTCTTTTCTTATAACCAAGTAAATATGTAATTTGGAATCTTTTTATAGTTTTCGTGATTTTATTGTCCGACTAAAAATTGGAAATGTGATTTTTCAACTACAAGTATTACAAGAATATGCTATAGAGAAACAAAGGCACTTATATAAATAGCATTCGATTGTTTCTAGAATATATATATATATATATATATATATATATATATATATATATATATATATATATATATATATATATATATATATATATATATATATATATATATATATATATATATTATCCACTTAAACAAAATAATAGCATGTGTTTAACATTTTGTAGTTACAGAAGATTATTCATGTCCATTTTGCTTGGCTACGAGGCACGTAGCGTTTAGGACAAACTTCGGTTTATGCAACAATAGTGCTATTATTCCTAATGTTTTTAGTTGATCTCATGAACATATAAATTAATTATTTGACTAAACCACGTGTTCTTGGACATAACAAACTTTGGTGTGGGCATGATATACTTTTTTATATTAAGTCTGTGAAATGCACAATGTTTGGTGTGGCTAAAAAATTGCTACATCATTTTTAGAGAATGGCTAAAAATTGATTTTAGCTTTTGCATCGGTTATTTAATTTCTTTTTATTTTGGGTTAAAGGATTTGCTAATTTATATTGTAATTTACGGGTTACAGATTCAACACAAACGTATAGTGATCCTCAGAGAATGAACGTGTTAAACTCTTATTGAAGTAAATATACATTCTTGTAGAATGAATGTGAACAACAAGAAGTAAGGATGCATTCTTGGAGAATAAACATGGAAAACAATAAGTAAAGATGCATTTTCGGAGAATGAACGTGTAAATTCATTCTTGAAGAATGATTTTTTGGGTTAGGAGTTTGTCACATTGTTCATGAGGGAATTTTTGACACTATTCTAGTAGAATTGTGTCTTTTTAAGCATGTTTTGTAATATACAAATAGTTATCTAAATTAGTCAATTAGCCATTGTTTTATGTATTTAATTGAATGCTAAGAATGTGTTCCTGGAGAATCGGTCAACATATTACTAAATGGAGAATTCATTTTCTGAGAATGAACGTATAATCACATCGAACTTCATAGACTTTTTTGTTAAAAAAAATACAAAATATACTACATTCTCAAATAATATGCAAAAAATGTACAATATTAACTACACTAGGTTATAAGCTCGTGTTCAACACGGGTTGTCAACTTAAATTTATTTTACGTAAAAAGGATATTTACTTTGATTTTTTTTGGGTTTTTGTATCATCTGGTACGTATTCTCACATAATATGACTATATGCTTTCAGAAAGTCTTTTTTTCAAAAACATAGTAAAAAATAGCAATGCAACATTGGTAGTTTTATTGGTAATAATATTGTCAAAAACATAGTAATATTTCAAAAATAATAAAATAATTTTTTCAAAGTATAATGCTATTAATGAGCTTCTTTACAAAGCTCGATGCTAAAATCAATATTGTTTTCCAGATAAATGTCTTATAAATGAGCTTCAATGTAAAAAAAATTAAATTTTCTCAGATCATCTAAAGAAATTTAAAAAAATCATTTTTCGAAGTACGATGCTATTAAGGTTAACAACCACAATCATACATTGTAGTAAAATGATGTATTATTTTAAATTCCCAAAAATAAGTCACAAGTAGGATGCTATTTCATGCATTTAGCCCTTGATTGGGAAAAATGTAATAAAATTTCTAAAACCAATGAAAATCGTAAGTGGAAAGGCGAGAAAATAGAAATGTATTCTATATACTTTTTATTATTATACAGACAATAAAATTTATTTGATGCTTTACTCGGAGAATTCTATGATTAGCTCAAACATCCTATTTTAGCCCAAGTAACACTCTTCTTTGATACAAAATCGTTCCTGTAGTTACTACTTACTCAAATTGCTAATTTCAGAAACATTTAGACCAATTCCAATACCAAAAACAATCCAATAAGAACTCTATGTACCAATCGTCTTAGCTCTTTCTCGAATGTCACAATTTCTTCAAATGAACTTATAAAACCACCTGCACATAACTCTCTAAAGACGTTTAATAATCACATTCTTTTTTTAAAGTTCATTCTTTAAAAAATGTAGAAGACAAAAAAAGCCTCAACTTTTTTACCAAATAGACACTTATTACAGGAAAATTTTTGACAAAAACCAACTTTCGACCAAAGTATATCGCTAATAATAAAGAAAGTAAAATTCTATTCTAAAGTATATCATTATTATCTATAAAGCATTACTCAATAGTTAGAGTTGGCAAGACTCGTTGGTGGTACTGAGCTAGCAAGTCCGGACCTAAATATGTGGCCAATTGCCTAATTGCAGTAATAGCAGTCCATCTCATACGTGGGTGAGGATCTTTGAATGAATTTAAAACCATGGACACCACTTGTTCCAAAGACTTATTTATCACCTGCATTAGCAAGTCATTCACACCATCACAAGCAGCAATAAAAATAATATTTATTTCCCAAAAACATAAGAAAAACCAATGCATGCATACAAACAATATATGAAGACAATATCAGAAAATGGATTTGGCTAGGAGTAGCATCTGAATGATACGTAGGCAAAATTGACCTAGAAAATCAACAACTTATTTACTTAAAAAGCAAAAAGAAACTAATATTCAAAAACCCCCACATTCAATATTCAACATGTAAAGTACTCATTACTCAACATATCTCCCATTATTCTATTTAGTAAAACTAACAAATTTATATTGACCGGTCCCTATTTCAACACTTCTTATTCAAGCTGTATGTTAATGTGAAGCAGGTACGTTGCAATATATGCACGAGAAATCATAATGAGGCACAAATAATTGAGGGCCAACATTCATCTCCACGATCAAATAAAATTAGTAAGAACGCTGACAAATTTCAATAAACTAATTAAGTATCATAAGTTAAAGAGTTTTTTCAACGATAGTAATTGAATACGATCAGTTCAAGAGTGTTGTAGAAGTAATATAAAAATATAATACGTTATTGGAATTTGTATTGAAATTAAGTTTCATTGATTTACTATACATGAAAGATTATTTCGGTTTCATGGTTTGAGATAACAATTTATGTTCAACCATATCATTTCGGATGACCTCTATTGTAGTCTTGTGTGTGTGTGTGTGTGTGTCTATATATATATATATATATATATATATATATATATATATATATATATATATATATATATATATATATATATATATATATATATATATATATATGTATATATATATATATATTACATTTCTGGTTTGTGAAAAACGAATATGTATAAAACCAAAATTTATATTTTTTCAACCTTACATGCACGAAAATGAATTTTTAAAAACACAAATGAATCTTAAAAAGCATGCAAAAAGCAAAGATGTAAAAAATAAACTTTGTAATAAAAAAAACTAAATTTGTTAAAGAAGCTGTAAAAGAAGTTGGTATAAAAGTTAAACTTGAAAAAAAAAATAAGTTCTACAAAAATAATCAAAACAAAGTCTTCAAAGTCTTGGGGAAATTTTCCAAAAAAAAATTGGGCCATTACAAAAGTTAACTTGAGCCAAAATTGTAAAAAGTAAAGTTGATTGGGACTGTCAGGATGAGCAGGTAGATATGACCTTGGTTGACCCTAGGGGTGTAAACGAGCCGAGTCGAGCCGAGTATTGCCAAGCTCGTGGCTCGGCTCGACTAAAATACTCGAGCTCGAAGCTCGGCTCGAACTCGACTTGAGCCTTGATTTCAAGCACGGACTCGAGCTCGTGAAATACTCGACACACTCGAGCTCGGCTCGGCTCGGCTCGACTAAAGTTTAAAAAAATAAAAAATCACCAAATTGAGTGAAATGTTGAATGCACTACACTTGCAAGTATTTATCCAAGGTAACAAAAATCAAAAATGTCCAAAATACTAAAAAACAAACATTCTTCAATGCTAACAACCATTCAACCATCTATGTCCTAGTTTGTACGTACTTCCAAAATACCAAAAAGAAACATTTTTCAATGCATAACAGGTCCAAATCAGCACCAAAAACAGCAATGTACTTCCAAATCAGCACAAAAAACAGCAATGTACTTCCAAATCAGCACCAAAAACAGCAATATACTTCCAAATCAGCACCAAAAACAGCAATATACTTCCAAATCAACACCAAAACAGCCCCACCTGTTCAAACAATAGAAACAACAAAAAACACGTCCAAATCAGCACAAAAACAGCAAAACATGCACTTACTCATCGTGGAATGGGAAGGTTGATCTCTGTTTGTAGCTTCTGTTTCTGAAATACATAAACACAAGAACAATTAATATATTTTAAATTATAAAAACATACAAAAAGTAATGAGAAACAAGTAGTCATGCCTTGTTCTTTCTTTTCAAACCATGGAGACTTCGACACCAATCTCCTCCGCAAAGTAAGACTTCTACCGTCTCGGAAGCCAAGGATGCTCTATATGGGTCAATAACTATACTACCCGCACTAAAAGTAGCTTCCGATGCAAAAGTGGTGATAGGAACAGCAAGTATATCTCGAGCCATGTGTGACAATATACGATACTTTAACGAATTTGACCGCCACCATTGTAAAGCATCAAATGGCATTGGACCGGGTTCACAAATGTAACAACCCTCTTCAAGATAATTATCTAAATCTGATTTTTGTGGTTGTATATTTTCAGGTGTTCTTACAAATTGAGCAAACTCAGACCACCCGGAAGATGAAGGTTGAATGTTCACATTGTTTCCACTTAAACCAACGGTTTCACCATTTTCTTATCATAATCTTCTTTTGGGCGACATGTCTTCAAGTGTCGTCCCAAATGACTAGTACTCGAACTTGATAACATGGCGAGTCTACTTTTACAATGCAAACACTCCGCTTTCTTAGTTCCATCAGGCATCTTGATTTCTTTAAAATCCGCCCATACTAGAGAAGTCTTTGGTCTTTTCTTCCTTTCAAAATGGGAGCTTTCTTCCTCTGCATTTTCTTCTGTGCTATTAGGATGGGTGTTTCCGTCATTTACCGAACCAATGTTCACTTGTTGCGAGTTTGCAGCTGAACTTTCTTGCCCCAAAGATGGAGTTGATGTTTCATCAGGAGGTGAAGATGATACCATCTACAATATCCAGCAAAGAAAAAGAAACCCAATAAACAACAATATACAGGAAAAAACCAATACACAGTTAACAGAATTCACATGTTTCAGACTGAAATACCAACAAAATTCAATTCCAACATACAAGTCTAACAGAGAATCAAGTGTTTGAGACTGAAATACTAACAGAAATTCAGAGATGTTGTAGTTGTTTCCGGTTAAAGCAACAATCACGCAAACAGGAAGCAGACAATCACGCAAACAGGAAGGAGATAGACAAGAAATCAACAACAAATAATCAAACCAAATGGTCTGTAATATCCCAAATCAGAGAAATCTAATATGAAATTCTAACTGAAATCGAATATGAAATTCTACCAAATGGTCTGTAACAATCACGCAAACGTGAATAGAGAAATCGAATATGAAATTCTAACTGAAATACTAACAGAGAAATCGAAGTGTTAGTTCTTACCGTGAACAGAACTGACGACGGTGGCAGGAACCGGTGTCCTGCGGTGGCAGTCCGCCGAATGGAGATTGGACGATGGTGGTGCAGTCCGGCAATTGGAGAAATCGAGTGGTGCAGTCCGGCGAATGGAGAAATTGAGTGGCGTAATCGGAGGAGTGTGGAAGCGATCGTCGATGATCGAAGGACTGGTGAATGGAGAGTCGCTTCTGTCGAGTTTGAGCGTACAAGGAAAGGAGTCAAAGGACGACTAGGGTTAGCGGATTTTAGGATTTTTAAATATTAAGTTAATTATGTAATATACATACAAAGGGTAAAATTGTAATTTCATATATACTCGACTAAGCTCGCGAGCTTTACGAGCCTAGTAATTTACTGCTCAAGCTCGGCTCGAAAAGGTACTCGAGTAGCTCGAGCTCGAGCTCGGCTCGTTTAAAGTCGAGTCGATCTCGAGTATTTTCCAAGTCGATCCCGGGTAACTCGCGAGTTGGCTCGTCTCGTTTACACACTTGACCCTCATGGGGTGAAATGAGCAGGTAAGGGGAAGTGTGAGGATTAAACTCGCGACCTCACCAATTAAGAAAGGCGTTGAAACCACAAAACTGCCATGTTAAACCTCCATTACACCTTTATTGGATAAAAAAATCTATAAACAATCGCTAAAGTTATTAAAAACATTTTAGTTATTGTTCATGTATTGTAACTTGTATGTAAATATTCAATATAGAATTTATAATAGTATTAAGTTCAATTATATATATATATATATATATATATATATATATATATATATATATATATATATATATATATATATATATATATATATATATATATATATATATATAGGGCTAGGTTACGTTAAGAACCACAGTTATTGTGTGGACGTAAGGACAAATCTGGTGCGTAGAATTATAATCATCAATGCTTGTAATTAATAACAGAATATTAATTTTTTAATTAAAGAAATACTAAATTTCGAATTATATCATTCTAAAGGGTAATATGGACTTTTTATTTTTTTTCAATTATGGAATGTGAGATTTTTAGGTATTATTTCCGAATTTAAATTTAATTTCAAATTCAAATTCGTATTTATTTTCAAATTAAAACTTTAATTCTGTTATAATTTGAATAAAATTGCATAATTAGTTCTGATTCTTATTCTAAGTTCTTTGTCACTGATATTCTGTTAGAATCAATTACAAAATCATACATTATAATGACTTGTATTCTTTAAGAATGTTATTGCATATGTTGAAAGTAAGTTAAACATTCTAGTAGAATAAATTACAAAACCATACTTATATGAATTAAAATCATACAAATCATATTTACATTGTACTGTGTAACATCAAAATGACTAGAATAAATATACTCGAATGTAATAGAAAAAACAGAATGACATTCTATGAAAATTACATTCTATGAGATTGGCATTCTGTCAGAATGACTGCCTTAAAACTTCAAAATTTGCCCTGCAACATCAAAATTGCCTTGCACTATCAGAATCACTTGGCAGCATCATAATTCTTCTCTATTTCATGTGTGTGTTTCCAGCCCCAGAAGAAATCGATGTATGCTCTCATTGCACATTCTGTTAGAATGATTATCTTGAAATCGAACCCGATACTTTTTTCTCTATTTCTTAATGCACTCATTGCACATTCTGTGAGAATGCCATTCTTGTATTTTTTTTGAATGTCCAAAAAACCCTGCAACATCAGAATGATCTTCTCAAAAACATTCTATTAGAATGATACATATTCTACTTATACAATTGTCATTCTAACAGAACACTTGGTGGACAATCTAAATTGGTTTCAACAAAACATTAAAATTGTTGGTATATATGCAAAATTTAATTATTTTAAAGGTATTTTGATTACACTGACATGCTATTGTTCATAAAGTCCAAGTCAAATCCAAGTTGGTTCTTTCATTATTTTTTTAACGTAATTTGAAGTTTTTCGGATTCAAAGTTCTGCTACTGTAAACATCTACAAAGGAAAATACAGAAAAAAGATTTTCAATTGGACTCCTCACCAAGGGGGTACACAACTGTTAGAAGAAGATTTAAGGGGTACTGAAAAGGATCAAAGTATAAAAAGGAAACAGTTCAGTGGTGATTTGATGATTAAAGAATAGAAAAACGAGACTGCAATCATCGAGAAGCACATGAACCAATGGATTTACTACGAATATCAAACTGATCATTAGAAGTTAAAAGCATACCTATTCAGAATCAGATTTGGATGAATCACGTAATCTTCACCAAATAAAATCAAAATCAGGATGCAATCTTCAACAGATCGCCTTAAATCGGAGGTGAGGTTTGATTTGTGAGAAACTTATGGAATCTGCAGAACTTGTAATTGATTCAATGATGACGGTGGCAGTGGTTAACGGTACCGGTGAAGCAAGGATGGTTGGAGGTTTTGTGATGGTGGCGATGGAAGGCTGATGGTGCCGCCGACATGATGAATTGGTGATGGTGTGCGGTGTAGTGATCGTACCTGGAGATGATAATGGTTGATTCAATTACGGCTTCTAATAAAAAGGAGGGTTTAGATAGTTACCAAAATAATAGGTCAAATATTCCATAATTGTAGGTTTTCATTTAAAGCTTATTTAATTCCATATTTATTAAATTACCTAATTACCCTTGGCTGATTCTGCGATATGATTGGTCCTTACGACCACACAATAATTAGAGTTTTTAATATATCCTAACTCTATATATATATATATATATATATATATGTATATATATATATATATATATATATATATATATATATATATATATATATATATATATAAAAGATTACGCATATGGTTGCGAAAACGAATATGTAAAAAAATAATTGTTTACATGTTTTACAACATTTCATGCATGAAAACAAATGACTAAAAAAATAAAAACAAACAAATTTTTATGTAGAAAATGAAGAATCTTAAAAGCATGCATAAAAACAAAAGAACATAAATTTTTTTGGTAAAAAAGCTAAATTTGTAACATGGTTATGTAAAAAAAAGTTGTAATAATATGTACAACAAGTTATAAAAAGGTAATTTTGTAAATAAAAAATAAGTTTTAAAAAAGCATATAAAAATAAAATCATAAAATAATTTGGGAAAAATTATAAAAATATTTAGACCAAATTTGTAACAAAAATTAAAACATGGAAAAAATAAAAAAATAAATAGTTGGGAGACATGGATAGAAGACTCAGGTTCACCTGCGTAGGGTAGGATAGACAGGTTGAATATGACCCGTTTTTACCCGTTTAAAATTGGGGATGGGAGATGATCGAATTCTCGACCTAGCACTACTAGAACTATTAAAAGTATTAAAATAATTGTTCATACATCGTAAGTTGTATTTACAATAGTCAAGACATAAATATAGTGATATCATGTTTAATTATAAAATAATATTACATTTTAGATTGTGAAAACGAATACGTAAAAACCAAACTTTTACATTTTGACAACCTTATATGCATGAAAACATATATATAAATACATTAAAAAAGAAATTTGTAAAAAGAAAAAGAAAATAAGAATAACTTATAAAAATAGAAAAATCTTAAAAGCATATATAAAAATAATAATATAAAAAATTCATAATAATTTTCTTGAAAGAAGAGTAATTTCGGATTGTGATTTCGTAAAAAATGCAAAAATGAGTTAAAGAAGTTATGAAATAATAAAAATTAAAAAATATATAATAAAAAAAACAAAGCCGTAGAAAATGCTGGGGAATCTTGAAAAAGAATTAGATCAAATTCGTAAAAAACTTACAAATTTAACCAAATTTATAAAAAAAAATAATTTTGATATGTCAAAAACAACGAATGGAGAGATTCGAAATCCCGAACCTCATTAGTAAAGATGCGTGCTAAAACCATCATGCAAAGCATTTGTTAGATACAGAATGCTACACAAAAGAATCTATAAATAATAACTAAAATAATTTTAAAAACTATTAAAATTACTTTTCAATGTTCATGTCAAGACCTATCATGTTTACACAATAATAACATGTTAGGGGAGTTCTTGTTTACACAATAATCACATGTAAAGACAAATCATGTTAATAAAGTAATCACTTGTAAAGAAAAATCATGTTTACACAATAAATCACTTGTAAAGACAAATCATGTTTATACATTATCCATCATATGTATAACCATATGACATGTATATATTTTTCTAAAAACAATACCATGCATACGCAATTTAAGAATTGATTTAAGCATGCCTAATTGAAATGCTTTCATCTCTTTTGTGTGTGTGTGTATATATATATATATATATATATATATATATATATATATATATATATATATATATATATATATATATATATATATATATATATATATATATATATATATATATATATATTGATGCGAAGTAGTGTACTAAATCGTCTGAATCTCGTCTCACGGGTGATCCTGGTCGTCTTGGGTTTGACCTGCGACCACAATCACAAAGGAAATGGCAACGTCAGTCGTTCTCCGGGAGGAGGTCCCGGGAAAACGCTCCGATGCCTAAGTCAGATCTCCGGCAAGTTTAGTGTATATTGGAAGGTTAGGGTAATTTGTGTGCGATCCCCTTACCGGATGCCCTCTAAGGGCTTTTATACGCCTTGCCCTGTCTGGCTATGGCCGACAAGATCTTTGCTGTGGCAGGAGGGGACCAAGTCGTCCGTTGGCAGTACGACCCACGTCCTTCGCCGCGCCCCTATTGGCGCAGACCGGCCGGATGGGGCGCGCACGATCTTTGTCAGACCTGGGCGCCACGTGTAGGTCGAGGGGCATGGCGCCAAGTACAGTTCACGCTGGTCATTCCAGCGAGTACGTCGTTAGTGAGCTGGAATGAAGTTCTCCAGGAGAGATCTCGCCAGGGCGATTTCTCCGTTGGCTGGAAGGGTCTTCCTGGCGAGGACCTCCCAGCGGCTGGCGGGTTTGGAATGCACACGGGTGTTCTGGAAGACGCGTTAGCGGTTGCCAGATGGCACGCTATCAAGTCTCCCTAGCCTTAGGCGTTATTACGTTTGCGTAGCTAGTGATGGTGGCTAGGGCTAGCATTAAGTAAGGCACGCTGATGTGACCGTTTATTCAGACCGAATTCATCATTGTCTTTGAATTTCGAAACTCCCGCTTTTGGCTTTCCTTTGTCCCACCTCTTTATATTCTCCTATTTCTCCGTTGGTTAGGTTCTTTGCGGTTCCCTTTCCCTTTGTCGATTTCTTGCTCTTCTCCTTCCCTATTCTTTGTTCGTCGTCAAGATGAGTTCTTCTTCAGGTGTCGGTTCTGACTCTCGGTACTATGATTCACTCGTGGCTCGTTACGGCTTCCAACCGGAAGATGGTGTGGAACTTCCCACCGATGAATCTATTTTCTCTTTTCCTCCTGCGGGGAAAATCGGCATGTATCTGAAGCATTTCGAGGTCGGTTATCGTTTACCTACATCCGATTTTTTCATGGAGGTTCTTGATCACTACCACGTTCATGTGCATCAACTGGTCCCCAACGGTGTCAATAAGGTTATCGCTTTCGAACTTCTGTCTAGGGCTGTTCACCTAGAGCCTGATTTGTATGTTTTCCGTCATTTCTTTCGGTTTACTCGTGCTTCTACTGGGAACAATTATACTTTCTGTGTCCGTCAAGATCGCCCCACACTTGTTACCGATCAGAAGGGAACCGCTCGGAACTGGTCTCAGCACTTTATTTGGGTTAACGAGCACCGGGTGGGTGCCATGAAGCATCGTGTTGACCCTATCACTGACCGTGCTTTCACTCTCTTCCCTGCGAAAGAAGCTATTGCTAAAGTTCTTCGTTCTTTCCATGTGGTTGGTGGGGAGCTTCCTGAGTATATTCTGGCCGGTGCTGGCATGAGTACTTCCTGGCGGCTTCGTGGCAAGATGCCTGAGTTTTTTTACCATCGTGGACGGTTAGCACTGCTCCTTGTTGTTCTGTTTTCTTACTCTCCTCTTCCCCCCTTTTTTATTTTGGAAATGAAAAGGATGGGGGATGTTTGACAGGTTTTCTTTGTTGCAGGTCGGGAAAATGACATCCGTTTTACGGACGTGCTGGCGAAGAATTATCGTGGAAGTCTCCATTATCGTGAAATTCCATTGGTTGATCGGGTGCTGCCTTCTCGTGCTTTCCGTCATGAGGCTTTTATTACTCGGGCCTCGGCGGTACAGGAGGAGGAGAGACGGAAAGATGCGAGCACTGGGGCTTTGGTGTTTTCGGCTGTTGATGGAAGAGTTGTTGATACGGAAGTCAGTGAGCGAGGTGGTTCTTTTGGGGTTTTGGTGAAGAGGCGTGCGGGATTATTTGGTATTGGTGAGGGTTCTGGGAATGTCGTGTTTCCACGGCGGTTGCGTCCTCATCGTTTGGCTGGTAGTGGTGAGGGATCGGGGTTTATTCCTCCCCAATCTCCTGTGATTAACATTGCCGACGACACGTCGCAGGGTGCGGACATGGAGATGGACCAGGGTGGGGGTGCACGTATAGGTACCCACCCTGTTGTCGAGAACGTTGGTAGAGAAGGTTCAGGGGAAAGCAATCAATCGCTGCCGGTTGGGCCTCAACCCCCTCACCCAGATTTTAGTGGTTTTAGTCGCCGTGAGAGTACAACTGCTTTGGGACCCCCCATTGGGTTCTGTGGAGGGTGGTCATGTCGCTTCTGCCGGGATATTTGTTCCTGGGTGGTCTTTATCGGAGGGTGCACGCCTTTCAAATTATCAGACTGCCTTGGAGTTTACGCAACATGCGTTTCCTCCGGGCACTCGGTTGGAGATGGGGAGTTATTCCCCGGCCGATTTGGTGGGTTCTCTCCGATATGCGGCTGCCCAAAGCGCTTGTTTTTTTGGTGAAAGTGCAAATCGTCTGGAGCAGATGCTGGCTGTCAATGCCGATCGTTCTTCCCTCCAGCAGGAATTGGATGCTGCTCGCGCTGAACTTGTCAAGCGTGAAGGTTTATTGGGAGACTTTCAATCTCAAGTGGCATCTCTGCAGGTGGTTAGGGAAGAGGTTATCCAGTTGAGGGAACAAACGTCCTTGCTTGGCCGGGAGAAGACTGAACTTGAAGGTGCTCTGTTGGCTGTGAAATCTGAGAATGAAGGCTTGCATATCCAACTTGAAAGCGCTGAGAGAGATGCCGCAGAGCGTGATCGTGTTGCCCAGGCCAAAACACAGGCGCTTGAGGAGGCGGAGACAGACTTGTCCTGGCTTTTAACCAATGGTATCGTAGGTGTTGTCGATTTGGTTATGGAAAGCCGGGACTTCGGGATGGGCGTGCACCGTCTCCGGGAGGTGTGTGTGGCTGCTGGGCAGGCTCAAGGTTATGCTCGTGCCATAAAGGATATGAAGGCGGGCAAAGAGATTGCGGCAGAAGAGGAGGAACCCCCCCTTGACATTGGTTTGGAGGTAGATGAGGCTGTGGATGCGTTTATAAATGTTGATTATGCTACGGCCTTCAAACTTGGAGAGCTTGGTGTTCCTGACCTGAAGGCTTTGCTGGATCCAAGCAGTGTTGCCGGCCCTTCTCGCTCGTAGCAGGTACTTGATGTTTCGTTTACTTGTCTTTTGGTGGTATTTTGTGATGAACAATGTTTGTAAAGCCCTTCTGAGGCTATTTGGACAAGATTTTTATTTTGTTTTGTAAGGCTTACGAGCCATGACGACGTTGTTTGGTTATGTTTGATGTTGATTCGGTGTCTGTTGTAGGCCTCTTTTCTTCGTTATGCGATTGTTTGAGTTTATTGCATGTCTTTTCTCAAACGTTTTAACCATGTGGTTTTGCTAAGGCTAGGATTGAGTGTTGTTCCGCCTATTAGGGAATTTTCCCTTTAAGGTCTATAGGACTTAAGACCCTAAGTCATTAAGTCCTGTATAAGTGTTTCGCCCTTAAGGCCTTTGAGACTAGGACCAGGAGTCGCTGAGTCTTTTTCAAGGTGTTTCACCTAGATAACCTTGCTAAGACTAGGACCAGGAGTCGCTAAGTCCGCTAAGGGGTATTTCACCCTTAAGGTTTTTAAGACTAGGACCAGGAGTCGCTGAGCCTTCTTCAGGGTGTTTCACCTGGATAACCTTGCTAAGACTAGGACCAGGAGTCGCTAAGTCCGCTAAGGGGTATTTCACCCTTAAGGTTTTTAAGACTAGGACCAGGAGTCGCTGAGCCTTCTTCAGGGTGTTTCACCTGGATAACCTTGCTAAGACTAGGACCAGGAGTCGCTAAGTCCGCTAAGGGGTATTTCACCCTTAAGGTTTTTAAGACTAGGACCAGGAGTCGCTGAGCCTTCTTCAGGGTGTTTCACCTGGATAACCTTGCTAAGACTAGGACCAGGAGTCGCTAAGTCCGCTAAGGGGTATTTCACCCTTAAGGTTTTTAAGACTAGGACCAGGAGTCGCTGAGCCTTCTTCAGGGTGTTTCACCTGGATAACCTTGCTAAGACTAGGACCAGGAGTCTCTAAGTCCGCTAAGGGGTATTTCACCCTTAAGGTTTTTAAGATTAGGACCAGGAGTCGCTGAGCCTTTTCGACATTTTATTCATTCGTAACATGTATAAGCGAAAGCAACAATTTCCATTCATTACTTTGTTCATCCGGTGGTTACAATTTTGGATAAATGCTGATGGCGCGGCCTATTTGGCCTTTTCTCTAGTAGTGAAACTGTTTGAGATTCTGAACGTTCCATGTGCGCGGTATCGCTCGGCCTTCCAAGGTTTCCAAGACATAGCATCCTTTTGGGTTGGCCTCTGTGACTCTGTACGGGCCTTCCTATGTTGGGCCAAGTTTGCCTCGTAGTTCAGCGTGGCTTGCTTTATTTTTTCGAAGGACCAGGTCGCCAACTCCAAAGCGTTTCTCTCGGACACGCGCGTTGTAGTACTTCTCTGTTGCCGCTTTGTAGCATGCTTGTCGTATATTAGCTAATTCTCGCTTCTCCTCCAGGATATCCAAATTGAGGCGGAGGTCCTGGTTGTTGTTGTCTTCCGCGAATTCCGTGGTGCGCAAGCTGCTTATGAAGATTTCTGGTGGCAAAATGGCTTCCGTGCCGTACGTCAGTCTGAATGGCGTTTCCTTGGTGGATGTTCGTGGGGTGGTACGGTATGACCAAAGTACCGTGGGTAATTCTTCCACCCAGCGACCTTTCGCTTTCCCCAGTCTTTTCTTTAATCCCGCTACCAATGTTCTATTGGACACTTCAGTCTGACCGTTGGCTTGAGGGTGTGCGACGGATGTGAACTTTTGTTTGATTAGTTTCTCAGCACACCATGTGCGGAATGGGTCTTCCGCAAATTGTAAACCGTTGTCGCTGACTAGGATTTTTGGGGTGCCAAATCTGGTTAGGATGTTCTTCCACATAAACTTGATCATGTTCTTCCCCGTTATTGAGGCGACGGCTTCTGCCTCAATCCATTTGGTGAAGTAATCTACTGCTACAATGAGGAATTTTACTCGGCCCGGTGCTTCCGGGAACGGGCCGACTATATCAATTCCCCATTGGTAAAAAGGCCATGGACTTGAAATGCTGGTCATGGGGGCCGCTGGTGAGTGGTGGAGCGGTGAAAAAGTTTGACAGGCGACACATTTCTTTGTTACTTCCGTTGCGTCTGCATGGATGTCTGGCCAGTATACTCCCGCTCTGAGAGTTCTTCCGGTGAGTGCTCTGGCTCCTTCGTGTACTCCAGCGTCACCCGCGTGTATTTCTTCCAACACCGTCTTTCCTTCCTCTGGGGTAATGCATTTTAGCCAGGGCTCTAAGTATCCGCGTCTGTATAGTGTGTCGTTTCGCATTGCATATTAGGGGGCTCTTACTTTGACCTTTCGTGCCTCGGCGTTGTCAGTTGGAAGGAGGCCTTGTGTCAAGTAGTCGATTAAAGGTGTCATCCACGTGGTGGTTGTGCTAATTGGTGCTATTTTCCGGCCATCAATGCTTCTTTCTTTTAGTACTTCTACTAGGACTTCTTTGGATAGGTGGTCGAATGCTGCGGAGGCTAGTTTGCTTAGCGCATCTGCTTTTCTGTTAGCCGCGCGTGGAATATGTTTGATTGTGAAGAATTCCATCGTTGTTGCAATTCTGTTAACCTCTTCTGCGTATTTCTTCATTCGCTGGTCTTTTAGTTCGTAGGCTCCATTGATTTGGTTGGTCACTAACAAAGAGTCGCTATGCGCCAGGAGGTGTTTTACTCCGTTCTCCTTTGCGAGTCGCATTCCGGCGAGCAGTGCTTCATATTCTGCCTCATTGTTGGTTGTTTGGAAGTCGAATCTAAGTGCGTAGGTGATTTCTTCGCCTTCTGGGCTTGTTAACACTAGGCCTGCCCCCGAGCCTTCTTTGCTGGCTGCACCGTCGGTGTGGAGCATCCATGTTTCCTGAGGCGTGTCTGGTTCTTGCTTTGGGCGTTGACTTGTGGCTGCTTCGGCCTCTTCTGGCATTTCTGCCAGAAAGTCCGCTAGTGCTTGGCCCTTGATACTCGTTCTTGGCTTGTAGTCGATATCATGTTCTCCTAGTTCGATGGCCCATATGGCTAGGCGGCCGGATTTCTCTGGTTTCAGTAGGATTTGGCGAATTGGTTGGCTTGTCAACACTTCAATATGATGGGCTTGGAAATAACGCCTCAGTCGGCGTGCTGCATAGATCAAAGCTAGGACTAACTTTTCTAGTTGTGGGTAACGTAGTTCTGGCCCTTGGAGTGCCCTGCTAACAAAATATACTGGTCTTTATTGGTGTTCTCTTTCCACCGTTAGAACTGCGCTTATTGCGTCTGGTGACGCTGCTAGGTATATGGATAACTTCTCTCCTGGGACTGGGCACGCTAGCGTGGGCAGCGACTTCATTGCGTCTTTTAAACGTGTCAAAGCTGTTTCTGCTTCGTCTGTCCATCGAAAATTGTTTTTGTCAATACAGCCTTTCAGCGTGTTGAACAGCGGAAGGGCTTTCTCTGCTGACTTTGCTACAAAGCGTCCCAGGGCTGTGAGTTTTCCACTGAGTCCTTGTATTTCTCGCAAGCATGCTGGTGACTTTATCTCGACGAAGTCTTTTACTTTCTCCGGGTTTGGCTGGATACCTTCTCTCGTGATGTAATATCCCAGGAACTTTCCTTCTTCCACACCGAAGGTGCATTTGGCCGGGTTGAGTTTCATTTGGATTTTGGAAAGCGTTTTAAGGGTTTCTTCAATGTCTTGTAGCAAGGATTGCTCTGCGCGGCTTTTTATGACCATGTCGTCGACATATACTTCAATGTTTCTTCCGATCTGGTCTTTGAACGCCTTGTCGACTAGTCTTTGGTATGTTGCCCCCGCGTTTTTTAGGCCGAACGGCATTTTCTGGTAACAAAAAGTGCCGTGATCCGTGTAAAAGGCTGTTTTGTCTTCGTCTTCTTGCCGCATGAGAATTTGGTGGTAGCCCTTATAGGCGTCTAGGAAGCACTTCCACTTGAATCCCTCCAGCGATTCTACTTTCTGGTCTATCTCGGGGAGTGGGTAACAATCTTTCGGGCATGCTTTGTTTAAATCGGTGTAATCAATGCACATTCTCCGGCTACCATCACTTTTCTTTACCATGACTGGGTTGGCTATCCACGTTGGGAAGAAAGCTTCGCGGACAATACCTGCTTTTACTAACTTGGCGACTTCTGCATTGATGGCGTTGTTGCGTTCTCCTGCTTGGCCACGACGTTTTTGTTTGACCATGTTACTCCCTGGTACAATGTTGAGATTGTGCTCGATGATTGCTCTTTCTACTCCCACCATGTCCGCTGGCTCCCAGGCAAATACTTGTTTATATTTTCGGAGTAGGGATATCACCTTTTTTCGTAACTCTGTTGGTAACGTGCTTCCGACTTGTATTTTTTGGTCTGGATAATCGTGGTGAATTATTTCTCTGCTTTCCTCAGGTTCGTCTCTTGGGCGCTTTCGTTTGCTGTCGATATCTGCGGGTAGCATTATCTGGTAGCACTTAAGTGTCTTCTGCGGTGTTGCCAGGACGGAGGCCACACCAGCGTCCGTTGGGAACTTGATTATACCGTGTAGTGTCGATGCTACGATGCCAAAGTATAGCGCTGTCGGTCTTCCCAAGATGATGTTGTGTTCTGATGGTGCCCGTACTACTGTGAATTCGAGTGTAACTGTTTTCTTTCGCTGGCCGTCATCTATCGTGATGGGCAGGTAGATCATTCCTGTGGGTATGACGCTGTGCCCTGTGAAGCCGGTTAAATTTCCCATCGGGGGACGCAGATCTGTCCTCCATTCCCGCGGCAGCTGGCGGAAGCAATGTTCGAACATGATATCCGCTGCACTACCACTATCGATATGTACGCAGTGAATGATGATATCTCGTATTCTAGCTTGGATGATGAGTGGGTCGTCGCCACTCCATCCTTCTGGCTTCTTGTCTCTGATGGAAAAGGATATCTGTTGTTCGTCGACATCTGGTGTTTGTTCTCGTGCTCTGCGGTGGTGTTTGTGTATTACTAGAATCTCTGGCCCCTTCTTTGGCGCGTCCATGGGTTTTGCTAGTACATCACTTCTACCGTTTTTTGGGCGAATTGATTTGGCGATGTCATTTAGGTTTCCTCGTTGTATTCTCTGGTCAAGCTCTTTCTTTAGCACAACACATTCTGCCGTGTCATGCCCGTAGCATTTATGGAATTCGCGGTATTTGGATTGGTCTCTTGGTCGTTCTAATGTTCTTTTCGCCTGCTTGTTCTTGTCAGACACCGCTAAGATGTCTGTTCGCTTATATCTCCAATCGTCTCTGTAGTGGTTGTTGTAGGGTTTTTGGGGTTTGCCTCTTCTAAAAGGTTGTCGTCTCTCGCCCGGGTATTGTGAGTGGTTTTCCCTGGACTTTAATGAGGAAGTGGCTGCCGCTTTTAGGTACGCTTCTTTGGCAGCCGTTCCTTCTTCCTGGCGTAAGAAACGTTCTACTCGCTCCTTCATTTCTTGCCGGGTAGCTGGTGGTTTTCCTAAGAATTTCGTTGATAACGGGCCCGGCAATAAACCATGTGTGAAAGCTCCGGTCACCAGGTTGTCGTTTTGTCCGGGAACATTTAGCGTTGCTTCATTGAATCGTTTGAAATATGCTCTAATTGGCTCGCCCTCCAGTTGCTTACACCCAATGATCTCTCGGATGTCTCCCCGATACTTACGTAACTGCATGAAGTTTGAGAGGAATTGTTCTTTGAGCTCCGTAAAGTTTCTGATGCTACCTGGCGCGAGGATTTTGAACCATGCGCCGGCGTTCCCGTCCAGCGTCGTCGGGAAGTGTGTACACCAGAAGCGTTCGTCTAACTTTAGTGATTGCATGTGCCACTCGTAAGTGTCGATATGGCTATCTGGGCAGGTTGTTCCGTTATAGGTTTTTAGGTGTGGTAGCTTGGCCGTGTTAGGCATGTCGTAATCGTGTATTTCTTTGATGAACGGGGATTTGTATGCTACAGGGGGAAGCAGGTTTGTACTGTTTGTTGTTTGGATGGGAGATGTGATGGGTTGATATATTGGCGGTTGGGTGTAGAACAGAGGGAGCGCGCTGGTCGGTACGCCTCCTAAGGATGAAACGGGTGTGTTTACTGGCGCTTGTGTAAAGCTTGTGAATAGTGGTGCTACCGTTGGTTGGGGTGGCTGGAAGAAAGGGGTGGTTGAAGGGGTGAACATTGGTGGTCCTGTTGAAGTTTGAAATGGTGTGAAAGGGTAGCTAAACGGTATATACGGCGGCGGCGTACTGAAGGGTACGGGTGTTATAGTCTGTTGGAATGACGATGAAGTGACTGGTGTTTGGGGGATCAAAGGAGGTACTAATGGGGCAGTCCTTGATGGTGATGGTGTTGTTGATAGCGTTTCTATCGATATTGGGCCTAACGGTAACATTGAGCGTATGGGACTTGTAGGGATGTTACCGTCGCTGGTTTGTCCTTCAGTCGTCATTGCCGGAGATTAGAGTGGTGGTTTCTTGTTGCGCGTCACAACACGGATGGCGCCAATGATGCGAAGTAGTGTACTAAATCGTCTGAATCTCGTCTCACGGGTGATCCTGGTCGTCTTGGGTTTGACCTGCGACCACAATCACAAAGGAAATGGCAACGTCAGTCGTTCTCCGGGAGGAGGTCCCGGGAAAACGCTCCGATGCCTAAGTCAGATCTCCGGCAAGTTTAGTGTATATTGGAAGGTTAGGGTAATTTGTGTGTGATCCCCTTACCGGATGCCCTCTAAGGGCTTTTATACGCCTTGCCCTGTCTGGCTATGGCCGACAGGATCTTTGCTGTGGCAGGAGGGGACCAAGTCGTCCGTTGGCAGTACGACCCACGTCCTTCGTCGCGCCCCTATTGGCGCAGACCGGCCGGATGGGGCGCGCACGATCTTTGTCAGACCTGGGCGCCAGCGAGTACGTCGTTAGTGAGCTGGAGTGAAGTTCTCCAGGAGAGATCTCGCCAGGGCGATTTCTCCGTTGGCTGGAAGGGTCTTCCTGGCGAGGACCTCCCAGCGGCTGGCGAGTTTGGAATGCACACGGGTGTTCTGGAAGACGCGTTAGCGGTTGCCAGATGGCACGCTATCATATATATATATATATATATATATATATATATATATATATATATATATATATATATATATATATATATATATATATATATATATATATATATATATATATATATATATATATATATATATATATATATATATATATATATATGAGACGGTAAGACTCAATCGTAGCCACTCATTTTGGAGATAAAAAATAAAAAAAATAAAAATAGGCTAAAGTAATGAGAATTATAAAAAAAAAAAATTCTACTAATTTTCGTTATTTATTCTATCAAAAAAATCGAAAAAGCCCTGAAAAATCAAAAAAATAAAATAAAAAATTCAATGAAATGTTGTTGGATGTTGAATATTCTAATAGAATATTACATAGAATAGTGTAATACTCTACTAGAATATAAAAAAATGCTAAATTTTTTATTTTTTTAATAAAAAATAACGAAAATAATAAATAAATATATATTTTCAATTTTCATTTATTTTGCATTTTTTTAATTTTTTTGTTTTACACTCAAAATGAGTGGCTATGAATGCGTCTTCCGGTCTCACGAAATATAATGGTCTTATATGAATCTAACCCTATATATATATATATATATATATATATATATATATATATATATATATATATATATATATATATATATATATATATATATATATATATATATATATATATATATATATATATATATAGACACACACACATGTACACACACAAAGAAAGAGAGATGGGTAAAATAAAATGAAAACATTGAAAAGGTTGAGAATGCGACTATGCGAAAACAAATCTCAACCATTAATTATTTTAGATCTAAGGCTATGATTAAGGTATTAATTTCTTAATTATTAATTTATTTAAATCAAATTAATTTAAATTCAAAATAAAGAAGGGTGTTATAGTCGTTAATCAAATATCTATCTTTATCAACTCTTACAATCTCTCCCACTATCTCCTCTCATCTATCGTTTCTTGTAGAACCGGCCATACCATTATAGAACCCACTACTGCAGATGAGCAAAGGAACCGAACCGGCTGGAACCGGCCCGACCCGGACCGGGAACCGGAATATGGTGAAAATATGCAACCGAACCGGACCGCCGGTTCCACCGGTTCCGGTTCTACTGGTTCCGGTTCTTGTCGGTTCCTAAAAGTTGAAACCGGTAAACGCGAATTAGGAACGTACTTGTAGGGGTTTTTTTTCTCCGTTGTACGATGTTTTTTTTTTATTTCTTTTTACGAATATAGCAAAAAGATAAGAGAACAATTACCGAAAGCTTTAATTCAATGTCACATCGTTGAGAATGTAATTCTTGGTTCATTTTTTTTTTGCTTTTCTCAAACTCCGTTTCCATTCTTTTATTTCATTTAAGTCCTCAGAATTCAAATCAGGAACGGAAACCTACAATCAAGAATAAAAACACAAAAACAAAGTTTTAAACTTTTTTAAAAAAGTCCATATCGTTAAAAAATATCCATTTTTTAAAAAGAGGCTCACATCTTCACGCTTAACAAGACCAGCAATATCGCCACCTGCAGCCCATATGCTTTCAACTACATTAAGTAATCTTTTATTTACCCTCCATTTGGTGTTTCCAAGTGTATCCAATGCCTATTTATGTACAATTTCATTAGTTTTTTTTTTTTGAGAAAAAAAAAGGATTAAAAGGAATGTTACAGCCTACAAATATATAAATCCATGAAGAGTTAATGAATTTAATAGAATTCAAATCGTCGCTTTATTTGGATACCCCGGTCCGGTTCCCGGTTTTGGGCCGGTTCCGCGGTCCGGTTCCAAAAATCCCAAAAAATTGAGACCCGGTCCCGGCCCGATCGGTACTTCCGGTTCCCGGTTCCCGGGTCGGTTCCGGTTCGGTTCCCGGTTCCAACCGGTTCCCTGGTCCATATGCTCACCCCTACCCACTACCATCTCTACGCCATCTCATTGACGCCACCGCCTTCAACCCACCATTGCCACCTCTCCATCAGCCCATGACCACCTTTAGCCGTGAGACACGCCATCTCCTACGATCGGTTCAAATCTTTATATGTTATTTGGTTACACGAGGTTTGACTTTATTTCTTTCTTTTTACTTCTCCCCGGTCGATTTCAGTTCAAAAATTTTCTTTTCCAATCAATTTGATTACACTCACCGCCCACCATGTTTAACTAAACGTGTACTAAAGAAAGGTTTCTTAAGAATTATATGTTCAGTCATAAAGATTAAAAATAAAAAACACTACACTCAGTATTCATCATGTTATTCTGTCTATATTTGTAAAACCCCTCTCAACAACTCAATGACGAATGTTTGAACAGAAACATTCTTTTCAATAATCAAAATCAGAAAAAAAGCTAATAACTTCAACTTTTATAAAGGGGTTTATTTCATAAAAAACTTTGCATTTTCAATTTTTTTTTTTTGTTTAAACCTAAAACTTTATTTTTTTTTTCTTCAAATAATACCTAAATTTTAGAGAAACTTTTTAATTTAGACCCATTACCTGATTTTACAGGTTATACATACTTTTTTTTCCAGAAAAAACCCCAATTTTTTCTTTTTTTTAAAAAAAACCCTCAATTTTTTTTTTTCAAAAAACTTTTTAATTTAGGCCATTTACGAGTTTATCCGCAAGTTAAACGATTTTTAGGGACTTTTCTCAAAAAAATTATTTTTCTTCGTTTATGTAACTGGCATATCTTTCATGTAAGATGTCAAAATTCTACTAACTTTATATCTTACCGACTTTTGTTTGAATATGTTCAGATCTTTCGCCACAGTCTCTTAAAAATAAATATAAATATAATTAAATATAACTAAATTTGAAAAATTAATTACATTAAATATAATTAAATTAAAATAAAATACTTCATTAATTAAGAAAATAAAATTACAAACGTAAACTAAAATGACAAACTACAAATTAAAAAATACGACAAACCAAAAACGTAAAAAAGCGAAACTACATCGGCTTTGTATTTTAAAATCATCTCGAGTGTTTCCCCCTCAAAACCCTCCTCCGGATTCAACGACAAAAAATTTATGTCTGTTAGTCGTTTTTCTTTGCGGGCTCCTTGTCTATCATGGTGGGCTCGTTGTTTGACTTCGTAAGCCTTTTTTATCTTTATATGAACTCCAAACGTATGAGGAATTAAGAAAAAGTCATCAATATGAAAATTATACTATTTGAATTAATAAAAACAGAGGAAAATGTTTTAGATCAGTTAGAGTTATAATAAATGAGATATGAAGGTTTGAAAATCGCAATTTTTTTTATCTAAATAGGTTTATGCTCTTGTTTATGGGATTGTAGCGAAATATTTGAACATATTCAAACAAAAATCAGTAACACAAAGTTGTAGTATTACTTACGACCTTTCAATGGATATAAAGTTTGTAGAATTTGGACATCATATATGAAAGTTATGACAATTACAAAAACGAAGAAAAATCATTTTCTTTGTGAAAAAGTCACTGAAAAATCATATAACTTGATGATATACTCCTGACCGGGTAAAGGGCCTAAATTAAAAAGTTTTCTGAAAAAAGAAAATTGATTTTTTTTCGAAAAAAAAAATTAAGGTTTTTTTCTGAAAAAAAAAATATATATAACCTGTAAAACCGGTTAAGTGGCTAAATTAAAAAGTATCTTCAAAATTTAGGTCTTTTTTGAAAAAAATAAAATTTTAGGTTTAAATTAGAAAAAAGTTGAAAATATAGGGTTTTTTTATAAAATAAACCATTTATAAAGTATCGTAAAATAAATATGATTGCAAGTTAGAAAGGGAATATCTAATTAAGCACTTGAATTCTAAAAAGAAACGACTAATCGCAAGAATATTTATGTCGTTTCCCGTGTGTTATCCATTTGAGCATACCAAGTAATGCATCTTTTTAATAAGTTTTTACTTTGCATATCATAATTGTTGGAAAATTAATTTTAATTAATTTTATAAAATGGGTTTTTTTCCATTTTTGAACACAAATTACGGTTTCATAAAACAGTTTAAATTAAATAAATTGTTACATGTTTGTGTTCTCCTCAATGATACATTCGTTTTGGTAGTTCGCACGTCTAAAACGAATTTAATATGAATGAGAAATTGTATCTCAAAGTGAGGTAGTTGCAAGAAGTTGAAAAATGAGTTAATGTGTTTTAACTCATCCTACATTGGTGGGGGGATGAAAAGGAAGTTTGTATATAAGTCTAAAGGCTTTCATGCTTTGTAAGACTTAATTACCAAGAGTTAGTTGGAAGAAGTTGAAAAATGAGTTAATGGGTTTTAACTCATTTCATATTGGTGGGGGAATGAAAATGAAGTGTGTTTATAAGTCTAAAGGGCTTTCATGCTTTATAAGACTTAAATACCAAGACCCTTTCTTGCACCCGGGGGGGGGGGGGGGGGGTGCAAATGCGAACCAGATTGGGTTGGATTCGCTGAACTTATGTGCGAATGCCCATCCTGCGGGTACGAATGCACCACCGGTCAACCAGAAAAGTTCAAGGACCTTAAATTTCGATTTTGATATGGTATTAAACAGACTTTAATTCGTCAACGGTTGCTGTATACATACAACACTCGAGCAACTGTTGGAGACACACATGAAACGATACTATCTTCTTCTCAGCTTCTGCATACACTTCGTTCTCGTGTTACTACTAAGGTAGAATGCGGCCTTGTGAGGATTCGTGAGAACTTGAAGAATCGTTTTACGATGTTGTATCCTGGAAAACAAACACCTATACCGGCCAAATTTGTTTTATGGAAACTGTGTCAAACACAGGCCTCAGCACTGATTTCCTTTTTCCTTGTTAGTTAGCAATTTTCTGGTTTACATTCTCCGAACAAGAATTACATTGCATCTTATTTAATATGATTTTTTAATATGATTGTTTATGAGTATGTTTAAATTTAGCGAAATATCATTCTAATCATGATGTTATAATCATTAATGATTATTACTATCGCGGTTTAATTTTTTTTAGAACGGCAACATATTATTAGGAAAAGCAAGCGGGAAGCTTGCAAAAGAACAACCAAAGTACGATACAAAACAACCAAAAACAAAATAAAACCTACAACGGACTATAAAAAACAAATCACAACTCACGATAGAACATAAACCACAGGGGCAAAAACGACCAATAGCACCAAAGGACCAGCGAATCTAAAGACAAACTGCCCGAAAAAACTGCAGCACTAACAAACCAAAGAGAAGCCAAAATCCCCATAAGCAACATAAACACACCGAAATGCAGAGCAGCAGCAGCACCAAAAAAAATTTCAAGGAGAACCAGTAGAACAGAGGCACCCGTCTATTCAGCAGCAACCTCAGAAAACTCTACCAACATACTAGGAGACCACATCTAAAACTTCGAGCTAGAAGCACCGCAATAAAAAAAACCCCACTACAGAAATCCTCAATTGACAAATCAATTCCATGAGCCAAGCCAAACTAGAAATCAACCCCAAGAGAACCACCAGCAACACACTAAATGCTAGAAAAAAATCGAGAGAACACCTTCTACGCAACTCCAATACGCAACCAACACCGGGGAAATGGTAAACAAACCAGTAGAAAAGGCCGCCAATAAAGCATATGCCACCGAAACACCAAAACACCAAGGGCATAATCGACCAAATCAGCAAAAGAGAGAAAACCTACGACCCGGAAACTTAAAAACTTCAAATTGGTAAAAGAGATGATATTGCAACCGAATTAGCCACCAACCAAACTGAAGAAAACCTGAAAATAAGAAAATAAATTATATCGGTGTATTCATTTTACCTAAATATTGTTCTAATCATTTATGATGTTATAATAATTTATGATTATAACTATGACACATTTAATTTGACCTAAATACTATAGTATAAATTATTAGAAAATAAATTATAATCATTGCTGATTATAACTATAGGCAGGTTTAATATGGTTATATATATGATTGCAGAAATGATTAGAACACCTCTTATTCATTAACGAAGGTTTACTGACACAAGAGATTGTACTTTGCAGGTTCCTTGAGGATCACGATAGTCGTGGGTTGGTATTGATTTATGGATAGAGGTGTATTATTTAAAAGTTAGGGGCTTATTCATTTATAAGTAGATGTTTATTACGGTTCATTTATGATTGTCGGTGTATTCATTTTATCATTAAACGTGTATTTATTTATGAACAATGATGTATTCAATTATTATTATTATTGCAGTTATAATTATTAATGATTATAGTTATGATTTAATTGTTTATGATTAAAACGGCATTGCATGTTTTCTCTATATAGTGTTCTATATATTCATTTACGATGACAACTATAGTTGATTTTCTATCTAATTCTTTATTCATATATGATTAGATGTGTATTCATTTATAATAGGAGAAGCATTCATATATATATATATATATATATATATATATATATATATATATATATATATATATATATATATATATATATATATATATATATATATATATATATATATATATATATATATATATGTGTGTGTACTTATTTCTGGCAACTTAGGCATGGATAGGTGCTAAAATGCACCAACAATTTTGCTAATATGCACCAAATGCTAACTTGCACCAAAACTATTTCACTTTACCCCTTTAAGTTTTCTTTTTTACAATTATGGCCAAAACTGTTACTTTTACAACTTTCCTACATCAGTTTCCAGTTATTACAATTTCTATCCCCTTCAAGTTTTTTTTACACTTTTGCCCAATTTTTATACTTTGTACGTCAACTTTTCTATTTTTACAATTTTCATTCATATTTCACATTTTTATTGATTTGGTGGTAGCTTTTTTCATAACTATCTCAAACCTGTAATTTTTTTTTCCAAATTATTGTGTTACTTTGTTCTAAATCCTTTGTGGTTCATAATTTTTATGTAACATTGTAATTTTTTACTGTTTTTTATATTTGTTTTTATATATTTTTTTATTTTTCCGATTTTACAAATTGTTTTTCTTCGTTGTACAAGTTGTTTCCCCATATCCGTTTTCCATTTTAGTTTCTCATAATCGCAGCAACGCGCGGCTTACCTACCTAATTTTTTAGCAATGGTGCATTCATTTATGATTAAATATGTATTCACTAATTATTAGATGCATATTCAGATTTATTCATTCTATATTTAGAGGTCTATTCATTTATGATTAAATATATATTCATTTATGATGAAATTTTGAATTTTTAAACAATTATTTTATCTTCTGTGAATAATAAAAAAGACTGAATCGTGTTTTATTCATTTATGAACGAAATCAAATGATACCAGTAAAAATTTTGATTTTGATTTTGATAAAAAAATAAAAATATAAAAAATAAAAATAATCTTGTTTCTTTGGAAATAAAATACTAGATTTTAGGGATATTTGATTTGACTATATGATTCGTAATTTAATTAAAATACAAAATTACTAGTATACATTTATATATTGATTAGTCCAGAACTATTCTTATGTTCTCAACATTTTAAACGTTCTCATTTTAACCTCTTTATATATATATATATATATATATATATATATATATATATATATATATATATATATATATATATATATATATATATATATATATATATATATATATATATATATAGCGACAATGGCAGACCTTAGTGGTAGTATATATATATATATATATATATATATATATATATATATATATATATATATATATATATATATATATATATATATATATATATATATATATATATATATATATATATATATATATATATATATATATATATATATATATATATATATAGCGACAATGGCAGACCTTAGTGGTAATCTAGGGTAGCAAGGGCTACCCCTAAAATTTTCTCAAGTAGTAGCAAGAATTTTGATTTTTTTAATTTTGTTATAAGATGCAACCCCTGGAAAAAATTTGTGCTACCCCTAAATTATTTAGTCTAAAATTGAATGTTTAAACTAAAATTTAATTGAAAAAAAGTTCTCATAAAAATAATTATTTAATAGTCCAAACTAATTAGGCTCAAATACTAAATACTTCATTAAAATAGCCCAAATGAGATTTTGGTAATTGAGGCTTTGCAATTGGATTTCGGCCAACTAATTAAACTAGTTGGAAAAGGAAAAAATAAGCCCCAATGAGGCGATTACAGATTCCAATTTCCAAGCGATGCGTGATTGATTCGTAAACACGTGAACCATCAAAGGCGATAGCTATACCCAGCGAGGCAACGATGCCAACCAGTCCAGCAATCCTCCTCCAACTGGCGACTGAAGGCTCCTCTAACCTGCTGCTTTCTGCAGAAGACTAGAGGCTCCTCGCCTCCTCGTGAACCGTGAACTGTGAAAGTCTGTTACCGTTGCTACACTAATGCAAAGATAAGATATGAGAGAGGTACAAAGAAAGAGTGGAAGTCGAAAATGGTAGTGGTGAAACTGAAACCGGAAGTGTGTTGAATCAAGAGATTTCTATTATCCGAGCTGAAGACACAAGATGGGATTCACATTATAAAACTATCATAAGTTTGATAAATTTGTTTCTAGAAGTTGTTGAGGTAATTAAGTATGTTTAAAATGACGGATCTACTTTATCTAATCGTAATCAAGCAAAGAGTATTTTGGCATATTTCAAGACACTTGATTTCATGTTTTATTCACATTTGATATCGAAAATTCTAGGCCTCACATAAACTTTGTCAAAACATTTTCAAAGAAAATACCAATATATTTTGGAAGTGACTTCATTGGTAAACGGGACAAAGGAAGCATTGATATTTTTAAGAAATGATGGATTTCCACAAAATAAGTATGTTTTTTTTTGTTAAAAACATAATATTGCAATGGTGGAAATGTCAAAAAAAATTATTACTTCAACAACCGTACGACTAATATTACTAATCAACATCATTTTGAAGTTGTATTTTTAACACGGTTTTGGATATGCAAATTCAAGAATTTGGGGATCGATTTAGTGAAGTAAGTATCGAATTTATAAAAAAACATGGCAGTTTTGAATCCTTGTGATTCATTTTCTAAGTTTGATAAAGAAACGTTGTTGAAGTTAAGTGAGATATACTAAAATGATTTTAATGCATCAGAACGGGATCATCTTAGCGGTCAACTTGATATATAGTATCACTTTTTTCTACGTGATGAAAAATTTTCTCAATTAAGGACCTTTTCTGGTTTGATGGTGGAAACAGGAAAACATCATTCTTTTCCTTTGGTCTACACCGTTGCAACCACAACAATTGAAAGATATTTTTTCACAATAAA